>OY856413.1:968191496-968791496 GCA_963693085.1 Alisma plantago-aquatica
CATGTACTAGGTCTTCCTCTGACCTGATGGACCTACCCAATAGGTGGCCATGTACTAGGTCAACTATACTGCCACAGAGAGAACTAGGATCTAAGCTTGTAGGCATATATCCTTTGTTATAGTCATAGCCACATTATAGTTTGCATGAACTAAATTCATCCAACAGTTTATTTAAAGCAATCGGTAAATCATTCGAGAATTGCCATGAAACTAGAACGGTTATTCATAAGCGTAACCACATACCTGATTTGATGATTTCACAAACATTATGCAAGTCCAACCAAGAAAGCAATCCAAGCAAGCAATTCAACAATTACATAATTCCTGAAAAGAATATGTACTCTATTTATTACACACTTTATCAAGAATCTATCTTACTGACTTGGATTCACTCTCTAGGGTTTCTGTATCCATTTTAGGGTTTCGTTTCGCAATTAGGGTTTCCCTTCATCTTTTACCATATTAAATCCTAATTTTATGCCGTTACTCATAAACCCTAATTACCTCATCTATTATTCAATATTAAAGTTATCTTAACAACACATAACCCTATTTTCAGATTTAGAGGCACCATTAACCATTAATTAATTTAATTAAGATTATTTTACATTAAATCTACTATTTTTATCCTTTTAATCCATGAAAAGATCATTATACACATTTATCATCAACTCAGAGTTCATTATGGTCTAGTCACATATGAACTCGATATATCATTAAAACCACCTTTTATTCACTAGAAAACGCTAATTATTATATTAAGGGTATTCACCCACAACTAGGAGCTTTTATATGCAAATTGGATTTAGAACAACATAACTCTGTCCTATTCATGGATTTACACAATTAAAACCATTAAAAGACATATTCTTTCAAATTAGGGTTTCTAATCCCATTAATGCAAACTTAGGTATACGAAACCCTAAATTAAGACAATTATGTACAAAGATCATTCTTTTAGATCTAAATGTCCATTTTTACAATTAACATGATAATATCAACTTTAATCTCCCATAAAACCTTTCTCAATCTTATTAACATCAATTCTTAGGGTTTTTCATCAATTAAACCATTAAAGATAGCATCATTACACATGTTTTGAATTGTGATAAGAATTAAGCTTCAATTATATTTTTATTACATTACCTACATTCTCCTGATCATTTTCAAATATAGTTTTGCTATTTTTGGATGTTCCTATCATTTTCTATAATTAAACAAGATGTATAATGTGTACCTCTCATCTGGCCACGTGTCGCCTTCCTATTGGCCAGCGCATTGGTCATCTCTTCCTCTCTAGGAGTCCTCTTGGCTCGTGGATCCCTTACCAGATCCATTTACTTAGTCCAGCAGTTCGTTTCCTTTGTGAGACTCACCCCACGCGGACAGGGAGCTCGCTCCCCTATTCTTGCGGAAAAATAGGGCAGTCTGCCCCCCCCCCCCGCCTTGGCGACGGCCTCCTTGGCCCTCCCAGCTGGCTCGCATGGTCTCCTAATAAAGGATTTGGCCTCCCTTCCTTCGCACCCTCATCCTTCAAGCCCGCGATGACCTATGCTTTGATTTGCAGAGACAGGAGCGGCAAGCACAGGGTTGTCGTCCTCGCACACAGTGCACAAAGGAAAAGGAGAGGGATGGTGTTCTTTGGCCATCACGCCCATTAGGGTGTTGGTTCCAATCTCGTGGAAAGTCTAGGGCCTTATATAGACATTGATAAGGGGAGTCCCGTGATCCTTGGAGTTTGCTTATCCAAGCAAATTGGGGAATGTCTCTGATTCCCACCGAGATAGGGACTTATAGGGTTGTTTGGGTCCGGTTTCTTACCCTGAATTCAATAGAGAAATCTCCAGATTCGCTATCAATCGAGTGTAAAGAGAAATGATTGCGAATTTTCCATATATTGTTCCCTCTTTCCTTATCTTACTCAGAAAGAAGCCTCCGTTGGATTAAGGATCCAACGACTATCAAGCCCCGTATTAGAATATAAATCAAAATCGAATTCTGACATTTAATGTTCTTCTTTACACTTTAGGGAACTTATGAAATTCATATCTCCCAAACTGTTTATCCTTTTAATCACAAATTTTAAAGGAAAGTCTATAAAGACATAATGCACGTATGTACCAAATTGGAGACTCAAACTCGAAAGTGTGAGATGTCTTTCTTTATATGCAAGTTATCACCGAATTATATATATTTCTCACATATTTTCTATTTCCCTTGCCATTAAATTATTATTCTGAGTTCCTTGAACCTCAAGGAACCTTAATGGCTCGAAATCCCATCTTGGTAATATTCCTTAGCCTTTCATTTATCTTTTATCCATTATTTCTCATATCTTGTTTATTTCTTATTAAAATATCTCTTTTTGAGGATTTCTCTTTATTTGTCTTTCATTTTCCTCATTGGTATTCCTTTTATCATTGGGAACCCTTGGGATACTAAATTCCACTAAGGATTACTCAAATATACCTCTTTTCACTTGTTTCCCATATTTTAACATTTGTTTTCAATTTCTTTCTTAATAAAGAAAATACTTATTTAATCTTTTCTTTTCTTATTGCCTTTTCCTCGCAATCTAAGACTCTTTGGCACCCAAGGAACCTAAGAGGCACGAAATCCATCCTTGGATTACATTATTTTGCCTTCTAGAGGTTTCCACATATTTCTTTTCTCAAATTCTCAATTATTAATTAAAATTCCTTTTTATTGGGCCCAATAGCCAATAAAGCCCCCAAGCAACCAATCAAGGCTATTGTGAATGGAATCCATTTATTCAAAACAAATCTTATCATTATTTGTTCAATTATCTTTAATATGAGAAATTACATTTCTCATCAATTGAACCAAAAAATTGAGGTTATAACATCCTTCCTCTCTTATAGGAATTTTGCCCTGAAAATGCAATCAAATAAAATAAACAATTCAGGATAAGACTTTTCCATGTCCATCACGACCCCTATGTGGCTTTACCTTACCCATGGCACTTCCAATGAACCTTTATCATCACATATTCTTTTCTCTGAGTTCTTTCATCCTAGCGTCTATAAACTGCACAGGTGACTCATGCTATTTCAGCCTCCCTTGGGGCTCACTAGGTTCATTATTTAGCTCATGGTCTGGGTACCTCGCATAGTGCTCTAAATTGGAAACTTGGAACTCATCACACCTTTCTTTATCCTGAGGGGTAAGGTTATCCATAACCTTCTCTTCCAATCCATATCAAATGGACCCATGTATTGGGGACTCAGCTCTCTTAGCGATAACTTAGAGGGGTCGGATTTTCATGTCACATATTCTCCCACAGTGAAATGTATGTCAGTCTACTTTGCATCTGCTCATGACTCTTATCGTCTCTAGGCTCCTTTCAGCCATTGCACGATCAAAGCAATTTCATCTACACACACTGTGGTCCCTTTTCTAACCATCATGTGGTCCTTCACCAACATCACCTTATTGAAGTGGTGACCGACACAATCTCTCTTATAGATCTCCTTTGAATCCCGATATTGGCTATGGTGTTTAACTTCACATCTTGCAAGAATTGTCTCTAGCTATTACCCCAAATGAGCACATATGCTCTCATCAGCCCCTTTAGTCTGGATCATACTAACCATTAGTTAAGGGTGATAAACTATACTAACATAAAGTTCTTCATATACCTACTTCCACCTCATGGAAGTGAACCTTTAGGTCAAACTCAAGAACTTTTGAACTCGCATCATGGTGATACTGAACCATCTCTCTCATGGGTAGTTCAACCAAATTGTCCCCTTGACAGAACTCTTTCTTTCTTACATCATCTAGGTAAAGCGATCTACCGTAACCCACATTGCATCTTGACCTTCCTTGGTCTAGAGGAGACTTATCACAACATCCATAGTGATGAATTCTCATTCCCTCTCAGGAACTCTTTATCCTCTATATCAATGTACTGGATTACCGATGTTCATCCTTCACCTTTTGTCATGCATGGGAACATATCACATGCAGCCTCGTCTCCAGCATCCATGGTACTCTTACAACTCATTATCTCATTAGTACCATGGTGTATGGTGATCTTAAACCCATGATCTCCTGTATGTCTTAAACCCTAGTCGGGGTTTCATCACCTTACTATCCATAGAAGTGCATTTGAGGTCCTACAACCATTCTTTCATTGCATCAAGGCCTAGGCTGGCTAACCAAACAACCATTAACTTATCAACATATCTTGTTACATCTGAGTTTTATCTAACACACCTCCTTTCCAAACTTACGGTTAACCTAACAACCTCTTCTAGCCAAACTAGGCAGTTATATCCCAACCAGAGCATCCATTACCACTTCCCATTCTCACGTATTAGGTAACATTGATGACATACACCTTCCTATATGCCATTTATTATCTCATCTTAACCCTAAGTCCATCTTCATTAAAAACATTCCGAGCTTATTCCTTTGGTTTTCAAACTCAACATGGTGTAACCCATAGCTCATGCTAAAAAACATCCTTATAAGATGACTACCTTATTTCTCTTTAGAATTTGCATACCATCCATGTCTCATTCACTTTACCAGGGTATGTTATCTTCTCTGTCCCCATATCTCATGGCAACGTTTCAAACCACATCATCTCTTATCCTTGGTGTATGGCAAGCTTACTGTCCTATCTCTCACTCCCATAACAAGAGGAAATAAGCATTTGGCTGCAGTCCAAATACAGAGTTCTTCCTGTTCCAAGAGTAGAGATGGTACATCCCACCTTGCCAGTACACCTTCAAATCTAGGTTGAAAAGTGCAACTTATGTCTCTACATCACCATCATCTTGATATCAAAGCTACTTCCATGGAAAACTGGTCTCGAACCTATCTGGTCCAAACACAATCCTTAGTCATCACCTCTAGGTCTATAGGGTGCCGACACTTTTGGGGTCATCCCTTTTCCCTCATGCATCAGAGAGTGCCCTACTCATCTGCCCTTTGGGTCCTGTGAGTTCATGAAGGTGATCAATCTCCTAACCCATGGCCCTCAGACAATGATAGTTGTTACCTCCCGACCCTATGGTCTCGTGAAACTAGGGAATTAGGCAACCCCTACTTCCATCGGTCTTACCCCTACCTGACCCTAGGATAGACTTAGGATTATATCATAATACATGTCCAACATAGAACCTTACCCAAGCATTCCTCATCTCTCTTCCTACATTCATGGGCTGACTTTCATCCTTTCATGGTAACCTGCCTACCTTGGTCAAGCCCCATACCGGTGACCTCCATGGTAACACACCCACATGTACATAGATATGGTCATCTTAGGTTCATTCTCATGCCATGTAATCTTCACTTAGCTTCTAAAGATCCTATGAAACCTCCTCAGGTTATCTCGAAACCAACCAAATAGGTAAACTCTCTACCAAAGGGTCCCTCTCCTAGGATGGGAGGAAACTACACCTTGATAACAAAGGTCACAAGCATCCGTATGGTTTACATTCACATGAGCATGCTTAATCCTAGCAAGCTACTAAGGCACAAGAAGACACTTAACAAACCATGCTAGGTCACACTTACACTCCTCCTCCACATTAGACCAACTTTGTCGTGAGGGGTTCATCAAACATACCTTACTGAAGGGGTTTCCCTTTTCCTCTATACACGAGGGGTACCATGCTCAAAACTATAGCAACTTAATTCTCATCATAAGCATTAGGTATACCACTTCCCCTTTTAGGCCTAGGAACCCTAGGTTCACTTGTAGGTGTTCATCTGCATGCTCTATCTCTTAGTCACAAACCAAACAAGTAAACGGCATGACATGCACTTCTTGTCATCCTTCAACTCAAGCCACACTTAGAGTTGGGTCCTCCTTAAGGACAACCAACAAGGTACCAGTCTCACATTTTGTTACTGTACCATTCCAATTCTAAGAAACTCTTCTCCTTATCTCAGGAGGCACCTGCAGACTCATCCTCTCTCTTGGTTTTGGTTCCTCTCCAGGGTTGGGTCGCCAAAGGTACTAGGTCTTCTACCCTCTTATGGCATCCCAAAGGCGTGACCAACCAAACACTCAGTCAACCATGACATCTAACTCATCATGTCATCTCTCTCTCTCTCTAACCTTCCCTTAGGGTTAGGGTTAACATCATCCTCAAAGGATGTGCTAGGTCTCTACTTCTAATGGAGGTCTCTACCTCCAAGACTAACTCTCTCTACTCATCCTCCTACCAAGGAGGTCTATCCTCAGGTCTCCTACCAAGGAGGTCTATCCTCAGGTCTCTTCTAAGGGCAATGACAACTCGTGTCATACAACCTAATCATGTATCTATTCCTTTAAGCTTACTCTATTAAGCTTATGTCCATGACATCTTATTTACATGTTTTTTATTAATTTGGTGGAGGATTCCTTAATCCTTATCAACCTTATCCATACCTCAAGAGGGTGAGGAGAAGAGAGAGGAAACCCTAATCCTTAAGGTCATTAACAGAATTGAAGTTGAGAAGGGATGGACAAGAAGAGAGAGTCCTAAAGGTATATGTAACATACCGAATCTCAAACCCTACCCTAGAACTTTGATCTTTTAGACTTAGCCAAACAAGTTTGAGGTTAGAAGTGATCCTAATAATCTAATGCATGAATAATGTAATCAAATATGTCACATAATTTGTTTGGCGATAATAAGATGATAAATAACTTAATTACAAGCATAATATGGTTAATGGGCCTCTAATGGGCCATATGATGTAATCCATGTAATAAAGTCTCAAAATAAAGAATAGACTTCAAATTCGTAATCTACACATCAAAATATGCTTACATGTCAATTTTCATTTAATTTGGACAACCTTGAAATAATATGGTAATTTAAGAGAGAGAAATTGCCTAAAAGGTGTAATTAATAAATAAATATAATGATTGACCCCAAAAGAGGAAAATAATGTTAGATTCATAATCTACATAATAAATATATCCTTTGGGTGAATTTTCATCCAATTTGGAGAAAGTTTGCTTAAAAGGTGAAATCAGGAGAGAGAAAGTGGATAAAACCTTCAAAATATTAATTAAATACTTAAACAACTCCAATATGTAAAATTGATGGCAAATTCGTATTTAACACATTAAATATGACTTGTGGGTCAAGTTTCATAAAATTTGGATAATCCTAAAGCCGTTAATAGAGGAGGGAAGAGAAAATAGTAATTTATTTATTTGACACCTTAAATGTTCTTAAAAGGCAAAACCAATTTTATATTCGGAATCTACATGCTTTAATTAACCTCTGTGCAAAATTTTACCTAATTTGGAGTTCGTTTGCACCCTCAAATAAGGAAAGATATAAAAGGAAATAATGTTAATATCTACTTTAATTGAATTACGTTTTGGATAATGTTTTCCCGATTTTCTCTGTCACGCACTTTACTCATACGCTTCTCTATCTGGACCGTTGGATTTCTTTTGGACGGCATCCGGTCATCTCCTACCTCGAGTAGGAGTTTGACTCGCAGATGAACAATACAACCGCGTATGGATTCTTGCGGAGGGGTTTTCTCATACTCCAGTGCACCGAATCGACTGAAACAACTTGCATTATCTTCGGGAGAGAATTTCGAGTTCAATGATATCTTATTCGAGACCTAGTTTCCCCTAATTTTGAAACACCCAAATCTTGAGCATGAAGCTTCGCGGCCACCCTTTCCTTTTTGGGTTATCACATCCCCGCCTATTTATACCTTAGCCTACAACTGTGTTTTGCTTCCTGCTACCCTCCTCTCATCTCAATTCCTCCAATCATAACAGGTGTTGCCGCCGATGATTGGGTCTTTGGCGGGTGTTTGCGGCGGCATTCTCTCCTTGTTCTCTCCATCTCCGATGCAATTTCAAACACCATCAGGTTCGGTTTTGCCTCTTCTTTCTTCCGCATCTTCTCTTTTCGAGTTTCGTTGTGTATCTCGAATTTGCCCAATTTGGTGCTTCACCTGCTGCCGCCATGGCGCTCGAGCAGCGAAGGAAGATGACTTGATGCGCTTTCCCGGATCTACCCTCATCGCCTCTTTTTCCTTTCTTTTCTTGCAAGGGACAGTTTCATCTTTTGGTAGTTTTTACTTTGCTTTGTCGCGAGTCAACAGGGTCCTTGACTGGATGATTCGGCTGACTCCGATTGGGCCAAGTCATGCGGGCTCGGTCTGCTTTCAGTGGATTTTCTCGCCTACGTGGCTTTATCTGATTATCTGATTGGTCAATTTTCGAAAATCAATAACTAATTATTTACTAATCAGAAAAATACAAATAAATAGTCGTTGGATTCAGAAAAATGTAAGCTTTCTTATGGTTTTGGTTATATCGCCTGAATATAATGTTTTAAACATGTATTTTAAATGGATCTAATTAATAATGAATTAACTTCTAAAAATTCATAACTAATAATTTATAAGTCCGAAAAATATAATAAAATATGTTTTGAACTCAAGAAAATATAATCTAAAATATGGAATCGTTTTGGAAACCTAATTCACTAATGATAAAAAGGTTATTTTTAGGGTTTGAATAATTAATGGAAACCTAACCCTAATTCCACATATATGTATAATAGGTGCTTTGGAAGGCTAGGCTTGGACCTAGATGTGACCCTGGATCGTTTGAATCTGTTGATGAGGTATGCTTGCATCCCATATTATTCTTGTTGAGCAATTATCCTATTTTATTCTTTCTCTTGGTCCTATGGACAATAGCCTATACACATTGATCTTTTCTTTTGATTTCATGGTTCATGTGAACTATCTTGAATATTATGGTCTTAGATATTTTCTTGATATCTTATCTTGTTGCCTTGGTGCAAGTTGGACTTTTGTTATTATATGCCCACTATGATGTGGATTTTTCTTGTTGTTATATGCCCACTTTGAAGTGGATTTGCTTATATGTTTGAGTTGTCCATTGTGTGATGGCAACCTTGTTAATTCTGACTATACTTTTCTACTTGCCTCTACATTAACATGCTATGTGATTCAGTACCACTAGAGTAGTGTAAGTGCATTGGTTTTGTTTGTAGCAGATGTGATATTTCCTGCTCTTTTTGGGACGGCAAGGAACCTCGTACCCAGGGCAAGATGTTTGATTCTTGGCCCATGTTTTTATATATAATTGGGAGATTGGCAGTATTCCTTTCTCTATCAGGCTCCAGCTTTTTGGGGGTTGGCCGCCAACTGTGTTTATATTGTTCTAGTGTTATGCTTATCTCACATGCATGCAGGTTGATGATTATATGTGCTTTGTTTTCCACCATGGTAGTGGATGTTTATGTTGATAGCACATTCTTATTATTTGTTGGTTATGGCAAGTATCATTTTTGTTATGATCTTATCTCTTGATACCCGATTGGGTGGTCCTTATTTCTTATATGGGAAGCCTTTTACATTTTATGTCCTTTATATCCTTATATTGCTCAAATTGCTTTTAGTATGCACATACCAGCCTTTGTTGATGTCTCTTTGGTTTCTCTTTTGCTGGGGTATGCTTCCAACCCTAGGTGGAGGACATGGATGGCAAGATGTGTTGACCTAGACTTAGCTTGAGATGATGAAGCTTGGAGACAATCTTGAGGTGGTTTAGATTTCCTCTACTTGGATCCTTATGATGTAAGTTTGTAACCCTTTGTTTTATAATTGAATATAGTCAAATATTTTCTTCCGCTGCTATACTTTGGTCTTTTGATTACCATTATAAAAAGATTTGAAAATTTTACACCCACTCCATCACACCTTTTGAATGTGTTTGGATTGGAGGTTCTATTATTCAAATTTTTAGTAAGGAGGTGTTTTCACTTCTTTACAGCATGGTATCAGAGCCCATAGTAGTCGGAATCTGACTATTTCAATTTTGTCTCCCTTTAGTACCCTTGACTTAGTTAGTTACCTTTAAGTGAGATGTTGACCTTAGAATTGATCAATGATGATCTTTGTATGCAATAAGGTTGGCTTTGAGGATGAGAATATGTTAGGAGATCTAAATATGGAAATATTGTGACTTGGTTTCTCGCTTTGATTTTGGGCCCTAAATTTCAGTTTTCAATCGTAAAAGTTTTTCACAACAAAATATTTTCCATATAATACTATATGTATAAAAGAAAATATTTTCTTTGGATTTATCGATGTTTTCTTGAGCTAAGTCACAATTAAGAGAACTCTAATTTGAGTAGAATCTAACCCTAGTTTGTACCTAGGAGTTTATATAATGGTGTAGTTGACCTACCCTATGACTTTTGGATGTTCATGTAGGGTTTATAGGTTAGAGACACAAGGACCTAAAATCTCAACCCTAGATGGCATGACTATAGTTGAATACATAAATAATAAAAGTATCTAGAACTTTCACAACTAAGTGACGTGGGTAGTTCTAAAAAAAATTGTTTAGTTTGACTTGTTAAGTTGAACCCTTTAAGGGGTGGAGAATAGTTGATAATTGATGTTTGGATCTTTAGATTTTGAGGACGAAATCCTTTTTAAGGGGTGGTGTGTTGTAACATACCGAATCTCAGACCCTACCCTAGAACTTTGATCTTTTAGACTTAGCCAAACAAGTTTGAGGTTAGAAGTGATCCTAATAATCTAATGCATGAATAATGTAATCAAATATGTCACATAATTTGTTTGGCGATAATAAGATGATAAATAACTTAATTACAAGCATAATATGGTTAATGGGCCTCTAATGGGCCATATGATGTAATCCATGTAATAAAGTCTCAAAATAAAGAATAGACTTCAAATTCGTAATCTACACATCAAAATAAGCTTACATGTCAATTTTCATTTAATTTGGACAACCTTAAAATAATATGGTAATTTAAGAGAGAGAAATTGCCTAAAAGGTGTAATTAATAAATAAATATAATAATTGACCCCAAAAGAGGAAAATAATGTTAGATTCGTAATCTACATAATAAATATATCCTTTGGGTGAATTTTCATCCAATTTGGAGAAAGTTTGCTTAAAAGGTGAAATCAGGAGAGAGAAAGTGGATAAAACCTTCAAAATATTAATTAAATACATAAACAACTCCAATATGTAAAATTGATGGCAAATTCGTATTTAACACATTAAATATGACTTGTGGGTCAAGTTTCATAAAATTTGGATAATCCTAAAGCCGTTAATAGAGGAGGGAAGAGAAAATAGTAATTTATTTATTTGACACCTTAAATGTTCTTAAAAGGCAAAACTAATTTTATATTCGGAATCCACATGCTTTAATTAACCTCTGTGCAAAATTTTACCTAATTTGGAGTTCGTTTGCACCCTCCAATAAGGAAAGAGAGAAAAGGAAATAATGTTAATATCTACTTTAATCGAATTAAGTTTTGGATAATGTTTTCCCGATTTTCTCTGTCACGCACTTTACTCATACGCTTCTCTATCTGGACCGTTGGATTTCTTTTGGACGGCATCCGGTCATCTCCTACCTCGAGTAGGAGTTTGACTCACGGATGAACAGTACAGCCGCGTATGGATTCTTGCGGAGGGGTTTTCTCAGACTCCAGTGCACCGAATCGACTGAAACAACTTGCATTATCTTCGGGAGAGAATTTCGAGTTCAATGATATCTTATTCGAGACCTAGTTTCCCCTATTTTTGAAACGCCCAAATCTCGAGCATGAAGCTTCGCGGCCACCCTTTCCTTTTTGGGTTATCACATCCCCGCCTATTTATACCTTAGCCTACAACTACGTTTTGCTTCCTGCTACCCTCCTCTCATCTCAATTCCTCCAATCGTAGCAGGTGTTGCTGCCGGTGATTGGGTTTTTGGCGGGTGTTTGCGGAGGCGTTCTCTCCTTGTTCTCTCCATCTCCGACGCAATTTCAAACACCATCAGGTTCAGTTTTGCCTCTTCTTTCTTCCGCATCTTCTCTTTTGGAGTTTCGTGGTGTATCTCGAATTTGCCCAATTTGGTGCTTCACATGCTGCCGCCATGGCGCTCGAGCAGCGAAGGAAGATGACTTGATGCGCTTTCCCGGATCTACCCTCATCGCCTCTTTTTCCTTTCTTTTCTTGCGAGGGACAGTTTCGTCTTTTGGTAGTATTTGCTTTGCTTTGTCGTGAGTCAACAGGGTCCTTGACTGGATGATTCGGCTGACTCCGATTGGGCCAAGTCATGCGGGCCCGGTCTGCTTTCAGTGAATTTTCTCGCCTACGTGGCTTTATCTGATTATCTGATTGGTCGATTTTCGAAAATCAATAACTAATTATTTATTAATCAGAAAAATACAAATAAATAGTCGTTGGATTCAGAAAAATGTAAGCTTTCTTATGGTTTTGGTTTTATCGCCTGAATCTAATGTTTTAAACACGTATTTTAAATGGATCTAATTAATAATGAATTAACTTCTAAAAATTCATAACTAATAATTTATAAGTCGGAAAAATATAATAAAATATGTTTTGAACTCAGGAAAATATAATCTAAAATATGCAATCGTTTTGGAAACCTAATTCACTAATGATAAAAAGGTTATTTTTAGGGTTTGAATAATTAATGGAAACCTAACCCTAATTCCACATATATGTATAATAGGTGCTTTGGAAGGCTAGGCTTGGACCTAGATGTGACCCTGGATCGTTTGAATCTGTTGATGAGGTATGCTTGCATCCCATATTATTCTTGTTGAGCAATTATCGTATTTTATTCTTTCTCTTGGTCCTATGGACAATAGCCTATACACATTGATCTTTTCTTTTGATTTCATGGTTCATGTGAACTATCTTGAATATTATGGACTTATATATTTTCTTGATATCTTATCTTGTTGCCTTGGTGCAAGTTGGACTTTTGTTATTATATGCCCACTATGATGTGGATTTTTCTTGTTGTTATATGCCCACTTTGAAGGGGATTTGCTTATATGTTTGAGTTGTCCATTGTGTGATGGCAACCTTGTTAATTCTGACTATACTTTTCTACTTGCCTCTACATTAACATGTTATGTGATTCAGTACCATTAGAGTAGTGTAAGTGCATTGGTTTTGTTTGTAGCAGATATGATATTTCCTTCTCTTTTTGGGACGGCAAGGAACCTCGTACCCAGGGCAAGATGTTTGATTCTTGGCCCCTGTTTTTATATATAATTGGGAGATTGGCAGTATTCCTTTCTCTATCAGGCTTCAGCTTTTTGGGGGTTGGCCGCCAAATGTGTTTATATTGCTCTAGTGTTATGCTTATCTCACATGCATGAATGTTGATGATTATATGTGCTTTGTTTTCCACCATGGTAGTGGATGTTTATATTGATAGCACATTCTTATTATTTGTTGGTTATGGCAAGTATCATTTTTGTTATGATCTTATCTCTTGATACCCGATTGGGTGGTCCTTATTTCTTGTATGGGAAGCCTTTTACATTTGATGTCCTTTATATCCTTATATTGCTCAAATTGCTTTTAGTATGCACATACCAGCCTTTGCTGATGTCTCTTTGGTTTCTCTTTTGCTGGGGTATGCTTCCAACCCTAGGTGGAGGACATGGATGGCAAGATGTGTTGACCTAGACTTAGCTTGAGATGATGAAGCTTGGAGACAATCTTGAGGTGGTTTAGATTTCCTCTACTTGGATCCTTATGATGTAAGTTAGTAACCCTTTGTTTTATAATTGAATATAGTCAAATATTTTCTTCCGCTGCTATACTTTGGTCTTTTGATTACCATTATAAAAAGATTTAAAATTTTTACACCCACTCCATCACACCTTTTGAATGTGTTTGGATTGGAGGTTCTATTATTCAAATTTTTAGTAAGGAGGTGTTTTCACTTCTTTACAGTATCTTATTTTAATTCATACCGTAAGACTTTGGCCAGGCAGTCACATAGATCCGGGAGTCCTCGTATTCCGACTAGTGGTGCGGAGAAAAATATTGCCAGCCCCCGATTGTGATCCTTTTCTAGACACCTCTATCTTTCAAATAATCCTCTAATAACTCCCTTGGGTTCTACGGAGTTTGTAAAATTTAATAATTATTAAAGATTAAATGAGGAACCTATGCTCTGATACCAAATGTTACAACCCCGCCTCTCAGTAACCCCCAATTAAGGGAGACCGATAGGACATAGCCGTTAACCAATAACCTGGATCAATGGTTCGACAAATAATCAATAGAAATTAATAAACGTTAACAACTAAACTGATAATTGGTATAAAATAAAACTTTGCTTACCTTTTTAAAAATTGGGATTTCTACACTTCTTTCCATGAAGATACTAATCTAACCAATCCTCTTGTGCACGTTAATTCTCATTTAATTCTGCATATGCCACTTTATTGTTTGTTCCTTTCATTTGTACCTAAAACATCGACAAACAAAACGTCGGTCAGCAAAAAGCTGTTATGTGGGGGAAACAATAATCGTGCAACTATAATAACAATGTAATCATGCAATTAATCATTTAACAATCAAAATTACATTTTAAGCCATACAACTCAATCCATACATATCCCCAACTCTGTGTTGTCCCAGCAGTGGACTTATATAATACCTCTATAAAGGTAGAGTCGCATGGCACTACTTGAGGTAGCCCAATATCTAACTCAATGTGACTTGATGGTCCTACCTCAATGGTAGCCATGTACTAAGTCATCCATATACCTGATGGACCTAGCCAATAGGTATCCATGTACTAGGTCTTCCTCTGACCTAATGGACCTACCCAATAGGTAGCCATGTACTAGGTCAACTATACTTCCACAGAGAGAACCATGATCTGATCTTGTAGGCATATATCCTTTGTGAGAGTCATAGCCACATTATAGTTTGCATGAACTAAATTCATTCAACAGTTTATTTAAAGCAATCGGTAAAACATTCAGGAATCGACATGAAACTAGAATGGTTATTCATAAGCGTAACCACATACCTGATTTGATGATTTCACAAACATTAAGCAAGTCCAACCAAGAAAGCAATCCAAGCAAGCAATTCAACAATCACATAATTCCTGAAAAGAATATGTACTCTATTTATTACACACTTTATCAAGAATCTACTTTACTGACCTGGATTCACTCTCTAGGGTTTCTGTATCCATTTTAGGGTTTCGTTTCGCAATTAGGGTTTCTCTTCATATTTTACCATATTAAACCCTAATTTTATGCCATTACTCATAAACCCTAATTACCTCATCTATTCTTCAAAATTAAATTTATCTTAACAACATATAACCCTATTTTCAGATTTAGAGGCACCATTAACCATTAATTAATTTCATTAAGCTTCTTTTACATTAAATCTACTATTTTTATCCTTTTAATCCATGACAAGATCATTATACGCATTTATCATCAATTCATAATTCATTATGGTCTAATCACATATGAACTCTATGTATCATTAAAACCACCTTTTATTCACTAGAAAACCCTAATTATTATATTAAGGGTATTTACCCACAATTAGGAATTTTTATATGCAAATTGGATTTAAAACAACATAACTCTGTCCTATTCATGGATTTGCACAATTAAAACCATAAAAAGACATATTCTCCCAAATTAGGGTTTCTAAGCCCATTAATGCAAACTTAGGTATATGAAACCCTAAATTAAGACAATTATGTACAAAGATCATTCTTTTAGATCTAAATGTCCATGTTTACTATTAACATGATAATATCAACTTTAATCCCCCATAATACCTTTCTCAATCTTATTAACATCAATTCTGAGGGTTTTTCATCAATTAAACCATTAAAGATAGCATATTTACACACTTTTTGAATTGTGATAAGAATTAAGCTTTAATTATATTTTTATTGCATTCCCTACATTCTCCTAATCATTTTCATATATAATTTTTCTATTTTTGGATGGTCCTAGTATTTTCTATAAGTAAAACAAGATGTATAATGTGTACCTCTCATCTGGCCACGTGTCGCCTTCCTATTGGTCAACACATTGGTCCTCTCTTCCTCTCTAGGGATCCTCTTGGATCGTGGATCCCTTACCAGATCCATTTACTCAGTCCAGCAGTTCGTCTCCTTTGCGAGACTCGCCCCACATGGACAGGGAGCTTGCTCCCCTGTTCCTGTGGAAAAATAGGGCAATCTGCCCCCCCGCCTTGGCGACGGCCTCCTTGGCCCTCCCAGCTGGCTTGCATGATCGCATAATAAAGGATCTGGCCTCCCTTCCTTTGCACCCTCATCCTTCAAGCCTGCGATGACCTCTGCCTCGATTTGCAGAGACAGGAGAAGCAAGCACATGGCTGTCTCCCTCGCACACAGTGCACACATGAAAAGGAGAGGGATGGTGTGCTTTGGCCATCACGCCCATTAGGGTGTTGGTTCCAATCTCGTGGAAAGTCTAGGGCCTCATATAGACATTGATCAGGGGAGTCCCTCTTGCCTTGGAGTTTGCTTATCCAAGAAAATTGGGGAAAGCTCTGATTCCCACCGAGATAGGGACTTATAGGGTTGTTTGGGTCTGGTTTCTTACCCGAAATTCAATGAAGAAATCTCCAGATTCGCTCATCAATGGAGTGTAAAGAGAAATGATTGCGGATTTTCCATATACTTGTTGGATAAATTGGACATTATGATAAATCCCTTTGTTTCGATGATGACAAACATTTCATTCTTGTTGATCTAATGTGCTACTTGAGTGTTGCAGGAATGAGGTGGATGACAAAGTTCTAGGGAATCTATATGCTTGAATGCTTATAAATGTCATGAAATGTAATCAATTGTAAACTTGTACAAAAATATAATGTAAAAGTACTTAGACTTCATGTAAATCAAGCGTTAGATCTTCCCTAGCCAATCACCACACTTAGATAGGTCATCCCCTTCAATAGTGTCACATATGCACACTCATACACACACTTAGTGCCTTAATTAAAAGATTGAAACAGGGTCAATCTCGGTCGACAAACTCCTCAACCGAGACACTCTCGGTCGACAAACTTCTCGACCGAGAAAGACCCAAGTAGCCGTTAGACACAGCTGACAAAGTAGTTGGCAGTTGTAAATGAACGTTAATCCAGAGAGCATGTCGGTCGACAAAACTTCGATCGAGTAGGTATCTCGGTCGACAATTGCTCGACCGAGATGGACTCTGACAGCAACTGCAGAATAAAGCAACTAGCTGTTACTAATGCAACTAACTTATATCTAATGGCTAGTTAAGCACTTAGAACCCCCTAGAAAGTGTCTAGAACGTCCTTAAGCACTTGCAGGTCATTCCTATAAATAGGACATGCCTTAGGACACCCAAAACACACCTAAGCTACACTTGTGCTACACTTGAGCTTGAATACTGATTGGCAATCTGTTTTGAGCAATAGAGCAATTCCATCATTGGCTATTCATTCCCATTGCTCTAATTTCGTGTCCTATAGGCTAGCATCTCCTTTCCACAACACTTATACTTCTACACTCATTGGTTAGGAGATCAATACGCTTGATATAGGCAAATCAAGCCTTGTGCTTCAAAGGATAAGTTGTAATTTCCATTTTCCTTCGTGTTCCTTTTATTCTTTGTATTCTCCTTGCTACTCCTAGGGTTGGAGGCTGCAGATTGGAGAAGGTTCTTCTCAGAGGAGAAGGTGGACTTCAAGCTACTTCAAGAAGGCTATCGCAACGGGAAGCTACTTCAAGAAGGCCATTGCAACGGGAAGCTACTTCTAGGTGAAGGCTGCTTCAAGGTTGGTGCAATTACTTCTAGGTGAAGGCTGCTTCAAGGTTGGTGCGATTACTTCTAGGTGAAGGCTGCTTGAAGGGTTTAGGGAGAGAATTGTAATTTTACGTAAAGTCCTTTCGCGGTAATAAAATTAAATTCTTTCCAAATCCCGGTTGGGTAAGCAACCGGGTAGTGGACTGACAACTTTAGTATTTGCTAAAGTTGGAACCACTCTAAATCCTTGTCCCCTTGTCCAATTTTCAATTGTGGTTGTTTGAGTTCAATAATTGTTAAAATAATTTTAAAACTATATTCACCCCCCTCTAGTGTTTTTTCAATTGGTATTAGAGCAGGCTTCAAGGAACCCTAACAAGGTCTTGAAGAATGGGGGACGGGGTGCTCAACAACCTTAACCTTGAAGGGACATTTGTTGCTAGGCCTCCTGTGTTTGATGGAACAAACTACACATATTGGAAGAGAAGGATGCAGTTCTACTTTCAAGGCATAAGTTGGGACATATGGAGAATGGTGTCAACCCCATACGAGCTTCCTCAAATACAATATGCAGAGTGGGATGCAAATACGGTAAAATCGGCCCAATTAAATGCCAAAGCTGTAAATATTTTATAATGTTCAATTTCAGTAGGAGAATTTAATAGAATATCAAACTGTGACACAGCCTATGACATTTGGCATAGACTATCCATAACTTATGAAGGTACAGTTCAAGTTAAGAATTCTAAGATTAGTATGCTTAAACAGAAGTTTGAACACTTTCGTATGGATCCAAATGAATCCATTAGTGAAATGTTTGCAAAATTCTCTTCTATTGTTAATGGTTTAAATGCCTTAGGAAAAACCATTCTTGAAGAAGAGAAGGTATTAAAGGTACTTCGATCACTTCCTCCCAAATACAAGCCCATAGTGACAGACATTGAAGAAGCAAATGATCTCACTAAACTGAAAATGGAGCAACTCATTGGCAATCTAGAAGAGGAAGAAAGAAGAGAACGTGAATGTCAACAAGGCAAAAAGAAGGACATCGCATTCAAAGCATCAACCGAGGACACTCATGACAAAAGTGAAGATGATAGTGAAGAAGAAACTATCATTGTAAATGGTAAGCAATATAAAAGTTTTAAAACTAATAAAAATTCTAGTGTTTCTTCTTCCAGGTGCTTTGAATGTGGCAAAAAGGGACACATGAAAGGTGATTGTCCAAAACTCAAGAAAGGGAAGAAATCATCTCACAAAAAGAAACAAAGAGCATATAAAGCTGCATGGGATGATTCAAGTGATGATAGTGATGATGGAAAAGAAGAAGTAGAATGCCTCATTGCTACAACAAATGAATACGAAGAAGAGGTAAGTCTTTATGTTCTACCAAAAGAAGATTTAATTGCTAGTCTTCAAGAAACTCATACGAAATATATTGAGTGCAAGAAGAAACTTAAGAAATCAAATAAAGTGAATGATGATTTAAATGCTAAACTTCTTGCTCTTGTATATGAAAATGAGGATCTCAAAAAGGAAAATGAAGATTATGATCTTAAATTAAAATCGGTTGAAGCTAATTGCAATCTTCTTTCCTTAGAAAAGTTAAACTTGCAAACTCAAGTGAATGATCTTTAGAAACAACATGTTCTATGTTCACACTTAGATTATGATGAGGTTGTCAAAGAAAGAAACTCTCTAGTATCTGATTTAGATCAAGCAAAGAAAGATATAAACAAGAAGATGGATGATATTGCTAAGTTACAAAGAAATATAAATGAGTCAAGAGGAAATGACATGCTTGAAAATATTCTGAAAATTTCCTCTAGTTGTAATGGAAGAAGAGGATTAGGATATGATCCAAAGAGACATACACCCCAAAGAGCTAAAGCATCCAAGACTAAGATTATGTTTGTACCTACGAACAAAATTCGTAGAAAGAGAAATGAAGTTGACTCTATTAGTTGTAATTATTGCATGCGTCTTGGAAATTATTCATTTTCATGCCCATATAAGAAAAAGAATGATGATTTAGCTTGGATTCCTAATTCTTAGAAGCTTAAATTTAAATAGTTGAGATTTGACCTAAACTGATTCTTGATATACAATTGTCATATCTCAACACAATCGAGCTCTAACTTGCATAATCTTATTTTGCTTAGAATAAATTAACAGTTCAGAAAATATTCCAGAAACTTTTTCGGTCGAGAATTTGTCGACCGAGTGAACCTCGGTCGAGAAATTGACCGAGCATGTCACTGATTTCCAGTCTGCTGTAAAATTGCTGAATTCTTTTTGTAATTGATCAAATTGCTATCTATTTGTGATTAATGACTGTATATATTTTGGAAATCATCCCTGAAAACTTATATGAGATTAATTTGGTTTATTCTCTAAATGATTTAAGTTAAAACTAAAATTATGCTTAGCTTAATAAAAAGGAAATTTCTGTTTTATCATTATTTCACATGATTTTTCCTAAAGTATTTCATGGTCTACCCATATAGAAATAATGTGATTACAATCATGGAATTATCATTTTCATCATGATGATGCTGTGTTAGCAATAATAGATAATGATAATTGTATGCATGGATCCTTGATGATACATAAGCAAGCAAAATAATTCAATGATGATATGTCTCATAGAAATGCTTGCAACACATAAGATAAAAAATTCTCAATTAGCATCTTTAAAAGACTTGAGATATTAATCGTGCTTTCATTTTTAAGAGGACGTTTTCATATTGAGTATCACTAAACATGCTTAAAAATTGATATCTAATCAAGTACTTCACATATGAGTGCTTAAATTGGAAATCTGCAATTTTTGCCTCTTAGTTGAAATAAAATTTAACCAAGGGGTGCTATGGTCGAAGTCAAGGTCAACCTTAAATAAGCTTTGACAAAATTCTTATTTGGACATCATTTTATTATACTTAATCTTAGTATACTTTTGATAAAAGTCAAAATCAAAATTTAAAATCATCTGTGACCTTAGAAGCTTTAAATTGCCTTAATGGTAAGATTAAGGGGGAGCTCATACAAACAAATTTGATTATTTGATTAAGAAGCTTACAAAAACATTATAAACATCATTTGAAGCTTGTTAGGACCTTAGTATTTTTACTCTTGGTTATGAAGAAATCTATGAATTTCATAAAAATGATATATCTTGTACTTAAAGGAACTCTCTAAGCAAATCAGGGCTTAACATCCCTTGCATTTGGTTGGAGACATTTTTATGTACTCTAAGATTAAAGGATTCTCATTTGATTTTTAGGGCTTAACATCCCTTGATAGATGAGAAATCAATATACATTCATCATAAGCTTAAGGGAATCTCATTTCATTTCAAGGCTTAACATCCTTTACAAATGATTGAGAAACAAATTGTGGCTAAATTAGACAAAAATGATATTAAATCCATGTTCCTAATAGAATCTCTATTTAAGGGGGAGCATAGTATAAAATTAAGGGGGAGGAGAAATATATAATATTCAACCTGGATATCTTTTTGAAATGACAAAGGGAGAGAAAGAATATAAAATCAAAAATATAAATGAGTTTCATCTTGATGGCCAGCACTCACTTGAAAAACAAGAATGGCTACAAAAGGTAATCTTCAGGTATGAAACTCACATGCTTTATATTTCCTTATTTCATATTTAGGAAATGTTTGTCATCTTCAAAAAGGGGGAGATTGTTGGATAAATTGGACATTATGATAAATCCCTTTGTTTCGATGATGACAAACATTTCATTCTTGTTGATCTAACGTGCTACTTGAGTGTTGCAGGAATGAGGTGGATGACAAAGTTCTAGGGAAAATATATGCTTGAATGCTTATAAATGTCATGAAATGTAATCAATTGTAAACTTGTACAAAAATATAATGTACAAGTACTTAGACTTCATGTAAATCAAGTGTTAGATCTTCTAGCCAATCACCACACTTAGATAGGTCATCCCCTTCAATAGTGTCACATATGCACACTCATACACACATTTAGTGCCTGAATTAAAAGATTGAAGCAGGGTCAATCTCGGTCGACAAACTCCTCGACCGAGACACTCTCGGTCGATAAACTTCTCGACCGAGAAAGACCCAAGTAGCCGTTAGACACATCTCACAAAGTAGTTGGCAGTTGTAAATGAACGTTAATCCAGAGAGCCTGTCGGTCGACAAAACTTCGACCGAGTAGGTATCTCGGTCGAAAATTGCTCGACCGAGATGGACTTTGACAACAACTGTAGAATAAAGCAACTAGCCGTTACTAATGCAACTAACTTATACCTAACGGCTAGTTAAGCACTTAGAACCCCCTAGAAAGTGTCTAGAACGTCCATAAGCACTTGTAGGTCATTCCTATAAATAGGACATGCCTTAGGACACCCAAAACACACCTAAGCTACACTTGTGCTACACTTGAGCTTGAATACTTATTGGCAATCTGTTTTGAGCAATAGAGCAATTCCATCATTGGCTATTCATTCCCATTGCTCTAATTCCGTGTCCTATAGGCTAGCATCTCCTTTCCACAACACTTACACTTCTACACTCATTGGTTAGGAGATCAATACGCTTGATATAGGCAAATCAAGCCTTGTGCTTCAAAGGATAAGTTGTAATTTCCATTTTCCTTCTTGTTCCTTTTATTCTTTGTATTCTCCTTGCTACTCCTAGGGTTGGAGGCTGCGGATTGGAGAAGGTTCTTCTCGGAGGAGAAGGTGGACTTCAAGATACTTCAAGAAGGCTATCACAATGGGAAGCTACTTCAAGAAGGCTATTGCAACGGGAAGCTACTTCTAGGTGAAGGCTGCTTCAAGGTTGGTGCAATTACTTCTAGGTGAAGGCTGCTTCAAGATTGGTGCGATTACTTCTTGGTGAAGGATGCTTGAAGGGTTTAGGGAGAGGATTGTAATTTTACGTAAAGTCCTTGTGAGGTAATAAAATTAAATTCTTTCCAAATCACGATTGGGTAAGAAACCGAGTAGTGGACTGACAACTTTAGTATTTGCTAAAGTTGGAACCACTCTAAATCCTTGTCCCCTTGTCCAATTTTCAATTGTGGTTGTTTGAGTTCAATAATTGTTAAAATAATTTTAAAACTCTATTCACCCCCCTCTAGTGTTTTTTCAATACTGTGCCCTCTTTCCATATCTTACTCCGAAAGCAGCCTCCGTTGGATCAAGGATCCAACGGCTAGCAGGCCCCGTATTAGAACATAAATCAAAATCGAATTGTGACATTTAATGTTTTTCTTTACACTTTAGGGAAATTATGAAATTCATATCTCCCAAACCGTTTATCCTTTTAATCCCGAATTTTAAAGGAAAGTCTATAAAGACGTAATGCATGTATGTACCAAATTGGAGACTCAAACACGAAAGTATGAGATGTCTTTCTTTATATGCAAGTTATCACCTAATTATATATATTTCTCACATATTTTCTCTTTCCCTTTCCATTAAATTATTATTCTGAGTTCATTGAGCCTCAAGGAACCTTAATGGCTCGAAATCCCATCTTGGGAATATTCCTTAGCCTTTCATTTATCTTTTATCCATTATTTCTCATATCTTGTTTATTTCTTATTAAAATATCTCTTTTTGAGGATTTCTCTTTATTTCTCTGTCATTTTCCTCATTGGTATTCCTTTTATCATTGGGAACCCTTGGGATACGAAATTCCACTAAGGATTACTCAAATATACCTCTTTTCACTTGTTTCCCATATTTGAACATTTGTTTTCAATTTCGTTCTTAATAAAGAAAATACTTATTTGATCTTTTCTTTTCTTATTTCCTTTTCTTCACAATCTAAGACTCTTTGGCACCCAAGGAACCTAAGAGGCACGAAATCCATCCTTGGATTACATTATTTTGCCTTCTAGAGGTTTTCACATATTTCTTTTCTCAAATTCTCAATTATTAATTAAAATTCCTTTTTATTGGGCCCAATAGCCAATAAAGCCCCCAAGCCACCAATCAAGGCTATTGTGAATGGAATCCATTTATTCAAAACAAATCTTATCATTATTTGTTCAATTATCTTTAATATGAGAAATTACATTTCTCACCAATTGAACCCAAAAATTGAGGTTATAACATTATCCTTGCATTAAATGTAACAATGGTAGTTGCAAGACAAAGGATGAGGTGTCAGCTGATCTGATAGTTAATGGCATAACTGAGTGCTACACATGTTGGGTAGCACATGGTGAATCAGTTCATGTAGATTATCACAATGATAGATATGATGGCCAGGATGAGGATGATAATGTTGAGGATGAGGTTGATGATGTATAGGGGATGATAAGGGATGGGCTAGGATTTCCTGATAACCATGTTCCAACATTCGATGAAATTGATTACAACTATGAAATTGATGAGTTGAGTGATGAACTTAAGACATTTTGTAGGCTGATGAAAGATGCGAAGGAACCACTTTATGATGGTTGTGAAGGATACTCAAAATTATCATTCACCATGACATTACTGCAACTAAAGGGGTTTCATGGAATGAGCAATAATCTTTTTAATATTTTGATTACATTGTTATCAAAGGCATTCAAGGATTGTCGGTTGCCAAAATCTTTTTATGATGCAAGAAAGTATATTACTAACCTTGGACTTGACTACATAAAAATAGATGTTTGTAAAGAACATTGCATGTTGTTTTGGAAGGATCGAAAGAAAGAAGATGTATGTTTAAAATGTGGCGCTAGTAGGTGGAAGTATAACTCTATTGACTACTCAACCAAGGATAAGACTACAAAAAGGAATAAACTTAAATTAGTCAAAAAGGTTTTTGTTAAGACTTTATGGTACTTTCCACTAATCCCATGATTAAAACAGATGTACTTTTGCTATCAAACAACTTTAGAGATGAGATGGCATCAAGAAAAGCGCATAAATGATGGTAAACTAAGACACCCAGCTGATGCTAAAGAGTGGAAAAGATTTGATGAGATACATCCATCTTTTTTTGGAGACCCTCACAATGTTAGGCTTGGATTGGCTTCTGATGGATTTAATCCATATGGGAGTATGAGTAATTCATATAGCATTTGGCCTGTTATCCTCATTCCATATAATTTGCCTCCATGGCTTTGTATGAAACAAGATTATCTTATTTTATCCATGATCATTCCTAGGAAGAAGTATCCTACCTACAAGATTGATGTCTACTTACAACCTTTGATAGAGGAGTTAAAGGAGTTATGGGATGCATGAGTTGAAACTTATGATGTTGTTTCAAAACAAAATTTTAAAATGCATGCTACTCGATTATGGACAATTAATGATTTCCCTGCTTATGGATATTTGTCTGGATGGTCCACCCAAGGCGAGTTAGCATGTCTTTCTTGTCACAAGGATACATGGTCTCTTAGATTGAAACATGGGGGAAATTGTTTTTATATGGGACATCATAGATTCTTACCAGAAAACCATAGATGGCAGTGCAATGAGCATGCGTTTGATGGGAAACAAGAACCATGACCTCGTCCTCAAGAACTATCTAGAGAATATGCTTTGAATCAACTACATGACATCTTTGAAACAAATCTGGGAAAGAGAAAGAAAAAAAAGTTCAAAAAAATGCTCTCTCATGCTTGGAAAAAAAGCATTTTTTTAACTTCCTTATTGGAAGAGTCTTCGTCTTTGCCATAATCTTGATGTAATGCACATTGAGAAAAATATTTGTGATAGCTTAATTGGAACGATTATGGATATTGATGAGAAGACTAAGGATAATTCAAAAGCTCGTAAAGACTTAAAATATATGAATATAAGGCAGGAGCTTCTCCCAAAAATTGTAAATGAAAGGTAGAATTCCCTATACCATGTTTTACTTTATCATCACAGGAAAAAAAGATTTTTTGTGAATTCTTAAAAGAAATCAAATTTGTAGATGGGTTGTGCTCAAATATTTCTAGATGTGTGAATGTTGATGAGCGTAGAATTTCAGGTATGAAACATCATGATTTTCATGTATTTTTGCAAAAAATCCTTTGTCTTGCAACACGTGGAATCTTTCCAAAGGATGTATCAGAGATATTAACTGAGCTTAGTATATCATCTAAGGAGTTGTTCTCTAAGGTTTTGGGGGTAAATGATCTAAAGAGGTTGGAAAATCATATTACTATTACACTATGTAAAATGGAGCAGATATTTGTACCATCATTCTTCGATATAATGGTACACCTTCCTATTCACCTAACAAATCAAGCAATTATTGGAGGCCCTGTGCAATACAGATGGATGTATCTGATTGAGAGGTGATTACAAGTACATATTACTTTGTTTTTAATTTTACATGTATGTTTTTAATTTTCCTTTCTTGTGTAGGTTTCTTCGAACATTGAAGTCATATGCGCGGAATAAAAATCGACCAGAAGGTTCAATAGCTGAGATGTATATCACCAATGAATGCATGATTTTTTACTCAAGATACATGAAGGAGAATGACACTAGATTTAATCATCCACGATACCATGATAATAGAGAGATAAAAATTTCATCTCAATTTACAGTTTTGAAATATATTGGAAAAACATTAGCAGTAGGCACCACCATTATTCTTATTGTTAATGAATGGCAACAAGGTCACAAGTATGTTCTTGAAAATTCAGATGCAATATTACCATTTATAAGGTAAATTATATTTATTTAACTATACTTTTTCTTGACATGATGTTAAGTCTTTCAATTTTATAATAAATATTTGTTTAGTGAGCACAAACAACTAATCCAAGATATGGGTGTTCACAACGTCGAGGTGCATCATAAAAAATTCTCCTTTGAGTGGTTGGAGAGTCAGGTGAGCATTTAAAGTACTCTCAACAAATTTAAACTAGAAGTCTAACATTGTCGTTAATGTGTGTTAGTCTATTATGATAGGTGGTTGAATTACATAAACATGGCAAAGTGGATGATGAACTTCTAATTTTAGTTCACGATCCTGATAAAGAGGTGTTATCTTTTACGGGACTAGATATAAATGGATTCTGATTTCATACTGAACATCGTGACAATAGGTTAACAACACAAAGCAGTGGTGTTCTTGTTAAGGTAGACTCAACCAACAGACCATTTATCTATTATGGTGTTTTGAGTGAAATCTTAGAGTTGAGATACACTGGTGGAAGATGAGCTCACATTTTTAGGTGTGAGTGGTGGGACATGCATAATGAAGGAAGAGGGTTTGAGCGGAACAAATATGGTCTTGTTAGTTTAAATACAAAATGCAAGTTGAAAACCAATGAACCATTTATTCTAGCATGCCAAATAGAACAATGCTTTTATGTCTGTGACCATTCCAGAAGTAATTGGATTGTTGCTATTGAATCACCACCATGCGACTTGTACAATGTGACACATGGAGATGAAGGTAGTATTGATGATGAAAGTGCATTTCAAGAAAACACATCAAATTTATCTACATTTTCATCATTCCCCTCGTATACATTTGATGTTTGTCATTGGAAGAGACATGATGTAGTGAAAGCTTTTTCCATGAAAGCTGCAAAGAAAAAAGGATGGCTTGAAAAGATGGACACAATATATGGGAGACAATGAACTAAATTTATAATCCTTTTAATTTGTATTTTCCTTATAGACTATGATTAATTTTACTAAGTTCTGTTTGAACATTGATAGATGCCATTTGATTGATAATGTATTAGCATCTGAGTATAGATGTTGCCTTTGATTGCTTCTTTTGATATTTTCTTGGATTATTATCCTTTTTAAATAATTTGATGAGACACATGTAGGAAATATGGTCAATCTATCTAGTGCCCAGACCCAATTTGCAGGTAACTATGAGACACTAATGGTTGACCATTGTAGCAAGACCCAACGTAAGGAATGTTTGCTCCATTTTTAACAATGTTTCAATTGAATCCCATGCGTAACTTGCTAAATTTTTATTATCCAGAGTCAAGAAAGAAGAAATACCTGGATCACCATGGTACAAGTTATATTGAAGGGTCGACCAACAATGTATCACATAGAAATTTAGGTATATCCATTATTGATTTCTTCACTAGAAAAATCCATGCATAAGTGTTGTGATTTAATATATTTATTTGTTGTCTCTATATGTAGGTTTTTTTAAGGATCTAAGAAGTACCAAAAAGGCGGTTCAAAGTGGATCTTTTAGTGGGACAAAACATCAACCACTTGATAAAGACTGTAATTATTTATCTCAAAGATTATATGGTAATGGTCTTCTCTCAGTTTTGTGTCATTCTATGTTTACTAGATTTATAAAACAATTGTGGCAGGATCACTTAAACCCATGGGAGAAAGGCCCATCCAAAATCCTCAAGACAAGAAAGTAGATGTTACGAATGATGATTTTCTACAACAAATTCAAAACTATGGTGACTTTTTGAAGCACAAGATGAATGGTAGCTTGCTTTTTAATAATGCAACATTTAGTATTTAGCCTCCAAACTTAGGAATCTGTTGCTTGGTATTTGAGTTGTTTATTCTATTGTTTTTAGAAAAATCTATTGAAGAGATTGTGAAAAAACGTGCACATATGTTGGTGGCTGATCCATGGAATTCTTCCAATAAGAATCCAGGTAGAGTTTTTAAAGAAATTAATACATAATGTTTCTATGTATATAATAGTATAACACTATGTTCATGAAATGCAGTTAAAATTAGCAACAATATTGAAAATCCTCATCAAATTGAAAAATTTGGTGTTGCAAAAGAAAAAGATGGGCCACCAAACAATGTGGATGTTTCTCAACTTGACAAGAACGTTAGAGCACTCCCTAATGCACAAATTAAAAAAAATATAGGTAATATTTATGTTTTTTATTTTCTTATATATGTGTCTTCTTATCATATATATTCATACATATTGATATAGTTCATGATTTGTTACAAATTGCAGGGGAGGGATTGATTGCACTTAATGTTCCTGTAGGTGACAAGGAGGAGGATGATGTTTCGGTGAGGCGGACGAACACGGGAAAGAGGATCTTGAGGCCACAAAGTATTGATAGTTCTCAACAGGTCGTTAAATCATTTCAAAGTATGATGAAAAACAATCATGGTGACGGTTAGACATTGGGTATACATATATAATGAATACTAGCTTATATTTACATAATTTAATAACTATGTTTTCATGATTTGTAGTTAAAATTAGCTACAAAGCATGCAATCCACATCCACTTGGATGTTTAGGTATTGTGAAAGGAAGAAGTTGGGCAATGATCAATGACAACGATTCTCTAGATGACAAGAAACATGAAGTGCCGCTTAATGAAAAATCTAGGAAAGATAAAGGTAATTTCCTACCATCCTTTTTGTTCACATACTTACCTATACATAGATTCCTACATATATGTATCTGAATATATTTATATAGTTTGTAATTTGTGGCAGCATAATTTCAAGTGCCTCCTAATTCACAAGCTAGAAAAGATCAAGGTAGTTTTTTACCATGTTTGCTTTTCACATATTTTTTTGCCACTTTAATATATTCAAAGTAAAATATTTCAAAATGTATTATAGTTCAATATGATGAAGGGGGGTTGACCATGGACAATGTTCTTAAAGATCACATCGAGGATGAGGGTGTTTCACTAAGGCAGAGAAACGATAGAAAGAGGGTTTTGCGGCCTCAAGATCTCCAAAAGTACTCTGAACAAGCTGCTAAAATAATTCAGAGTCAAACCAACATGAATTCTGGTGATGATTAGTGTGACGTCCCCGGATTTTGGCTTCTCTAAACCCTATTGGGAATGAGATGTCAGAGTCCGAAAACATCATCCAATCATATCAGAAAGTGATGCGGAAGCATAATACGCATACATGAACATACAACCATAACATACTCAACATTCAACATGCATATTTATACAACATGAATTATTACACAATAATTTACAATTACATATTGAATGAAGATTTTACAATCTAAGAACATGTATGCTAATCAGCATCTTAACACAATAGGTAACCTGAACAACTTGCTCACATTCTATTCTTTTATCCCATTCTAGCTCTGGACCTAGAAAATACGAGAAACAAAAACATCAACAAAAGTTGGTACGTGGAATTAAAGAGCTATACTATGCTGACATATTTAAAATACTTGAAAAAGAAGAAAGAGAAAAAGAAACATGATTTAATGGCAGAAAATCAGGTAAACCCAAGTTATTAATCATATTTCAATGGACATGTATTACTATGGTGGACTTAGCACAAACATAAATATTGGGCCCTATCCCTGTGTACCTTGTACCATTAGGGATCTCCCCGCGTACCTTGTACCATTAGGGAGGTGCTAGTCAACATTAATACTTTCCCTCTCTAGTAGGGAGATTAATGAACCATCAGTAACTACTTTCCATTTTCTTTCTTTAGTGTTCTTATTGTTCAAGGCGGAAATGACAATACATATAGATCTACATCCAACAGTGTATTTCAAGTACAACAAGCAAGTACATATATTAAACATCCAGCAAATCTAGTCATATAATTATATCCACGTACCTGAGTTTAGAGATTCATACTTATATTTTGGATCATCTACATCTCTGGTCATCACCTGATCAAGACAAGACCATATACTATCATCAGGTTCTTATCATCTTACATCTCATCTTAACCCTAATCGTATCCATTTTAGGGTTTTCTTAACTCATTAGGATATTCTCATCATTACTTGCATTCTTGTCTTAGAATTATCTTAATGATGTCATTTTCCAGATTATGGTTCATTATCTGAACATTAGGTTCCATATCCTTTTTGTGCCCATATTAACCCTAGTTTATATATATATTATACAAAAATAGGTTACAACCCATGTATTAAGGGTCATCTTCATATAACATGAATTCTATGCATATAACTGATCTTAGATTTATATATTCTATTCCAGTTAATGATATGAGGGTTTTCTATAAATCTCATCATTTATTGAGCATGTATGCATTGATTGCATTATCTTTAGTGTTATTAGCCATAATTAGCCATATTAATCAAATTATATGCTTTTGTGCATCAACATGACCATATATGACATCATATGTACTATAAACATGATTATGGAGCTACTGACATTTTCCCATAATTTTATATCATCCTTTGATATTTATTATCCATTAAACTAGCATTTCACTAATTACATGATATCACTAATATTAGTCCATCAAAATCCTGATATTATTCCTCTATCTTGTTCTATGCATTTTTCTAAGAATTTTGATATATTATATGTATTTTTCTGATAAGTGTGCTAATTACTAGGAATTATGCAAGATCTGGAAATTACTAAAAAAAATAATTACCTTGAATGACCAATAGGCGGGAGCCACGTGGCTCGTGGCTTGTCTTGTGCAAGTAGCCCACTTATTTTATGGACCTGACTGGTCTGGTCCGGGTTCAGGGTTCTAGACCTGGTTTACTTGGTTTGATGGGAGCTGGACCCGGTCCACTCCCTCCCTCTTTCTCACGTGAACAGGTTCACGCCCTGAACAAAACTGCCGCCTCCCGTTCTCCTCGCCCGCGTGAGATCTTGGACAACCGCTGCTCCTATGTTCCCTTGGATGATGCCGCCGTCATGGAGTAGATCTCCGACATGCATTTGGTCACTGTTTCACCTCACCAGTCCTTCCCAAAGTCTTCCTGTGTCTGCGTGAGTTTGCGGCTGCAACCTAATCCACCGTCATCTCTCTCGCGTCTAGTCTGCAACAGGACTCTTCCCAGCCACCTCCTGGGACTCTGCTCCGGTGTGCGATGATGTGTCTTTTCTCCTCCTCAGATCTGGCTTCTCAAGCTCGCTTGCCTCTCCTCGCCTAATGATGCATGAGTCCTCGTGACTCTATTTATGGAGTGCCACTGTGGTCCAGTTCATCTGCCATCGCTCCTGACCTCCACGCTGCTGTCGTAGTTGCATCTCAAGCGCCGCCGCGGCAAGGTGCTGTTGTGCTTCGTTAGCAAACAACAACTTCTCCTCCTCTTGCATCAGCTTCGTCACTGATCTTGCTACTTCCAGGGCCCTCCTCTGGCATGGATCAGGCTGGCAGCGACTCGTGGATGATTTCCAACACCATCGTCATCTCTCCATGGCTTGGGGAGTTTGTCGGCACACCTGCTCCTGGCATGTGATCAAAGACCCGTCTCCTCGCTCTCTAGATCTGACCTTCCACCCACAACACCTGACAACTTAGTGGAGAGGGGCAAGCAGTGATGGGGGTCTATCAACTTCTGCACTTTCATATCCTCGTCCTCTACCCGTAGTATTGTATAGATGCAAGGGTCGATCTCTATCTCCCTCTGTGTTAGCCATGAGATAAGGGTTGTTGGGAAGATCCTTTAGTTTCGAGAAGGTAGGTTTAGAAATGAAGGGTTTTTCATCTTAAGTCCAGTAAGGAGGATGTGTGTGTGGATAGGAATCTGTCTTCTCCCCATAAGATTCAGATCTAGGGATGAAGTATCAACCACTACATACGTGCAGATGGTTAGGATTGGGGTGTGATAGACGCCTTACAACTGAATGTGTTGCGTAGCACATATGTAGCATGCCATCTTTGACATTGTTCAAGTGTTATTAGACTATAATCCCATGATATTCATTGAATCAAAATATTGCATAACTCAAACAGTTATATCACCTAGTAGGAAGCTCCTGTTTGGTTAGAATTTGAACTATGTGTTCCTCATCACATGAACCCTCACATATCCATGTTTGAACCATAATTATGAGATTTGGACATCTAATTTAATTCTTTAAATAACCTCATAACCAATTGTACAAACCATGTGTTCAATTCCATTAATCCATGAATCCATATTAATGGGTTTTACTTCCATAATTTGACCACATAACACCTCAAAATAGTCATTCAACATTTTGTCATAGGTACGTCCTCGAATATTGTATTATATATGAAACTCCAAAAAAAAATCAGGGTCATCACAATTAGACCTTTGGTATGGAAAAGTAATGAAAGTATGCACAATGTTTTAGCATTATTTCTGCTGGAAACAACGGATGGTACCACCAATATTTATATAGTGCTTTTGTTGTTTTATTCTTATATGTTGTCTGTTGGTATATGTTGATCGTAGATTGTCATTATGTTTGTGATTCTTATTCTAGAAGACTAGAAGTAGCTTCCTTTACTTCATACTGCCTTTTGTATGAAAATATATGGGACTCGAAAGCCTTCTCTATTTTGATATCCACCAGAATAATTGTTATCATTTACCTCTTCTTCTTCCTTGTATCAAAATCTACTTTATCCATCTCCCCTTTGAGATTTCCCACCATCCCAAGTATCTTTTCCACAATAAGTTTTCTTTCAATCTTTTTTCTATAATCAAGAACATATTTTTCTTTATGTTAGTGATCTTCTTTGATGCTACTCACTTGACTTGAAAACTCATTTTCATTGTTTTATCGCTACACCACATTGTTTTCATGATTTGGAGTTAAAATTAGCAACAAAGCATGCAATCCAAATCCACTTGGATGTTTAGGTGTTGTGAAAGAAAAAAGTTGGGCAATAAACAATGCCTAAACTTCTCTAAATAACAAGCAACACAAAGTGTCGCTTAATGAAAAATCTAGGAAAGATCAAGGTAATTTCCTACCATGTTTGTTGTTCACATACTTACCTATACATAGATTCCTACATATATGTCTATGTATATATTTATATAGTGTCATGTGTGGCAGCACAATTTCACGTTCCTCCTAATTCACAAGCTAGAAAAGATCATGGTAGTTTTCTACCATGTTTGCTTTTCACATATTTTTCTAACACTTTAATATACTCAAAGTAAAATATTTCTAAATGTATTAAAGTTCAATATTATGAAGGGGGGTTAACCATAGACAATGTTCTTGAAGATCACATCGAGGATGAGGGTGTTTCACTAAGGCAGAGAAACAATAGAAAGAGGGTTTTGCGGGCTCAAGATCTCCAAAAGTACTCTGAAAAAGTTGCTGAAATAATTCAGAGTCGAACCAACATGAATTCTGGTGAGGATTAGACCTTTGGTATGAAAAAGTAATGAAAGTATGCGCGATGTTTTAGCATTGTTTCTATTGGAAACAACAGATGGTACCACCTCTATTTATATAATGCTTTTGTTTTTTTATTCTTATATACTGTCTATTGGTATATGTTGATCGTAGATTCTCATTATGTTTGTGATTCTTATTCTAGAAGACTAGAAGTAGGTTCCTTTACTTCATACCGCCTTTTGTATGGAAAATAGATGGGACTCGAAATCCTTCTCTATTTTGATCTCCACCACAATAATTGTTATCTTTTACCTCTTCTTCTTCCTTGTATCAAAATCTACATTATCCATCTCCCCATTGAGATTTCCCACCATCGCAAGTATCTTTTCCATAGTAAGTTTTCTTTCAATCTTTTGTCTATAATCAAGAACATATTTTTCTTTATGTTAGTAATCTTCTTTGATGCTACTCACTTGACTTGAAGACTCATTTTCAAGGTTATATCTCTACACCAATCTGTTTCCATGATTTGTAGTTAAAATTAGCAACAAAGAATGCAATCCACATCCACCTGGATGTTTAGGTGCTGTGAAAGAAAAAAGTTGGGCAATGAAAAATGACAACACTTTTCTAGATGACAAGAAACACAAATTTCCTCTTAATGAAAAATCTAGGAAAGGTCAAGGTAATTTCCTACCATGTTTGTTGTTCACATACTTACCTATACATACATTCCTATATATATGTGTGTATGTATATATTTATATAGTTTGTAATGTGTGGCAGCACCATTTCAAGTGCCTCCTAATTCACAAGCTAGAAAAGATCAAGGTAGTTTTCTACCATGTTTGCTTTTCACATATTTTTCTACCACTTTAATATATTCAAAGTAAAAAATTTCTAAATGTATTAAAGTTCAATATTATGAAGGGCGTTGATCATGGACAATGTTCTTGAAGATCACATCGAGGATGAGGGTGTTTCACTAAGGCGGAGAAGTAATAGAAAGAGGGTTTTGCGGCCTCAAGTTCTTGAAAAGTACTCTGAACAAGCTACTGAAATAATTCAGAGTCGAACCAACATGAATTCTGGTGAGGATTAGACCTTTGGTATGAAAAAGTAATGGAAGTATGCACAATATTTTAGCATTGTTTCTATTGGAAACAACGGATGGTACCACCTCTATTTATATAGTGCTTTTGTTGTTTTATTCTTATATGTTGTCTATTGGTATATGTTGATCGTAGATTCTTATTATGTGTGTGTTTCTTATTCTAGAAGACTAGAAGTAGGTTCCTTTACTTCATACCGCCTTTTGTATGGAAAATAGATGGGACTCGAAAGCCTTCTCTATTTTGATCTCCACGACAATAATTGTTATCGTTTACCTCTTCTTCTTCATTGTATCAAAATCTACTTTATCCATCTCCCCATTGAGATTTCCCACCATCCCAAGTATCTTTTCCACAGTAAGTTTTCTTTCAATCTTTTGTCTATAATCAAGAATTTTTTTTTTCTTTATGTTAGTAATCTTCTTTGATGCTACTCACTTGACTTGAAGACTCATTTTCAAGGTTATATCTCTACACCACTCTATTTTCATGATTTGTAGTTAAAATTAGCAACAAAGCATGCAATCCACATCCACTTGGATGTTTTTGTGGTGTGAAACAAAAAAGTTGGGCAATGAACAATGACAATGCTTCTCTAGATGACAAGCAACACAAAGTGCCGCTTAATGAAAATTCTAGGAAAGATCAACGTAATTTCCAACCATGTTTGTTGTTCACATACTTACCTATACATAGATTCCTACATATATGTATATGTATATATTTATATAGTCTGTAATGTGTGGCAACACAATTTCAAGTGCCTCCTAATTCACAAGCTAGAAAAGATCAAGGTAGTTTTCTACCATGTTTGCTTTTCACATATTTTTCTATCACTTTAATATATTCAAAGTAAAATATTTCTAAATGTATTAAAGTTCAATATGATGAAGGGGGGTTGACCATGGACAATGTTCTTGAAGATCACATTGAGGATGAGGGTGTTTCACTAAGGTAGAGAAATAATAGAAAGAGGGTTTTGCGGCCTCAAGATCTCCAAAAGTACTCTGAACAAGCTACTGAAATAATTTAGAGTCAAACCAACATGAATTCTGGTGAGGATTAGACCTTTGGTATGAAAAAGTAATGAAAGTATGCACAATGTTTTAGTATTGTTTCTATTGGAAACAACGAATGGTACCACCTCTATTTATATAATGCTTTTGTTGTTTTATTCTTATATGTTGTTTGTTGGTATATTTGATCGTAGATTCTCATTACGTTTGTGTTTCTTATTCTAGAAGACTAGAAGTAGGTTCCTTTACTTCATACTGCCTTTTGTATGGAAAATAGATGGGACTCAAAAGCCCTCTCTATTTTGATCTCCACCACAATAATTGTTATCTTTTACCTCTTCTTCTTCCTTGTATCAAAATCTACTTTATCCATCTCCCCATTGAGATTTCCCACCATCCCAAGTATCTTTTCCACAGTAAGTTTTCTTTCAATCTTTTGTCTATAATCAAGAACAGATTATTCTTTATGTTAGTAATCTTCTTTGATGCTACTCACTTGACTTGAAGACTCATTTTCAAGGTTATATGTCTACACCAGTAGTGATGTGGTCACGTTCATGCATTCCCTATTTGTAAATAAGCTAACGTCGCTCTTTTGCAAGTTGTGTTGCTGATGAGTAGGATTTGATCCATGTTGCTACCTACATTGCTTTGGATGAAGTTCCAAGTATTTTCTTATGATTCATATATATTTTCTTTAATGTTGAAATTCCTAAATATATTATAGTTCAACATGAGGAGGATTTCACCACAGAGTCATTTGTTGAAGGTGGTAGGAATGTTAATGGTGATTCTACAACAAGACAATTTAACTTTAGTAATAAGGTGTTGAGGCATCATACCCTGAACAATGGTTCACAACTAACTCCCGAGGCAATTGAAGTTATAAAAGAGATGGATAACGACCATGGTAATAATTCTTTAATTCTATCTTATGTATAAATACGATACTCATTTTTTAATATCTTAGACCGAACAAAGAGAAAAAGGGTTCGAGGGAAAACAAAAAATTTGAACTTGAGGACTTTCATAAATGGCGATATAGATAAAATAAATATAGATTATAATTCTAAAGGCAATCTGATATATAAAATCCAAAATCGACTTCTAGCTAGTCTAATCAGAGTGATTGTTCGCAATTCAATAAATGCCCCTCTTAGTTATTCAACGTGGAGTCGCATGCCTATTGAAAGGATGGAGAAGATGCTCAAATTAATTCAGGTTTTGTTCAATTGCTATGTGTTTATGTTCTGGAATAATAAATGTTTCATTTCTCAAATTCACCTTATTATTTTGTGGGATGATTTTATCATTCATAATGTTGATTTATTGTCTGAGGAAAATGATCTAAGGACACATTCATTGTACAAATCAATGGGAAAGTCTTGGCTTGAATTTAAAATTGAATTTTTTAAGAAATACGAGACATATGCCACTGATGAAGAAGCTCTCAAAAACTATCTTTCCAATGTAACAAAATCTAATTGGGAGTTTCTAATAAAAAATATTGGAGAAGTAAATACTTCCAGGTAGATATAAAGTAATTTTTTTAGTTTATTTATTGTTGCACACTCAAATTTATTAGGAGTTTTATTTAATAGACTTTTCACTATGTTTACATTTCTATTCGTTGAACCTACTTTTTTGTTCTCAAGGATGCTAGGACCCGTAACAAGATAAGCCGTTCTAAACAGTCAATGCTTCAATGTACTGGGAGGACTCCATTTAGTGTTGTAGAACACGAAGAAGTATGTAATATAGTTTATGTTTTCTATTTTTTTAATCTAAATTAATCTTATTTCTTGAATCTATAGACTAACAAGAACAATGGAGTTGTGCCATCTCGATTGACGATGTTTGAATTGACTTGAACAAAAAAAGACAAGAAGCTTGTGGATGTTGTTGCTGAAGAAAAGATGGTAAGCATGATTCTTATGTTTCCATCAGATATACTAACCTATACAACACTGAATTTGCAAAATTACTCTTTTAACAAGATAAAATATTGTCCAGGAACAAATCACACAGTTAGTGTCTCAGCGTGTACAAGGAACAATAGAAATGGGTGATGAAGAGATATGCTTGAGAGTCTTCGGACCTAAAAGACTGAGACATATACGTATGCGAGGAAGTTTAGTTAGTGGTTAAAGATATAGAAATCTTACACATGCAAACGAAATTGACAAATATAAGAAAGAAACAAATGATGCACGAGCTAGAGCTGAAACTGAGGCCAAAACTAGAGCTGGCATGGCTAACCAGAAAGCTGAGAAAGCTCACCTTTACATTAGAAAGTTATTCGATGTACTAAAGTCCAGTGCGAATGAAGATGTTATGGAGTTTGACAACCTTGATGATGAGGTACTAAAGAAATGTATTAAAAATTATCTAATCATAGATCTTATTAACAACATTGTGTATTTATAGGATTTGGAGTATGATGGCAGTCCATGAAACTCATGGATTGAAGAGATTCAACTTGAAATGCAAAATTCATGCATGAAGCCTAGTAGATGTTTTTGTAATGTTCTTTAAGACAAAGCATAGATAAATATATAATGGGTTTTATTCAGATTTGAAACAGAGTAAACTCACTATTTATATGGTTTATCCTTGTGTATTTTTTTTAAACTATATGTAGTCTTTGTTCATCTAGATATTGTTGTTGTGGTTTTTTCTTTCTCAAAGTTTTGAAAATCCTTTATTTCCTATAATCATAGACCATGCATTGTTTTACTATTTAAATTCTTTGGATAATAGATGCATGGATTGTTTTTCATAGATGCACACTCATGTAACCCAGACCTTCATTGTGAAGCAACTGTTTTGGTCGTCTATAGGAATATGCATCTTCTAGTGGTACTTTTATTTCAATACTATGCAAGTGCAAGGTTGCTTTCCATTGATCCCAGTGATGAGTTGGATTTTCTTCATTTGGTGTACTTTATATGGGTATAACCTTCACAAAAATTTGAATTATCTTGTACTTGATTCCTTTTAAATGTGGATTTCCAAGGTGTATTATTTATACTTGGTATTATCTTGCGGATGTCTATTTTTGTGCTACTCATCTTGATAATGAATCCTCTCTAGGAATTCTACCTATTATAGACAAGCTAGCTACTTTAGTCATGGTGTTTGACTTGAACGATGTATGTCCTTTTTCTCTATGTATCATACATTTAGCATCCAATTTAATGCTAATTTATTTCTGTTGTGCTTTGTTAGTATTTAGTGCTGATTTATGCACCTAAACTTGTATAGTTCTTGCAGTTTTGATCATTTACCACATTGAAAACATGGATTACTACAATTGTAATCCTATGTTTTTACCTACCATGTATTGGAAATAACGTTGGTCGCTTATCTGGTCATTTAGCTCATGATGAATACAGACAATGGCTGCCAAAAGTTCAAATATTTTCAACCTAGGATACAATATGTACATGCATGTTTATCTAATAGCAGGAGACGAAGTATGCCATTAGAAGCTAATGTATTTTTTGATGTGGCAATTTTTCCACTACTAATGTCATGTCTAACCAATAAACTAATATGGATAACATACTTTAAAGGCTTTTGCTTTTTGGTCACTCTTGTTGTACCGATGTTCACTCACATGATACAGTCATTGGTGGATAATCTCGAAGTTGCAACAATAGGTTTTGTTTGGTTGGATCATTAGGTCCAAAAGTGAACCTTATTCTTCATTTATATGCACTGACTACTTCAAAATTGAGTAAGAAGTTATTGAAGGTAAATTCTATTTTGTTGTCATTGTAAATTATGAGTTTCTTGTACTCGTTGTTTTCATTTACAATCTAGTTTTGGATCCACTATTTGGTATTTGTTTTATGTGTAGCATGATTAATGGAGGCCAACTAGTGAAAACCACATCACTCCTTACAACCCATCACCATTGTCCACCTTGCTCTCGAGTCCATTGAAGGTTTGTTGTGGTGTTTTAACTAACCTGATTCCTAAGGATCAATGAAGATCATCCCCAACCACATCCTCAATGGTCTAATCATAGTCAATACATCCTAATTAATCGAGGTAATCATTTGTAACTTGTATGAGCTATTGTGTCCTGAAATCCAAGCATGCTTCCCTGCACCTACTGGTTTCTTGTGATTGGTTGTTGAGAGTCACTAGCATGTTGATATAGGCCATGGAAGGCTGCTAGAAACGCTTCCTCTATTTCACACCCATTTTGATGTTGTTCATCTCCTCTGTCTTTCACATTGTTATCCTACCTTCATATTTAGTCTTCTTATTGACATGTTTTGTAAAAGCTTGTTATTTCATACTTTTCTTGGTGTCTAGTTAGACCTTCCCAACACTTGGTGTGTTGGAGTGTGATGGGAATCCATAAAGCTCGGAGAATGACGAGATTCATCTTTAAATTGCAAATTGCATGCATAGAGCCTCATGAACACCATTTCTTATTATTGTTCATGCCAATGTAAAAATACATAGGAACATTTCCTTTTTAGATAATCAATAAAGTAAATGAATTGTGTATGTGGATATGAGACATTTATCTATATAGTGCTTTTGTTGTCTCTTGGTATATTTTGATTGTTGATTCTCGTTATGTGTGTGTTTCTTAATCTAGAAGACTAGAACTAGGTTCCGTTACTGCATATTGCCATTTGTATGATAAATAGATGGGACTTGAAAGCCTGCCCTATTTTGATCTCCCCAATGAGATTTCCCACCATCTCAAGTATCTTTTTCACAGTAAGTTTTCTTTCAATCTTTTATCTATAATCTAGAACCAAATTTTGTTTGTATTAGTAATCTTCTTTGGATGTGATGTTCTTGTGGAGCCTTGTTTGAGACTTAGTTTGGTCAGGTTTTTCAATCTGTAATGAAATCGTCTCTTTCAATTTTCTTTGCACGAGGTCCATATATTAGGTTTCCTAGAAAATCTCAGCATTAACACATCATTTATGCATTGTTTGCACTTGGTGCATATTCTTCATCACGGTTTTGTCCACATTTTTGTTGCAGAAGTTGGATGGTGGTTGGATAATGTAATGGGTGCCCAGAACAAGCATATCTCTTCAATGAAATTTAGATGATTTGTTTCTAGCTCTGTTATATTTGTTCTATATATCCAGACAATTTGTTTGCAGACTTCAACTCCTTGATATATTCAATTCATGTGATTGATTTTTGCACCTATTATATTTATCAATCAAGTCGTGTCTTCTATTTTCAGGTGATGTTGTGGTATTGTTTGGCCTTGCTGCAGTGAAATGAAAGTATATAAATATAGGTGTATTGCATTTTTTGCAATGATTCATCATTCCCATTTATATGTTTGTTAATTTTCATTATTCTAAATGTAATTTGACACATATGTGAACACTTTCATGTTAGATGATTATTGTGCAGAAGTAGATGGTATCCTATTCCTATAACCTGAACAAGAAGAAGGACCATGTTCTGGATGCATGCATTTTGAGAATTACATATAAGTGGCAAACACCAGCAGCTATTTGTGCCTACTTCCGATGATCAACAGCGACCTCCGGCCATTGCCGCTCATCAACGACCACCTCCTAGCACCGCCGCCCGTCAGCGGCCACCTCCGACCACCGCCGCCCGTCAGCAGCCACCTCCGACCACCATCGCCCATCAACGGCCACCAGAAGCCAATATCGGCCAGCAACAACGAAGTTGGCTTCAAAGACGAGGCTTCCAGCGCCGCCAAGCCTTCCCCAGCCATCTACTCTTATACCCAACAACTCTTGTGACTCTTTCTTCCTGTCGTCTTCCTTAGACTTCATCTATTACAGAAGTCGTCACCTCTCAATGTGGTAATGTCTTATCAAGCTTCTATCATCTTCTCTCGAGCTGCTACCATATGCACAGGTAGGCATAACTTGATCTTCTTCTCTATTTCTATTTGACAACACATTTAGAAAGGTTATTGGATTGGCTACTTATTCTTTTTGTTCTCATCTTGCATCGTCTATCTCAACACAACAGTTGTTATAGAACATGGGACAGCAGTTGCTTTCTTCCTAATGCTATTCGTATCACACATCTAAGCTCGAAACAACATCAACTTCTTCCTATTGTTATTTCCTTCAATATCTCGTCTCTTTCTTCTACTATTATTCTTGAGGCCTTCCTCTTTTTTGGAGAACTGATCAAATGAGGTAACTATAAAGTATGACCTTTTATCCGTTAGTTGCCTAGTTCTATGAATATGTCCTTCTCTATCTCCTTTTTAAATGTTCATCTGTGAATTTTAATTAATTGTTGTTGTGTATCCAATCCATGTAAGTTCGTTATAAAATTGACCTTTATATTACTTTGCTATTACTACAAGACAACAAGAGCAATTAATGAGTGTACTGACTACTGACTTGTAGACTCCATGTATGTCTATTCTGAAATTCAGCAACCTTGTGCATATTTGAAATGAATTCCTTAGCTGAAATTCAGCAACTTCGTGATATTTAAGTGAATTATATTCTAAAATTCAGCAACTTCGTCCATATTAGAACATAATTCTTGTTCTAAAATTAGAAGTGAAATCCTATTATGAGAGCCTCTGAATGGAACAAACCACGTAGTTTGAGTTTTTGTTTTTCTATGCTTACAACTCTATGATAACGATACTAGATTTAACTTATATGAGAAGATATACTAACCTTTATGAGGTGGGGCTTATTAAGATGGCTTCTCATAATAGCATTTGTTCTAATTGTGAATTACATGGTGACAACAAGTACATCAAAATAAGCGAAGAATTGATGATGTTAGACAGGAAAGTTTTTATCTTTATGTGAATGCTAAGTGGATTTTTATCCACCAATTACTTCACTTTTGTGATGAAGTTACAACTCCAATATCCTATGCATATTCAAGAATGAGTAGAAAACTTCTTAGTTTTATTTCCATATCACAATCATAGCCATATATTAGATGAAGATTTCCATTCTCGTTTGTGATTATCTGCGTACTAATCATGTACAGGCTGACCAAGGCAATCCAACAACATGGGCACCTATGGTGCGAAATAGTTGGAGAACCATAGGAGACATTAAAGATAACAGGGGAAGTTATGTTTAAATTTCATCTGAATTAAGTGGGAATGGTATGCATCAACTTTTGGCTGATAGGCCAGTGTATATAACACAAATCACCTATTCTGACATGATAGACTTGTGTACAACTTTATTATTGTGGGGCACAAAGGGACCCTATAGTGGGCCACTATTAGTGGCCTGCCCCTGGCTGAGAGTTACATGTATCGTCTGATCATCGTCTTACCCAAGATATATAGGCATTCTTTATCATTTTTGGCAAGACATTTCAAGAAGTTCCATCATCTTTGGTATACATTTTATTAACATAAAATTCTAGATTTATCTAAAAGTGGTTTCCTTCAAGTTCCTTTATATGATTTGTGACATGGTATATTTGTAGGGGATGGTACGAAGTGGAAACTAGCTTTCATTGTCCATGCTCTTCAAACTCATATTTCTCCACACAAACCCGAGCAAATTCCACCTTTCTCATGGCTGCTAGACCATATTCCTACGTACAGAAACCTAGGTGGGGCATCCTGATGCTGCAGATGCCCTTGCCTAACTTGGACCCTACCACCATTGCAGAACTAAACAAATTCACTTTGAGGAACCCGACGAGATCGGGTGGATCAGGAAGATGGCCAACAATTAAATTGCATGGTAAAATAATGTTGGGGTTGGTGAATCCGAAATCTTAGCAGATGGCAAGAAAGCTCAATGTTGAATGTGGCAAGCGGAGTAAATATGCAGTCGAACAGAACATGGCGCGGCGAAGTGCACTAACAACCATCATGAAATTCCCAGCAGCTACCAATTTCGGGAAACAACTAATGATCAAAGATGGAATCCAAGAACCTCACTAGTCTTTGCAACCACATGATGTATTCTATGAAGTCAATTGCAGTTTCTATGAATGGGATGTTGTGTTTAACTTGTTATCTATTCAATGAGAAAAATGATGTCTGCATATGTATAGGATAATTGAAGGAGTCTTGTATTGTTTTATCATATTATGATGTTGTACATTGAAATTATGTGTTATTAATGTGAGTATAACCATGTTTATCTAGAAGAAAACGGTTGTATCAAAATTTTCCCAAGAATGAATAAATTCTTTTTATACTAGTCTGATTTGTATTAACAATATATATATATATATATATATATATATATATTAATTTGATTTGAAGTCAAGTGATGTAGTCACTACATATTTGAGTTTCAGTATTGTTTTTATGCATATGGTTAACTCCGACATTAGTGACATGCCGTGTTTGGTGTTATTCACCATCAATTTTGCGGTGACCTACGACATTTATATAGTGTTGGTTTGATGCCACAATGATATCTTAAAAATGCCAGAAAAATCATTCAACTGCATATCATAAAAATGCCGATAAAATCTTTACACGGTAGATCTGAAAAATGCCGGTAAAATATTTAAGCGGCATGTTTTTCCACGACATACTTACGGCTTTTAAAAATACATCAGAAAAAAATATTTCCGGCATCATTTTGATACCTCGCCGGCATATTTCTATGTCGGTAACATCAATATTTGTTATAGTGATACAAGCCAAATCGTGGGGCAGTGACAGTGGGAGGATCCATAGGTTGATATGCATTTGTAGACATAGGTATAGAGAAGTCCCTAAGTTCAATTTGTCTTTCAGATTTGGAAATAGAAAATTTCCAAATCATATTTTCTTCTATTATGATGTCTCTTGTTCCTTGCATTAGGGCCTCCCTCGGGGTTGAAAAATCCATATTCACAATGTGGGTTGTTTCTTCCTTGTCGATACAAATTATGTTTGTGTGGTTTAGGTAGTGGAAGGTCCTCTCAATCTCGGGATCTAAGTTGAAAGTTGTAGTATCAATTCTTTGGGAGCATTGTAATGCACCACTAGTACCTAAAAGGGTATTGGAAAATATTATGCTGAAGAAAAATTCAAGTAGATTTGAATTAATATTAATTGAAAAAGAAAAACCTAATCAATCTCAACTATGATTTCTAAAACTATTCAGCTATCACTGGAAACGGTGCCAAAATTTGATGTGAATTTTAATGTTCTAAAATCCCCTTAGGTCAATTAACCCTAGGTTTTAATCCTTTTTCAACATGAACAATGCTCTGCTAAGCAGACAAGTTTATCACAGTACAAATAAAGAGTTGAACCCAAAGGACAACTTGTTTAAGAAACTATACTTGATTGTAAACGTCAAGATAGATATTTGGAAACAAGTTGTAGATGGTTGATTTAACAAATGATTATGAGGCAATAAAAATGATTAAAAAGAGAGTTAAAATAATGACTGAAAGCATTGGAACATATGGATTTCACGACCATTGCCTGCATAATCAATAAAATTAGAACTCACTAACTCACAACTAATTAGACTAGGACCTTGTGCATCTGTCTCCTTTTAGAACATGAAATATCATAAGGATTGAACTCCCTATGAGCATTATGTCTCATTACCCACAGATTGTCACTCAATTGTCATGTGGAACTCCTTTTGTGATTTCACCAATCATTCTGCACACTCATTCGAGGATCCAATCCTAAACTTTGTGGTCTTTACAATTAGGATTATATCAAAAAAGAAAATCAACTGATTAGTTAAAAGAGTAAGAAAGAAACAAATTAAGAACAACCTTATTATCTAAAATATTGAGTTTGATAAAAGTTAAAACAAATTGCGGTATATAGGGATACTCTCCATGCCCTAATGGAGGAGTCTACTTGCTCATATCCATACAAAAAGCACAAATACAAAAGAGGAGAGTAGAGAGCATGTCACTCAAGACAAGGAAGTGAGTATCCAGAGGAATCTAAATACAATTCTTCAATGGTAGCAAGTCTAGCAAAATCTGTGAAGTGGATGATGTCCCATCTCTTTTCTCCATCTCTTACACCAAAAAACAGGTTACAATGGAGTGTAGATGACCCCCTCAACGTGAGTCAATTTTCTTCTTTTATATGGATGGCCTCTGAACCACCAAATATAATTTGCTTGGGTCAACTAGTGTCTTATTTGCATTGTATGTCATGCGAGTTGCCTGACTGGTAAAATTGATTGGTTGACTAGCCTTTAAGTGGGTCATCTATTGAACTTCCAATCATTCGATTGGTAATTCCGGTTTGCCGACTAGCCTCCAGTAAGTCTTCCAGAGATAAACTAGATTGACCGACTCAAATGTGAGTTAGTCAACTATTCTTATCTCATGGGTATTGAGCTATAGGCAAGTCGACCGACTGGTGAGGAGCATTGATCGACTGGAGGTCCTTCAAAACTTTGAAACCTACTTACTTGAGAGGAAATTGAGATTGAATTATTATGGTTGACTGATATCACAAATTAGTTGATCGGTGGATTTCTAAGAGTCTTGTCGATTACTAATACGTGAAGGGTTGAATTATAGTCATCCAACAGGAAAGGTAAGTCGGTCAGTTGGAACATCACCTAGAGAACATGCTAGTTATTGACTTGGAGGGCATGAATTCCAATCATCGAACTAGTCACACTATTCAGCCAATTCATTTGTGCTTGGGAGGCTTTTGTGATTTGATAGGCCAATCAGGCAATTGGGAAATCCAGTCATCTAATTGGCTTGACAAAAATACTAATTCTTCATCTTTCTATCCTATAATTTTTTCTAGACTTGAGATATTGGATCTAAAATGTACTTCTACTTTGATTTTAAGCTAGGTGTTGTTTTACCCTACAGAAGAGCAAGAAATTTTATCAAAATTCAAATATCTTGAGAGCATAAGAAAACAACAAAACAAAGCTAAGCAAGAAACAAATACATTATACAAGAAAAACTAGTTTAAATATGCAATGAAAATGTGATAAATATGCATTCACCATTCCTCACCGTCATGAACTGATACTTAGTTTTTTCTCAAATACTTAAGCATGATCTTTATAGTAATCCAATCACCTTCACTAAATCTAACTAGTACCCACTTGTGATGCTAAAATCTTATAGGACTTTGGGACTAGTACATAGTGTTGCATTCATGATAGATCAAATGGTAGATGCATATGGAATTTTAAGCATGTGTGCCCTCACTTCAGAAGATCTGGGATGTGGAGCTCTAAATATATGTATCTCATGAGACATGAGTAAGTTTCCTCTCTTACTCTCTTGCATGATGATGCAATGTGTCAATGTAAGTACTTTAACTTAGACCAAGAATCCTTCTATATCTTTCACTGTAGATCTTGATTCCTAGTATATAGGATGCCTCTCCTAAATCCTTCATGGAGTAGGTGTTTCCTATCCATGTTTAACCAACTTGGAGTACGGATGCCATTCACCATAAAAATTATGCATGTACATAGAATATGAGGAATACAATCATGCTCCCACTAACCTTCTTATAAAAATAAGGCTCATCTTCATTTTAGATAAATACATTTTGTTTAGCTATTCATTGAAATGATGATTCTAGCTCAAAGATGCTTGCTTCAATATGTAGAATGGATTTAGTAGATTACATACTTTTATAGATTCATTTGGAGCAATAAAGTGTTTGGTTGTGTCATGTACGCATCCTCAATGAGATTCCCACTAAGGAATGTTGTTTTAATGTCCATTTGTTAGATTCCATAGTCAGATTAAGCTTCAATGGCAAGATCATCCTGATGCATTTAATCATGGCTACTTATGAAAACGTTTCATTGTAGCCAACACCTTGAACTTTTTTGACACATTTTGCAACCAATCCTCCTTTTTAGGTTTGTGCAGTACCATCCATATCAGTCTTGTTCTTGAAGACCCACTTGAATCCTATTGGTTTCACCCCTTTGGGTGTATCCACCAAGGTCTATACTTGTTTCCATACATGGATTCCAATTCAGATATCATGGATTCTACCCATTTCTCAAAGTATGGTCCCTCGATAGCCTCATTGTAGGTATTTTTTTATCATCATCAATGACCAACATATCATCTTGTTGATTCACAAGATAATCAAATCTCTCTGACTCCAATATGTGCCAACTAGACCTTCTAGGTTCTTGTGTTACATTATGAACTTGAGATCCAAAACAATGTGTGGTTTGTCCTATCCCTTATTGACCTTCATAGGTTCAATGCTATCTTGTTGGTCATGAACTTCTTCAACTTCAATTTTTCTCCCATGGAGTTTTTGTAGAAATAAACTCATTTTCAAGGAATACAATATTTCTAGCAACAAACACTTTGTTGTTACATGTAATACAGAAATAATATTTCTTGGTTTCCTTAGGATATTAAACAAAATGACATTTATCATATTTGGGTCCAAACTTTTCAGAAAATGGCTTCTTGACATAAAATTCACATTCTCAAATTTTCATAAAAGACATATTGGGATATTTCCTAATCCATATCTCAAATGGTATCTTTTAGATCAATTTAGAAGGTGTGTGGTTACATGTAAATGTTGTGATTTCTAGAACATATCCCCAAAAGGACGTCAAAAGCATAGAAAAATGCATCATTGATTGTACCATGTCCAAAAGGGTGTGATTCCTTCTTATTGAGACATCATTATGTTTTGATGTTCTAGGTGGTGTCAGTTGTGATATACTACCGCAATCCCTCAAAAGTGCCTCAAACACTTGGCTTAATTATTTGTCACCGAGATTTGAGCGAAGTAATTTAACGTTGTTTCCAAGTTGATTTTGTACTTAATTCAAAAATTATTTAAACTTCTTAATGTTGTACCTTATGTTTCATAGCCATATCTACTAAGATCATCATTAAATGTGATGAATTATTAATACCCACCTCTGGCATTTGCATATAATAGTATGTATCAGTCTTAATAAGCCACTTGCCCTTTCACTATTACCAGTAAAATATTCTTATCTCATCTTTCCTATAAATAATATTCACATGTCTCAATTGATCCAAATCAAATGATTTGAGATATCAATTTTTATTAAGTCTAGAAATATGTTTCACATTGACATGGCCCATACAACAATGCCATAAAATAAGTCTTGTTTGAGTCTTTGAGTTTAATCTTATTAGGTATTAGGGTATAGACATTTGTATGAAGATATAAAAAATAAAGATAAGAAGAATAGGGGAAATGACATAAAATATATCATCTTTAGAAATAAAACATCATACATTCATGATATGAAATTCAATATGGTTACTATATACACATAAAATATAAATGTTGTACCTATATATGATAGATAATAATAGCATTTCTCTAACTCATTACAAGCCTAGTTGGCATAGATAAATAGCATGGACCTATAGAATTAGCAAAAACTCTTTCTCACTTTTCAAATCTTAGCTCCAGATTCCCTTTATTCAAGGGTTTACTTATTTCTAGATCATGCATATTTCAACATATGTGAGATGTAAGTATGGTATATAATACCCACGAAAGAAGTAGATGAATTTATCTCTATACCATATGTAACTAAAGTGGCAATCTCCATCCCCTGCTTCTTGTCCTTCAATTCCTTTAGATGGAGAACAAATATTCCATTGAGAGTCCAGTCTGGTGACAATTGGTGATAATTGCCTTCTTTACCCATTCCTCCTCTTGCCTTCAGTGCAAAGGACTTAGACTTCTACCTATCGTTAGAACCTTTCTTGGATTCATCTTTACCCTTGGACTTCCCTTTTCATTTGTTGACCATCAACACATACTTGTGTTTGTCTTTTTTTCATTTACCCTTTAGATGTTCACAACATGCCAAGAAGATCTAAAAATGGTTTGACAAAATTGTTCATGTTGTCATTCATGACTTATTTATATGCTTTTGGAAATTATTTCATAATCATATTTTTGGCCAACTCTTGCCTAAAGAAAATCCTATTATCTGTAGTGTTTCTACATACTCGATTAACATGAGCACATGGGTCCTGAATGGATCACCTTTTGCCACATAACACTTAAATAATGCCTTGGATACATCATACCTCTCTTATTATGCCTATTATTGGTGTATGTTTCTAACATGTCTTATCGTCTCATCAGCACTCGTGTTCTCATCTTGCTTCTAAATCTCATGATTTATAGAGCACAACATAAGGCATTCTGTGTCCATGGAATCATCAGAATACTTACCATAAGATTTCTGTTCCAGTGTAGGCGTATTTGGATCCAGTTCATCTGGTACTTGTGTATCCAGGGCATAGAGTTTACTCTCATGGGAAACAACAATTCTTTGTGTCTTGAACCAATCATGGAAGTTATTTCCATTAAATATTCCTTCAAAAGAACTAATCATAGTAAAAACTTGTTGTTATTGTTTCTCATTTGATCTACTAGAAATATGTAAAAGCTAATATTTTTATTTTAATAATATTTTTTTATTAATTTGGCCTTTAATTAAATATTAATCCCACTATTTTAATTTCAAATTAACATCCATCACTATTAATTTGGGATTTTGCATCATACCATCTTCTAGAGAGATAAAATCCATATTCCATCAAGTAATGATTCATCTTTGGTTGATCACCCACAACTTGACTATATAGGTAGGCTACATTTGTCAATTGAATCTTTTGTAGCTCTTGATACATGGATGCATAATCCTTTGTCATAATTATCTATATGCTTGTAGGTGCTTAATCATAATAAGGGAACCTATTACCCAAAGACCAACACATTAGAATATGCATCATGCTTTGGCAGACCCACATGTCTATTCTCACACTTCCTCGAGATGGAAAGTGCACCACGCTTTGACATGTCCATATGTAGGCACTCAAGGTTTTTTGTGTGTTGCACATTGGAAAACACCTAAGACAATATTTTATTTAAATGTTATATACTACATATGTATATGTATATATATGTACATGTATGTGTGTGCAAGTCCAAACACCGAATCCTTATAATATGCATCATGTGCACATTATATCCACAATCCACAAACATACAAAAATGATTATGGCCATACTAATGTTATCCTTTAGAGCCACATAGGAGTATTGTCCACCTAAGGTCCATTGCCTCTTAAGAATCATCAATTTGTGAACTCCCAAATGAACATTCATTTTTGTTTCACCATGATCAATAGATCCATGGATGCGTCTTGGGTTTTTCATAATTCCTAATCATGCCAAGTCCTCCAAAATGCATTCAACTTCTACCTTATATTACATGATATGTAGAAACATCTACTTGAGGGGTGTAAGAAGGACCAAAAATTATTACATATGGAAAATTTAATAGGGATCATCATGCAAGATAGATATTTGTCAACCAAAAAGATGTATTCACATCCACATCATGCACATACAAGAGGGGTATTTGGCAGTAACCACAGAATCCACAAAATAGAATATATTTTGAAGGCGGCATGTATGACTTCTAGATATATATTTATATTAAATTATATTATATTATATATGTGTATATATAACAATGATTGCATATTTTCATATTATGCATTTCCTATAAAATTATCTTTACCATGCACACAAACTAGGATTGGTGTGAAGGGGTAGTACCCTTTCGTGGGATCCTGATGTCCGACCAACATGTAGGGGTCAAGGGGATGCCTCCCCATGTGGGGTCTGAAGTGAAGTGCCCCCATAAAGGTACGCGACATTTTAATTCTATGAACATGGGAAAAAATAGTTTTTTCTAGCCGAAACCATCCCACAAATAAAAATTATGGATTTGTGACGTGTTTTAAATTAAATAGGATATGCATATTGATTTTATCATTCACATCACATGCAAGGGTACAAAAGTTATAAAGGAAATATGTAATATTGAGTGTAAAATCCATTATATCATAGAATGGTGTGGTTCTTTTTAAAATTATTATTTTAAGTTTATTATGGCATATGGGCCTAATTGTCTTTACCCACTAGGGTTTAAGTTCACTTCACTTGTACTTTCCTCCTTTCCTATATATATGAGAGGAGTGTGATGTCTATCATTAATAAAATACTTCCTTAGTATGTCATTTTATTTTGCACATGGTATTATAGTTTTAATACTAACCTAGGGAGAAAATGAGAGAACCTGCACCTATGGATGGCCACATCTCTTCTTGTCTTAGCTACCCATCAGACCTCATCTCGGCCTCCATGGTTGTCTCCTCTTTTCTTCTTTCATAAAAATCGAATCTTAATGAACATATTTTCTAGTTCTCTCCATCCTTACCATCACCTAATTTTATCTACCTTCCCTGAGTTCTACTATCTATTCATTTCTTCCCTACATCTTCCCTTCCCCTAGCATGTACATCGATGCCCACATATGTTTTCATCCTATACATGACTAACATATCCGTGCTTTTTACTGAGAACACATCTTTCCATCAAGATCCATAGTGTTGTCATACTAAGCTACCAGAGAAATTCACCCAAATCTATCTCTGCTGCCACCACAAATAGTAACATCAAAGTGGCTACGAACACAGAAAATTGTCTCCCCCACTGTCGCTTCCAAATGTGAAACAACAACTGAACACAGAGGCTTCCACCACCAGCGCTACAATCGGCCACCACACTATCTTTTTTGCATCAATGTCATATGAGCCTTTGCATCCTCTAGCATGAGACCCTGCTTCTCCCCCTTAGACATCATCTAAAAAATAGGTTATCTCCCTATCTACCACAATTACCCACTATTGCCAGCTGCCCAGTTGGGGCGTGGGACCCCTTAAGTAGGGGTCGCGCCTCCAGACCCCCCCATCATTTTGTCAGCCATCTATCAAGGACTTCCTTCACCTCTACCTTCACAAGATACATTAAATCTCCTTCTCCAATATATTCCCCCATGCCACCCGTCATGTGTGCATCCCTTTCTACATGCAAACATTATTGTCTCTTTTCTACACCAACTACTCAATCAATTCATACTTGGTGTGTGGGGAAGGGCGATACAGAGGAGATTGAGAATGAGGAGTGAGAGAAAGAATGTATGAATAGGGAATACAAGAAGAAAGAGTTTAAAGAGATGATATGTATTAGTCCATGTTATTATGATCTTCATGGAGCTTATTTTCAGCACATCCATCCTCTGATGTCTTTGTAACACCTCATTCCCACTAAGCATTGTGCTTCCAGTTCACCATTAGTCTATTTTTTTTCCAATGACATTGTGCTTCTTCATGCTTCCAGTTCGTCAATGGTGTTTATGTTTACCAATGACAATGTGTGTTTCGTATTTGGTTGGCTAGTTGTGGTTTGTTTATTCCAGTTGGTTACCACTTGCATACAAGTTAAAGGATCTCAATTACAATATTGACACACATCAGGACGGAGATTGTTTTACTCATTCTAGGCTCTAATTACATTTAGTTCTAGTCTATGATGATCCTACTATGTCTAATAAGATGGATGATTGCTTTTCAAAAAAGGTCATCAATATCCAAATTTTATCTTCACTAAGCTATTTAATTTGTGTCTTTTGAAGTTGAAACTGCCAAGATGGTTCTTCCAGTGATCAACTTGGGATTTCCTTGATTATGTCTTTAAATATCATTAATCCATCAAGAATAACGATCTAGATGGATCCACTTGTAGTCATCATCATCTCATCATATATGTGTTTGAAGGCACATCTATCGCTAAATCATTGAATGTGTTGATTGTGCTTATTCCAATCACATTTTTTTACTAGTGAAGATGGAATAATCATGGTGTTTAATTGCTTGATCACAATTGATGGTGATATTCTTCATTCAATATGCACTTTAGAAGAACATTTTGAAAGCTCAAGTATTTTCATCATGCATAACATAACTTTAAAGGTGTTGACATCAAATATTTTATTTGTTGGAGAGTCATGTTTAAGGGGGAGCGAATATTTTGTATGGGGAGTGATATTTTTATTTTCTATTTATCACATCATATAACTAAGTCTTGTAAGTCCAAGTTGGATATGTATTTTATACATACTCTAGTTTGAGGGGGAGTGTTAGAATTATTGTTATTAGGTTATTATGTCATATGGGTATAATTGCGTTGGCCTGTTAGGGTGAGGTTCGCTTCCCTTGCACTTACATACTTTCCTATATATGAAGGAGTGTCATCTATTAATAATTAAATATGTCATGAGTATCCCATCTTATTTCCACAAGTGTAATATGATTATTGGAAATCATGGGACGATATGGGTAGAAGAAGCAACAAAAAAAGTTATCCACAATCCACAAACAATTCTCATTAATAAAAATATATAAGGAAGAAGGATATGTGTAACATTCCCAGGATTTGAGGCCTTGAATCAAATGATATTAAAAGGAATGGTTAGACTACTCATATCACCAAGGTGCATCTCCTTTTCATAGAGATCGTAACAAAAGAACCTTTTACTTAAGGATACTCAGCCCAAAGTTGTACTAGGATGGGTGACCAGTCAGGAAGTTTATCCCGACTTGCATGTGAGTGAGGACAAAGCACATGGTTAAGGATAGTGGTGGCATGTGGGGCCACTCATCATTCTTGAAACTATACTAGAGCCTTAGAAAATGGACCCAAATGTTTACAAATAGTATCAAAACCAAAAATCGTCTAGTAGGTGGGGATTACATGGCCATGTGGCATGCCAGTCTTTAGTTGTATGGCCCATGAATGTTGGAAAGGGTTGTCCATGGTGATGAAGCCACCCTTGCACTGGTAGCCATGATTGAGAGTTGGGTGTCCATGAGCCATTCTAGGTTTGTACTGAAATGGGAAAACATAATGAGGTCATGTAGTTGAGTCTTCATGAGGACGTCAAGAGTCTAAGTGAGGGAGATTGTAATGACCCAGGATTTGAGGCCTCTGATAAAATGATCTTAAAAATAATGGTTGGACTACCCATATCACCAAGGTGTACCTCTTTTTCAGGGAGGTCATAACTAAAGAACTTTGTGGTTAAGCATGCTCAACCCAAATTAGTAATAGGATGGGTGATCAGTCAAGAAGTTCATCACGTCTTGCACGTGAGTGAGGACAAAGTACTTAGTTAAGTCTAGTGGTGTTATGTAGGGTCAGTCTTCATTCCTAAAATTCTACTAGAGCATTGGGTAGTGGCCCATGTATTTACAATATGAGCCATACCTTATTATGGATTATATATGGTGATGTTTCTCACATGAGATATGTGAGTATTAGAAGTCACATGTGATGTTCTACCATTGTAGTCCCAAAATCATATGTGTCTTTACATTGTCCAACACGGAAGGTGAAAAATCCAAGTCGTACAATACGATCCGACAAGAAGGGAGCAACCTTTACTTGGTAATGTTGTACTGTTAATTTATCTCTCATTTTCTCTCTCCCCTTATGGATAATGACGACTAGGGTTCTTGGGTCAAAAGTCCAACCAATACCCTGACTATAGTAAAAGAAATACAAAGTCAGCACCATGTGAATGCCTCTCCTTGAGGATACCAAATGGAATGGCATCTTAGTAGAGAGGTTGCCATGTGGCCACAACTATAGAACACGCCTTTGGCGTTGGTTGTTTAACCCCTTTTAGCGACGGTTCTCCAGCGACGCCTATGTGGGCACCGCTTAAGGTCAAACTCTTCGGCGTCGATTTTATAACCGATGCCAAAAGGCTTCGCGCCACCAAAAATGCGCTAGAAGGGCACCGATAGGTGTCCGTTATGTATAGTAAGCCGACGCCAAAAGGGTTCGCGCCACAAAAAGGGCGCCATCTAGGACACTTTATACGTCGATTTGCAACTACCTAACCGACGCAATATTTCCAGATGACACGACCGTGCTTCCCTGCACGGTCGTCTTTAGAACTATAGGCGTCGGTTTGGTACTAAGCACCAACATATTTTCTGCTACGGCCGTGCTTTCCTGCACGGTCGGGTTGTTTATCATATTAGGCGACAGTTTTATCCAATAACTGGCGTTGTAAGTCTTTGATGACGGTGTTCTATAAATAATCGACGCCAATGTTTTATTTTTTTTCTTATCAGTTTGTAGGTCTGCTGTGGTTGGTCATCAGGATGAGAACTTGCAGTTCAGTTTTCTGAACTACAGGTTTACGACATCCATTGATATCAGCCTACAAACTGGCCAAATACCTGCGAAATCAACAAATATACTTTTCACACAAGTAGATACATTCAGACATCAATTTAATTCTCACATTCACACATGTAGAAACATTCAAATACATGTAGAAACATTCAGACATGTATAAACATTTAGAAATATTCATTTACAAAATATTATTCAACATCGCTATCAACATCCCAATTATATCTTACAATCTCCACTGCTTGTATGACTCTTGCCCATTCTTCTCTCACTTCATTCAATACTTCCATCGTATATGGAGCATATACATCTTTTAAGCATTTACCTATAGTGTGGTAAATTTTAAATACCTGCAAAGAGAATGATGTATATATAAGTAATAATATCAAAATAAGATTGATATATATCATACTAACTAATGAGAGTATATATAATACCTCATGTATGGTATTGATGTCCAATCTGACATATTGGATAATCATCTACATAAATCGCATCACATCGTATGTGCATGCCCAGCCGTTGTCTTGTGTAGCGCACTATAAATTGCAACATACAAAATATTAAAAAATACAACTAAGCACAGTTCACATAAATAATATATACATTGGAGTGGGGAACTTACTTTTACGTTCTTCCAAATTATTGGCTGGTTCTTTTTCCTTGGGACCTTTCCTTTAGCAATTTTGAATGCATCTAAACCCTTACATGTTAATGTAACACAATAAATTGCATAATTAAATAGTAATGTAATAACATATGTTAACGGATATAAAAATGAAATATTTCACACTAGAATAATGGCAATCTCATTACGTGTCTAATTTTAGTATTCAATGTACTCCCCGTAGGATCTAGATAATAAACATTGAATGTCCCAGGGACAATAACTAGTAACTCCCAATGCCTACCGCTAGAGGTAAAAAAGTTAAAAATTAATAACTCAAAATCCACAATAAAAATGTAATTTTCTTATGTCCAAATTATAAGTAAAGTAAACTTACTTGACATTGAATGGAGCTATTATTATCGTCTTCTTTTGCTGACCGAAAATTGTAAAAGCATCTATACAGTATTGTTGAACACTATCAGGGTCTTTATCTACCATACTAATCAATGATGGAATCAAAAATCCCACATGGTCAAATGCAAATTGTTTGCATTGATTTTCGACTAAGTAGCTGCAAAACATGTATTACGTATGCATTAATATATAAGAAACCAGATCACCGAATACTAGGTATATGGATGTATAAATAAGATCTCACCTTATCCATGTCTCTATCATTGATGTATTCAACCAATCATATATAAACAACTCAATAATATCTTGTATAAATAAAGAGCTTTTGTATGATTGACCTGCATAATTCACTTCTAAAGAAACAATTATAGGGCAATGTATATTATGTGCTCGTAGCCAACATGCCATTCCCCTACAAGTAGAACCTTATGGGTATTTTAGGTCAGTTGGAACCCAAGTTGGTAATGCAGGAAGTGGAGGTGGAGGCCTAGGTTCTCCGGGTGTCTTCTTTTTAACTTGTATATATAATTTCAGATCAATTGACCTCATATATACATATTAACAATCTAAAGTAATGTAAATTTATCTTACAATTTTATTAGTGTAGACGGCATCTGCTTTGGGCCACAATATCACCCCGCCTTTTGCCTCACCAGGTGTATCAATATCCAGGTGGGCATATGGCAATGCAGCTTCCCTCCAATCGGGTAATACACATATCGGGCTCACACGAACGTAGCCCTGTGGCATTGGAGTCCCATGAAACGTTGCCCCAGGAAGGGACGGGTAAGCCTGCGCCTCTGGAACAACATAGCCTTGCATTCTTATGCGGCATAACTTCAATGCCTACAAATTTACGTAAAGAATGTTATACATATATACATATCATCTTGAACAGACTAGATACAATGTCATAAACAATACTTACATCAGACGTGTTAGGCAGTGGGTCTCCAGGATTACTCTCAGTCTGTGCATCAGGAGAAGAGTGGGTCGCCATAGGCTAATTGGAAGCCTGAGATGCCTGCCACTGCACCATTTCTTCCTTGACCTTCTGAGCAACTATATCATTGACCTTCATAACAACTATATCCTCGACTCTCTTATTCTCCTATACATGGATAAAAGAAACATTAGCTTCTTATTATTGAATTCTCTTTTACAGTAACATTCTAAAAAAAGAATAGGTTACCTCTTCTTGTGAAAGTCCTGCTCTGGGTTTGTGTTGGGATGTACCAAAGAATGATTTGATGCCCACACCAGCGCCTACACCCATAACATGTCCAGGATGCTCTAGGTTACCCAGAGCAACTGTCAATTCATCCCTTGTGCCCTGAGGGATGAAAGTGCCTTGTTTCCTATTCTCATGCAACTCCATCTAATCACCATCAACAGAAATTGGTAAGTTAACACCACAAATAATCAATATTCAAACGATTTCTCTAAGAGTTGTATTCTACCATTTTCGCAGCCGCCTCAGTAGTTACAGGCTTCTTTATTTCTTTCTTCTTGTTTTTCCTCCCAGCTATCCAGACATCATGGCAAGGCATGGGTGTGGCACATGTAGTAGAGGACTCCTGAGTAGCAGCAGACTCCGCCTGTAGTCTTTGGCGAACGCTTGCATAGCCCTTTAGACCCATAGTGTGGTCATGCACATTCAGTGCACGCCTTGCTTTTTGCGCCTCACTGAGGGCCTAGTTAGTATGCACATTAACAATTTGGTTAGTAGCACTAAATGTTAATCTTGAATAGGTGAATACAACATATATTAATTACATTGGGTGTGACATGTAATACCTTGAATTCTTCAGATTTTTTTGAAGCAACAAACATGTCCCAATCTTCTTTGTCCAAGAAGTTCAACTGTTCAAGGGCTGACTTCTTCTTCTTATCACCATCTTTTATGTATTCTCTATTGAGATTTGTCCTATAGTTCCTTATCATCTTTCCAGTGCGTTGCATCATGCTTTTACGATGCAGCTTCTCATCCAACGCAAACATATTCTATAAAATAGAATTGTTATTAACTAGTATCCAAAATAGAATTGCAAATAATAGAATTTGTAATCTACAAAATAGAATTGCAAATAATAATAACTCATACATAAATCCTTCCATATCAAGTCTTTCTTTCCCTGAGGAACTTTATGCCAATTATCATACTTAACACAATAATGACTTCGAGTGACAACCCCAAGATAGTTTACAAAATTATTGCAGTTCACTCCAATTGCATTTCCTCCATTATCAAAATCCACAACCAATTTGGATCCACTGCCACTTAGCGCTATTAACTTCTTCAATAGAGTGATGCCCCTTTTCTTGTTAATTGTTTGGTGATGTGCATCAAGTTCCTCCAGTGCTTCAGTGGGTACATGTGCATCATCAACCTAAAGTTTGACAAAAATAAACACATTGAATTAGCCCAATATAGAAATATGGGATATTTTCTCATCATGGACAGCATGCTCATCAAGGACTTCATGCTCGTCATGGACATCATGCTCATCATGGTCAGCCATCTGAAAATGTCATTAAAAGGCAAAAATTTAGCATTTTTATTAACTAGAAGATAATGATATTGATATTAAAAAACCAAACATTTAGCCATGCATGCCTATAAAATTGTGATCTTTTATCAATTAACAATCCTTCATTGTGATCTCCGCGCACATATAAGTCATCATTCTGATATAAAATAAATGTGTACCACCTATCCCATCCTTGAAAACCTAATCTCACTAGTAAGTGTATAATGTGTATTGGGTTTTCAAGAAAATTTCAGTAGCATTTCCCCGTTGTTCTCTAAGTACATATGTACTTAGAGAACAAACAGGAAAATGCTGCCAATATTTTCTCAAAAATCCAATACACATTATACACATACATCCTAAGTGAGATTAGGTGTTCAAGAACAGTCCCAAACCGGGGACTATCTAAAATTTACTTCTAATGAGTAAATCTTGGACGAGTTTCTATGCCAACAAACACAATAATAGACATGCACATGTTAGGGTTTCATCACAATTAATGTTAGGGTTTGATCACAATTGATGTTAGGGTTTCATCAATGTTAGGGTTTAATCAAATGAAATTAGGATGCTAGAATGGACAAGTGTAAATCTTATTTCAACGTGCATCAAAATTTAATGAATTAGGTCAAACATTAGGATTAGAAACACAAATATATGCAGGCGAAAGATATTTTTGTATCCTAGGATTTACATAAAGCATTACATAAATATTTTTTCATATCCTTACCAACAGCAAGTACGACTGTGGCTGTGTTGGCCTACCACGGTCGTGTTGGACAACACGACTGTGGTAGGCTAACACAGCCACGGCCGTGCTTGCTGTTGGTAAGGAGCTACGGAGAAGGAAAGCTACGGTGAAAGAAGCAAAGAGGCTAGGGTTACCTGGAGCTAGCATGGAGAAGAGCGGATGCGACCGACAGCAGCAGTGGCGGCGAGCAGGCAAAGTCCAGAGCAGGGCGGAGAGAAGTAGTGGCACTAGGAGAAAAGCAGAGCAGACCGGCGAGCAGCAGTGGCAGAAAGCGGCGGCGGCAGTAGGAGAAAGAGGATGTGGCGGCGGCGGCGAGCAGAGCCACACCACCAGCAGCGGCGGCGAGCAGCAGCGGGAGTCGTCGGGTGATTTTAGGCGAGCGGCGATCACAGCAGAAACTATCGTGATGAAACTGGAAGGAAGGGGAAGAGCCCGGTGATACATGTCTATTAAGTTTGTCAACAACGTCGGTTATCTGGAAAACTGACGCCTTTTACCTTTCAGCGTCGGTTGATATTAAAAAATCGACGTCCAGTTAGACAATATTTGCCCTAAATTATTTGGCGGGAACCATTATCAGCGTCGGTTATCACAGGATAACCGACGCCTAAATTTTAACTTTTCGCACAAATTTCCATCTTATATCGGCGTCGGTTAGTAGTTAAAAAACCGACATTGTATGTGATACTTTGGGGAAAAAACATTTTCACTCAAAAATTGGATTTTGCGGGCAATTTTAGGCATTGGTTTGTGTTACCCAGCCGATGTTGAATACGAAGCGGTACATGTGTCTGGCTGGTCTTCGAATATAGATGTCGGGGTTCCTAACTATCCAACATTGAATATTATAGGTGTCAGTTTTGTTAAATACCCGACGCCCAGAAAAGCGACATTGAATGTTGTTTCTGAGTAGTGGGCGTACATGTCCCTTGACAAGTTGCACATGAGGATGGTTTATAAAGGAAAAAATAATAGCTAATAGGAAGGTAGATGTCAAATTGAATGGCGTCTTCACTCACTATTCCTTCCTACAGATTAAACTATTTTGGAAACAAGTTCAAAACTGGATAGTTAGGTAATTATGTTAGTCAACCAAGGTTATTTTTAGTTTATTATATTTCTATTCTCATGTTTGGTAGATATTATGGAGTGGGTTTTATCAGATGTTTATTTTTTTGCCGCAATATTTCTTTGTATTTACTTATTGTATCACAATTAGATCATAATGATACTTTACATGTCAATTTTTTTGTAGCAACCCAATTATTTGATGTAGTGTTGGTTATATGTTGTTTATCAACAACTTTGTTTCCTATGGCATGGATCCCATTCTTGTAGTATTCCACACTGATTACTTTAGTGACAATCCTAAAGGGAGGAAGTGATCATAGAGGGGAGGAGGTATAGAGTTGATGATGGTGGTTGTCATTATATGCATTTTAATTCCCATAAAATACACTTTAACTAATGTCAATTCTAAGCATATTTTTCTTACTTCTATCTTTGATCTTAAGGTTAAAAAAATATAAAAAAATGAATTTTGATAACAAATATGTCATGTTTTCTAGAATATTTATGAATATATTACATTTCGGGACCAATGTCTCCCCTTTAGAGATGCACTCCTTCCTATGGAACCAATGCACACATTGTTCCCACATGGAATTCCATCTCTAAAGGGGACTTATTTCTCCTCAAGTATTTTTTATATGGATACCAATTTGTTGTATTATATTTATTAAGTTTCATAATATATTTAATAATCATAAAAAATATAATATTCGAATAAAAAAAATAAAAGAAACAAAAACTAATGTTGATTAATATATAGTGTTATAGATATATGTAAAGTGTCAAATTTGATATATACTATACTAAAATATACAATAAATTTTAGGCACAAAATTAACGCAAACACAATGTACATCACTTAAAATAATAATAAAATATATATCACTGCAACATATAGTACATAGAAAAATAATGTAAACAAAAAAATCATCTATTATCACTACTTTATAAATAAAGTGTATGATCTATTTCTATTGTTCATCTAATCTTCTTTTGAAATATAATGGAACAACATCTACAACAATTTTCATGCTTTCTTCTTTTTTCATTACCTATTAGCATTAGGCCCTCATTCCAATTAAATTTTAATGTTATTATCAGTGCAATTAGAAATATTGTGTATTGTATAGTATTATAATTGTTTAGTATTATTATCCTTATTTACAATATCTATTATGTATATTGTCATGTATTGGATTATTTATTTTCAATGAATATTATGTTCTTTTTTTATAATTATCTTACATTTGTATGTCTTGACTAAATATTGATACTATGTTTCAATATTGTATCTAGTAGTTTCACGCACTGTTAGTTACATTTATATAGGCATGTTGACTATTGTATTTTATTTTCTTTTTTTATGTATTATAACAAATATATATTTTACCATCTATTGGAGTTGTTAAGAGACACTATAAATACAATATAAAAATGACATGGTATAAAAACAATTTAGGAGCAATGTGTCCCCATGGAAGTTGGATTGTCTTGTGGGGAAAATGTGTCCCGTCAGGGGACACATTGCTCCCAAAATATCATATTTTGGTATATATTTTAGAAAACATGACATGTTGGTACTCAAAATTTCAAAATACATTATTTTAATAATTTAACTTAATTATAATTATTATGAAAAACATTGTGAATTGTTTTATATTTCTTTTACCAATGAAAATGTGTGGGAGACTCGTTGGATCAATGACATATATTTTTGACAAAAAGTTACATCATCATAAGATTGAATTACTGAACTCCATGAATGTTTGCTTTACATATGCAAAATTTTGATGATGTTCATATTTGGAGTTTTGTTCTTAGACACTTGTGTTCTTGGTGCATTCATATGCTGAAGGTGGATTGTACCATAGGTAGTAGCGCCAACTTGTTCCTTTACTAGTATGTTCACCATTGGTCTATATTACTCAATTAGGCTGGAGAGAAGCATCAGATGCCACGACTTACCACAACGATGTCCTTTGCTATCAATACTAGACTATTTTCTTGTTCATCAACATTGCTAGATTTTATCTAGTAGTACTTCCAAATATGGTCCACGTTATACATTGTTAACTTGGTTATAATTTTCATTGACAATGATACCATTTACTATTTCAATTTTATTTCAAATATATGTTAATAATACAATTCATATGTCATGTATAATTAATTTACTAAATATATGTATTTTTGTGTTTGCATATTAATATATCTAGCTATATATATATATATATATATATATATATATATATATATAATAACACGACCTATCCTATTGGAATAAATGCATTATTTCATAATGATGATGGTTAATAAGTCAAAGAGTGTGAGTGTTTATATATATACATGTATAGACACACCCATATATATGCATATATGCATATATCTACATATATGTACACACAGACATGCATACATGTGTGTACATACATGCATATATTTATATATATGCATATGTATTGTTTTGACTGCATTTGTGCTTAATTGGTAAACTAGGGTTTACCAAAATGATTATATGCTTGATTAGATTGAACATCATTTAGACTTGATTAATGACAGTAGCTCAATTGTGATGTTTCAAATATAAGGATAAACTCCAATTTTGATTTTAGTTTGAAGAATTAGGATTTGAGGAATGTAAACCCTAATCGACAAAAATTAGGGTTTTGATAGTACATGAATATGGAATTTGATCAGGATAGCATTGTGGTAAATGATTTTTTATATTTTCATCGAATTTTATACTTATTTGAATTTTATATATTATATGTATAACTCAATTATGAATTTCGGAGAAAATTTTAGAAATGGATATTCTTCGAATGTGATTCTCGGTCAAATTATACTTCATCCAAATGCTGACAGAGTGTCGTTCAGTAGTGTAGTGTTTGATTTTTAATTATTTTTTGGTAATTTAAAGTTATATAAAACATATATTGGGGCTCATAATTACATTTCAACATCATGATAGATTTTCATAATATTTGGAAGATGTTTGACCTCTGAAATAAACGAATCACAGTAAGTTTTTTATAATAGAAAAAATGTGTTGAAATAAGAAAAGTATAGTGAGGGGTTAATGTGTAAATTACCAAAGCACCTCAATTTCTATATATGGTCAACCAAAAAAACTAGTATCTCTCATAATTTTTTATTCATTCCAGAGAAACGAAATCCAAGAGAGAGAGTCAGAGTTAGGGTTTGAGAGGATAAAGTGGTCGAATTGCTGATCTAGGGTTTCTCTATCCAAGATATGATGAAATTAAGTAAGTTTTGCTTCTTTGCATAGATTTTCATGGTGAATCTTCTCTCACGTGTTAAGATCCTATAATGTTTCTTATTTGATTCGAAATGGTATTAAATCTTCCCCTTTTCTCACTCTTTCTTCATAATCCCTCATTTCTAGGGTTTCTGAGTTGAAAGGAAGAAGAATCTGGTGAATTGCTAGGGGTTTGATATGAGTTTGAGATTTTCAGAGATGGTATGTGTTATAAAGGTGTTTTCACACCTTAGGGTGAGTGGGAACTTCTTTTAAACAATATAATGCATGAAAATGAGTTAAGTCATCAATAATCTTCAATTGCTTAGTACGCGAGTACAAACCCTAAATTGTCTTTTTGATCTAATTTTTGCAAAATGATATTAAAAGGATTATTCCTCTTTTTGATGAATTTCAGATGATAAAATCATATTATAGTTGGATACAATCAATCTTAATGAGAATTTCCTAAGTATTTGTAGAGGGTATAAGAGTAAACTGAATTTTAGGGTTTTCAGCTATAACTAAAATTGTAGTATAATTAGATAGAGAACTTTGTCTATCTGAATCTCATTCATTATGAATGATTGTTTATTTGAATGTGTAGTATATATATGTAAGATACTATCTTGGATTTCATGTGATGTTAATAGTGTTTGCTTGGTATCTCAGTAAAGAGGGTGAAGCCCTAGATGAGTGGAAAGTTGTAAATTTGCGAATAAATATTGTTAAATTCATTTGAAGTGATTTTCTTGACATAATAGAATTTATCTATTCAATATTATTCTTGATTCATGATATCTCAATGAATGGCATGGAAACCCTAATTTAGCTCAATCGCAAGATTTCATACATATGTTTATTGTATATGACTTGTTGAAAGCAATCTTTATTTAGTGAATGTTTATGACACATTAAATTCTTATGCGAGTCATGTGATAAGTGAATGAGGAAAATGAACCCATAAGGATAGGGTGTTCAATGAATCAAGTATTGTGATATCAATGTTTCTTAGTATGAGATGTGATTATGCTTAAGAGTTTAGTTGTGGTAAATGTTATCAGATGGTTTATGTAATGAACAGTATACAAAGCTAAAGTAAGATATGTTGATGTGATGATTGAATTGTGAATTTAAAGAGTGAATTAGACATTTAGATCCCTGAACTTTGTAGAATCCTCACAGGATGAGTCCTGCATTGTTGGGATGAAATAGTTTCTGAACTGGAGGTAGTCCAGATCAAGGTAAGTCAAAGCACACCAGTAGGGTGCGGTGGTCTTGACCAGTAGGGCAGACTCTAGTTGTGTGGTATCCAACACCGACCAGGGATGTCGGTGGTACTTGTGTTACATGTTGTAGCGATCAGTGGTTTGTAGGTCCACTGATGCAAAATAAGCCTGAGGGCTTTGACTCACTGCCTGAGTACCCAGGTTGAGAGGTGGAGTCTGAGATATCCGACCGCTCCCATTACCTGTCGAGAGGTATACGTGTCGAAGCCCCATACAGATGGGGTCTTACTCGAGAGATAGACTTAGGACCCGAGCATGCTTCTAAGCCTTGTATAGTGATATCATAGCTTGCTGTGATTTTTTCACATATTGTGGTACACCTCATGTGGGTTCAGGGCATATTAAGATGAATGAGAGGTTAAATACCAGTGTATAGTTATTTGATTATTCTTTGTATGTTTCTGAATTATTAGTTCTTTTTATGATCAATCAAGCATGTTCATATATTGATTCACTGTTGTCGATTTCTAGAGTATCCTTCCATATTCATGTTTGTGAATGATTAGTCTCTTTAACGCTTACTACTTTTATAATTGATATCAGTTGCTCAACATTATATATGTAATTATATAAGTGGTTTAAACTATTTCTATGAATTACTCATTCACTGAGTGAGTAGGCTTGATGAATCCTCCAGATTCATCCTCACAGTCACCAATTCTAGGGATTTTGTGCCTCATATTGACTGATCTACCCTTTTTTTGGTTTATTCTGAGTATCTCCTTAGTTTCATGAAAATAGTGCATTACTAGTTCTAATTACCCTAGTTTTCAGTTTATTTGATCTCATCTTCCCCTACTCACTTTCTTTCTCCTCCACAGATCATCCGCAAACATTGCCATCATCAATGGTCTGCCTCCATTCGCCCATTCAGTCTTGACCAAACGGTTTTTCCTATTCAGTCTTGATCAATTGTTCTTGACCAAACAATTTTCCCTATTTGGTCTTGACCAAATGGTTTGCCTATTCGGTCTTGACCAAATGGTTTCCTTATTCGGTCTTGATCAATCATTCTTTACCACACTATTTGCCCTAACAGTCTACCCATTCAGTTTTGACCTCTCAGTCATAGCCATTTACCCACACAGTCCTCCTCTCATCACTCTTCCTTAATAGTATTGAGCCTTCTCGCCCCCCTTATACGGTCTCAAGACCACATGAGGCCAAATGGTCTCAAGACCGTGTGACGCCTCACGGTCTCAAGACCGTATGAGCAGCAGCCTACCCAAGACCGTTTGAATCCCATCGGTCTTCAAGACCGTTTGCATCTCCAAACTGATAAGACTCCAGGACTGGTTGGAGACAAAGACCGTTTGGACACCGAAGACCATTTGGACATCTAAGACCATTTGGACATCGAAGACCATTTGGAACTTATCGGTCTTCAAGACCGTTTGGCGGCACCCGATCTCAAGACCATGAAGAAGTCTCATGATCCCAAACCGTGAGAAGACTAAATTGTTTCTAAAATTGTTAAAGCAAGACCGTGAAGATGAAGACCAGTTGGAGAGATTTAACTCCAAACCGTTTAAACTCAAAACTGTGTGAAGTGGATTCACACAAAAAATGTGAAGACCCCATCCAAGCCTATAAATAGGACCAGCAGGGTCCTCATTTGGGGAATGAGATCAAGGAGGCCACAAGGCTGCTCCATTGCTACTTCATCTCCACCAAGCTCCACCTCCCCCTACTCATATGTCTCTGGTGGTGCACACAAAGATCGAGGGAGCAAGAGACGGACTTCATCGACAAAGTCGAAGCAATCCCGAAGACTGGGGCAATCCACACTGGGCTGTTGCAGATCTACTCTTCTACTTCAACGATGCTTGTTCTATCTTTCTTCTCTGTCTTTGTTGCACCCTCTATGAGGAGTGAGTAATGTAATTCACTGGAGTGTGGGGACTAGCCATGCTACCCATACTTTATAATTTGTACCTAAAAATGTTTTCTTTCTGATTCTATGCTAATTTTTTCAATGCATGCTCGAATGTTGGACACTTTCTTGCATGATCTATCGTCTTTTGTTGTGGATTGTCTATGTCTACTATTAAGACTCGATTATCGATTTAGCATTGGTTATTGATGTGTGTATCCACCACACATCCGTTTTGGTATCTAGGAATGCCTTTCAAGGAGTGGAGTAAACTAATCACCATCGTTGTACTTTCATACTATGAAATGGAATCAGTTGACCTATGAAAGTACAATCTTGATAAGTCGAGGAACGCACTATGCAAAGGGAATGATGCAAAGTAAGTGACCATTCTTTTGGGGATGGATGGCATTGCAACACTCCCACATTTCTCGTAGCTATGTCCTCAAAAGAGGGATAGTCTATAAGGATACTAATTGAATTGATAACATCACTCGCTTGTTAGTCTTTTGATGCACATTTCACGAGGTTGAGTAAGACCTCCCTTCGGAGGGCATATATATCCATTGACACATAGATATGTACCGGATCAGAGCTACTCAACCTGTGAAGGATGTATGCAACACTCCTTGTCCGAGAGGGCATTGACATTGCACAACATCCATGTATCTTGCTTACAAGTCTTGCTATGTTGGTACAGGTGCAATGCATGTGTAGTGGTGGTGAATATCTGCATCACCACAATGATCCATCATCATATGATATTGTTAGATTTCAAGCCTTAACTAGATTTCATACTTGCCTTTACTTATACATGTTCTAGATTTGTTTAGATTAATCCTATCAATCTCTTGGTTGTAAACGATTAACTTAGATCGAGACGAGACGAGACAAAGACATCCAGATTCTTCACGTTGTCCTTTGGGTTCGATCCTAAATCTGTACTATGATAAGGCTTCCACACTCTTGTGGTGTTGGAGCATTTATCTAGCACCAGTTGTAGGTAAACCTAGAGAGAACATCAATTCCCTAGGGTTTTCGGTGCACATTCAAACTTCCATTGGAAGAGAAATCTTTTGTTGTAAATCCTAGCTCCATCAAAAATGGCGACATTGTCGGGGACAACGTCATAAGAATCGTTTTTGTCGAATTCCGTATCGACCTAAGTTTCTCAAGGGTTTTTCATTTTCTTTTCAAAAATGTATAAAAAAGGGGGTGAAAACCTTGATCTCAAAAAGTAAAGTTTTTATTGCATACTCTCTTGAATTTGAAGTGATTGGTCAAGCCTGATGAACACCTTCTTTGATTTCAGGTACCGATTCTCTTCAAAATGAAGCAGTCAACGCCACCAACCATTAGATGTGAATTATGTGGTGACTACTCCCATTCATTAATTAACTGCTTCAACGCTCCTACTCACTACGTGAATGCACTACGTCAAGCAATCAAAAATCAAATAGTTGGGAAACTAAAGGCAGCCTCATCACACGACTATGGATATAATGCAAATTATAATCCATATCCTCCTGGAAGCTACTACGAAGAACCCAATTATGATGGATTTCAAGGCATAGATTGCAATGCAGAAGGAAATATGGACTGCAATGCAAGTCAATACTACAGTGAGGAGAGATACTATCAACATCAACCCAATGGGTACAGTGAAGAGCCCTACCATGAAGATCGATACACATTAATAGAAGAAGTACGTGCTCTACAGAAGTTGGTGGCTCAACAACTAGCTGATCAGATAGCCACAAATGAGAAGTTGATAGACGATCTTGATCAACATACGCAACTTGTCCACTCTTCTGAGAAACATGAAGAACAGTCACCTGTTTCCCTTAAGAACACTCCTCATCCACATATTGCAATCAATTACGATGATGATTACGATATCATGTGGGAGGTTCCTTCTAATGATTTTCTAGCAGCAGTGTAGGGAGAGGAATCATTCTTAGAGCAAACGATTGAACCTGAGGATGATTTCTCCATAGTATCACAAGATAAAGAATCATTTTATGAGCCAAGGTCTGACTCAAGAAATGACTCCTGCACTATTCTCTTAGATGAAAATTTGATTAGCTAAAATGGAGATTGTCTACGGTTGGGAGGTCAATTGGGGATAAATTTTAGTATTTATCCATCTTTTCCCCCCCATAGCCCAGACCCAAGCATACAGATTGAGGAGCAATCAATAATGATTGACTCCCTATACAACAAATATTCTTCAACTTCAGCTGTCTTGTTGGTGCATTGCAATGAACAAGGGTCTACGTTACAAAAACTCTACAATCCTTCACAGTCAGACTCAGATGAATTTGTGATTGATCCAGATAAGGAGATGTCTTTTATGCAAGAAACTCAAATGTCTCCATTACTGGAACTAGATCTGATTTGTCCTTATGAAGAAATTTCTGATCATTCGACTAATCTAGGAATAGACTTCGAGGATGAGACTAATCACGATCTTGATTCTGGAGTGGACCATACCATTCTCACTGACCCCGATGATGATGAAAAAAATCATGGGAGGATGATGGGTCTCAAGATGATGATTCCATGACCAACCCTTTCCAAGAAATGACTTTACCAGAGCTACCACCTCCGCAAGAGATCGAAATAGAGCCATCTCCTGAGCAAGAGTTCTTTATTCCTGTTGAATCTTCATCTAGTCACTCACATAAATTGAGAGTGAACTATGAGGAAGAGTCGGACGAACATCTTGACTCTGGGATGGGATACGTAGCTCCATCCAACATCAATGAAAATCCCCCAAGAGATAACGGGCCCCATGATAATGACTTCATTACTGATCCTTTCTATGAAATGACATTAGCAAAGCTGCTACCCCTACAAGAAGTCCAGACGGATCCAGTTCTCAAACAAGAGTATGTTCTTTTTATTGAATCTCCTTCTAGTCACTTGAACGAGTTGATGGTGTACTATGAAGAGAAACATGAACCATCCCTTGATCTTAGAATGGAATATGATATTTCCGTTGACCCTTGTAATGACAAGGAGGACCCTTGGGAAGACATTGAGCCATAAAAAAATCATCCTATGACCACTCTTCCCTATGGAGAAGCTCCCCCCGAGCTATCAAATATACAAGTGACTGACATATCTCTGTTACCTGAACCAGGTTTCATTCCTCCTATAGAAACTCTTCTAGAACACTTAAGAGAACTGGAGGAGTTATATGAGAAAGAATTGGAACAAAAGCCTGACTCAGGAATGGAGTATATTGGTCTCAATATCGAAGAAATAGATTCATGGGAGGATTCTAGTATGCAAACTGATGTGCCATGGGATAACCTGTCTCATGAAGAGACATCACTGGAGCCTCTACTTCATGTTCTCATGATTCCCTTATCCAAGCAAGAGTTTGTTCTACCTGTTGAATCTCCCTCTAGTTACTCAGAAAAATTAGGAGTGCACAACGAATAAGAATTTAAACAACACCTTAACTTCAGAATGAAACATGCTGCTCCTATCGACCCCAACATTGATAATGATAACCCTCCGGAGGACACATGGCATCAAAATGATGATCTTCAGAACAATCCCCTTCATGAAGAAATGTCACCCTGGCTGCCACACCCTACATAAGAAAAGTCGGGTGATGAAATGAAGCCTGAACCGGATCCACCACCTGATCTGGTAGAAGAAGAAGTTCAAGTGGCCGACCCTCTATCAACTGCTCTGGATCATGAAGAAGGCAACTTGACTCTGAATTTTGAGGGTGAGCTACAACTAGAGGACACGGATAGGTATGACTTTGACTATTTATCTAGTCCTCCAGTTTCAACTGCATATATTCCACCTCCCTTGGTAATGGGGGAAGGTCTCTAGATTCTTCTTGATGGACAAAGAGGTGAAAGAAACATGCATCAATGTCATCCAAAAAAACCGTTTGAGTTTCCACGACCACCTAATCAACATTTTGTCCATGCCACTTCCTCACTCTCGGCTCTGACCATCATCAAACATCTTCGTCGGACCTTATTTCGATTACAAGGACCACCTAGTTAACACTACACATCTCTTCCCCTCCTTCTCAAACCTATTTGTTTTCTCGGAGATGAGCAAACACATAAGTTCAAGATGGAGGGTGGGTGGTATGTTTCTCACTCCACCCTCTATCTTCACTGCTTTCTATTTTTTCCATTCTAGATTCTCTTTCTTTATTTTTCCATATTTTTCATAATTTTGTAGTTTTCTTCAAATAAAGCCTTTATCAAGTCGACTTTTACTTTTTGAATCTGTGTTCATCACCTCTTTTTGTTGCAAATTCACGAGAAAAGAATGCTTAAAACTAGCCGATAAATGATTTCATCTTGTATAATATGTGAATCCTAATGTCATATCCTTAACAGAAAAAGATGATAAGCTTTAACAAGACTGAGATAGATCATATGCATCATTTCTCTCACTGATTAATGGATCAAGTGTATGGAATTCTCATTTGAAGTTTTATCATGTCACTATTTGAGCAAGAGTGTGATGAAGAAAAGGAACCCGTCACATGGAATCGCTAAGAAAAACTGCATTATGATCCGAACTCACTTATACACTTCTTCTTTCATCTCCATACCTCTTCGCTCACCAACCATGCCAAAGCTTTAAGTTTGGTGTGACACGCCACACTCTTTTCTAGTGTAAACTAGAACAATTCCAAACTCTAAGTTCGGTGTGGTAATCCACACCTCTTCTAGTGTAAAGTAGAACATTGTCGAACTCTAAGTTCGGTGTGGTAAACCACCTCTCTTCTGGCATAAACTAGAACATTGCCAAACTCTAAGTTTGGTGTGGTACACTATGCCTCTTTTTCTATAACTGCTTCTTCCATGCCCCTCAATACATAGCAGGGGTGTATCACCTTCTTATTTTTTTCAAAAAGTATACGATGATGGTTATGAACATACGAAGGTTGAGGGAAAATACATCCTGATTCCAAAAAGAGGCCCAAAAACCCAAATATACAAAAATCCAAAAATACCCTCTCTCCTAAGCCAAGTGAGAATGAATAAAATCCAGAGTGTGAATAAAAGCATGAGAGTTGTGCCCTGAATAAGGATAACCGAGAAAGGTCTTTCCCAGTCGGTACGTTAGCTGTCCTCACAAAGGCAAGTGTGTCGCGCCAGGTAGTAAGACCCTAAGGCTCCAAAAATAACCCCTTACCTCCTCTCGAAGAGGTAAGTTAACCAAAAGCCTTAAGACAACCTATACACACTTCTGAGTTACCTTTAGAACAAAAAATTGGGTGTAAGGCTAAGTCAACTAGAGTTGTGCACAAAGCATTCAAAAGTATCTTGATGATGCACCAACAATAAGAATCTTGATCACACCTCCATTCTTTCCTGCTGGCACCCCAATTGCCTCCATTTCAACCTTTCTCTTGAAAATGCCAACAACGAATCATATACATGTTTGATTGATTTTGCGGCCCTTTTCAAAGTTTCATAAAACTTTTAGACATGATTGATACATTAGAAAATGTGAAGGAAATACTTCAGTAAAGTGAACTCAGAAATGAGGATATCATAAGATGTATTCTGTGATCTAGGGAAGCCTTGATGTTGTATCAATCTGAGCCATGAACAAAATTATGACATAACATAAGGATGAGGCAATCACGAGATGAACGATTTCATTGGCGACTATTTTAAGTGTTTTGTTCCTCGGGACGAGCAACACTTAAGTTTGGTGTGGTGAGGAATCCTCTAGATTTTGACGGCCCTTTTCATCCTCAGTCACCAATTCAAAGGATTTCTGACGTTTTTTCCCTAATATTATTTTTCTTCATTTTTTTTCTCAGTTTCATGAAAATTATGACACTTGCACAAAGATGAGGTAATTACGAGATGAACAAGGCTTTTGGCGACTACCTTAGGCTTTTCCGTTCCTTGGGATGAGCAACACTTAACTTCAGTGTGCTGATGAATGCTCCAGATTCATCTTTACATTCACCAATTCTACGGATTTTATGCCTCATATTAACTGATCTACCCTTGTTTTGGGTTACTATGAGTATCTCCTCAGTTTCATGAAAATAATGCATTACTAGTTCTAATTACCCTAGTTTTCAGTTTATTTGATTTCATCCTCCCCTACTCACTTTCTTTCTCCTCTACAGATCATCCTCAACCATTGTCATCATTAATGGTCTGCCTTCATCTGCTCATTCGGTCTGGACCAAAGGGTTTTGCCTATTTTGTCTTGATCAATCGTTCTTGACCAAACGGTTTTGCCTATTCAGTATTGAACACATGGTTTGCCTATTCAGTCTTGATCAATCATTCTTTACCAAACGGTTTTCCCTAACTGTCTAGCCATTCGATTTTGACCTCCTGGTCTTAGCCATTCACTCACACGGTCTTCCTCTCATCACTCTACCTTAACGGTCTTGAGCCTTCTCACCCCCCTTATACGGTCTCAAGACCGCATGAGGCTAAACGGTCTCAAGACCGTGTGACGCCTCACGGTCTCAAGACCATATGAGCAGCCACCTACCCAAGCCCATTTGAAACCCATCGGTCTTTAAGACTGTTTGCATCTCCAAATCGTTAAGACTGCAAGACCGGTTAGAGACAAAGACCGTTTGGACACTGAAGATTGTTTGGACATCAAAGACCGTTTGGAGCCCATTAGTCTTCAAGAATGTTTGTCCGAACCTGATCTCAAGACTGTGAGGAAGTCTCACGATCCCAAATCGTGAGAAGACTAAACGATTTCCAAAACTGTTAAAGCAAGACCGTGAAGATGAAGACCGGTTGGAGACATTTAACTCCAAACCATTTAAACTCAAAACCGTGTGAAGTGAATTCACACCAAAAACGTGAAGACCACATCCAAGCATATAAATAGGACCAACATGGTCCTCATTTTGGGGATGCGATCAAGGAGGCTGCAAGGCTGCTCCACTACTACTTCATCTCCACCATGCTCTGCCTCGCCCTACTCGTACGTCTCTAGTGGTGCACATGAAGATCAAGGTAGTAAGAGACGGACTTCATCGACAAAGTCAGAGTAGTCCCGAAGACTGGGGCAATCCACACCGGGCTGTTGCAGATCTACTCTTCTGCTTCAATAATGCTTATTCTATCTTTCTTCTCTCTCTTTGTTGCTCCCTCTATGAGGAGGGAGTAGTGTAATTCACTGGGGTGCGGGGAATAGCTCGCTACCCATGGTTTGTAATATGTACCTAAGGATGTTTTCTTTCCGATTCAATGCTAATTGTTTCATTGCATGCTCAAATGTTGGATGCTTTCTTGCATGATCTATCGTCTTTTGTTGTGGATTGTCTACGTCTACTCTTGAGAATCAATTGTCGAGTTAGCATTGGTTCTTGATGTGTGTATCCACCACACATCTGTTTCGGTATTTAGGAATGCCTTTCAAGGAGTGGAGTAAACTCGCCTCCATCGTTGTACTTTCATACTATGAAATGGAATAAGTTGACATATGAAAGTACAATCTCGATAGGTCTAGGAACACACTCTATGAAGGGATTGATGCAAAGTAAGTGACCATTCGTTCTGGGATGGATGGCATTGCAACACTCCCACATTTCTCATAGCTATGCCCTCGAAAGAGGGATAGTCTATAAGGATACTAATCGAATTGATAATATTTCTCGCTTGTTAGTCTTTCGATGAACGTTTCACGAGGTTGAGTAAGACCTCCCGTCGGAGGGCACATATCTCCATTGACACACAAATATATACCAGATGGGAGCTACTCAACCTATGAAGGATGTGTGCAATGCTCCTTGTCTGAGAGGGCATCGACATTGTACAACATCCATGTATCTTGCTTGCTGGTCTTGCTATGTTGGTACAAGTGTAATGCATGTGTAGTTGTGGTGAATATCTGCATCACCCCAGTGATCCATCATCATCTAATAATTTCAAACTTAAACTAGACTTCATACTTGCCTTTACTTTTGCATGTTCTAGATTAGATTAGATTAGATTAATCCGATCAATCTCTTAGTTGTAAACGATTAACTTAGACCAAGACAAAACGAGACAAAGACATCCAGATTCTTGACGTTGTCCTTTGGGTTCGATCCTAAATCTAGACTACGATAAGGCTTCCACACTCTTGTGGGGTTGGATCATTTATCTAGCACCAGTTGTAGGTAAACCTAGAAAGAACATCAACTCCCTAGGGTTCTTGGTGGACATTAGGACTTCCATTAGAAGAGCAATCTTTCGGTGTAAATCCTAGCTTCATCAAGGCTCACCCCTCTACTCACATTTTTTTAGGGATAACTCATGGATTGAGGATGTCATTGCATCAGAGTAGATATGCAACAAGAGTTAAGTACGAGAGTAGTTAAGTTCAGTCATTTCCTAACATTGTAGGTCCTTGTGTAGAAGTGTGGGAGTTGTTAATGTTGATATGAATCTTTGTTTCCTTAAAAAGAGAGAATTTGATTGATATCATGTTGTATGTACATAGAATTGTGAGAAACAGAATCAATGTTTGGATATGTATATTTATTGTTGTCATCAGGTTAGAGTAATCAAGTCTTAACTTCCCTTGTAAATTTTGTTTATGTGATTGAATACATGGAAAAAAGGAATTTCAAATCAAAGAAAAGTTGGAAGTAAACTTTGTATTAAGTATAATCCTCAAACTTATGCCCTAATCTAATGATTAGTGGTAATTGTGGGATGTGGGTGTAACATCTTGGTAGCAGAGCTTAGGTTGAGTCTTCAGGGACCATTAGGATAGAAATCTAGAGTTATAAATGTGGAAGTTAAGAGTTAATGTGTTAATAGCTTTGGGAGATCTGAGTATTTAGATACCCTGGCCTGGTATTTGAATACTTTGGTTGACCAATATCAAGCTACTCTATCTATTCTCCTTTAGATACCCTGGCCAAGTATGCAGAGGAAGGATGGGCTAGAGAGAAACCCAACAAGTATTAGGGTTAGGAGATCAGAAAGTAATGAAGGTGTAAGAGCCTAATGATAGAATGTGATACAACTCTTGCTTTTTGCTTCATGATTGGAGATCAACAAAAATGCTCTTATATATTTGAATTCAGATATTTAGTTTTTAGAAATATATGTGGTCCCTTAAGATTGTTGTATGCTATGAAATTAATTTAGTTATTGTTTGCATTCTTTATATCAAGTAGACCAAAAGTTATGTTTAAATGAGTTTGCCATAAGTGTATATTCTTTCCACATGTTTTGATATGAATAGGAGTTGGTTAATCCTTAGTAGCTCTTGGCTTCAAGACTACAGGTTTGGCCTGGTCCGGTTGGCAGGGTGTGTTACTGGGATCTAATGACTCCTATTAATAATCTAATAAGAGTAGACTCTTGAAAAATTAGACCCACATGATAATGAGAATGTGCTGATGCGCGTCGTTTAGCACACCAATCACTAGGAAAAATTATCCTAAAGTTTATCCTTTTCTACTTTCCGATAAAGGCTAGTATAGAAGGGTCGATATACAGAGACGGCGATGAAGATGGTTCAGTTTCAAATCTAATTACGAGAAAAAGAATGTAAAATCTGTTTTAAGAGTTTGTTAAAGCTAAAACAAAATGATGAAGTTACTAAATTAAAGATTAACAATCAAAATAAGAAAATACCGAAGCTAAGGGATTTTACCACCCTATTCGATGTGAAACGAGATCAAAGAAATGATAAGAAAGATAAAAGAAGTTATGTGAAACATTTGTAAATGATTCACAAAAGATAAACTCCTCGTGAACCCATTGGTCCTGACGTTCACGGATCCTAGTTCAATCATCCTAACGGGGACTTTTCCAAGGTCTCATACAAATTCCCATGAAATCAATTTGGTTGTTCTAAATCTTGGGTTCCACGGTCGCATCCGCCAAGATTAACAAGCGATGAAAACGAGAGATCACTTCGTTAAAATCGGCGAGATCCAAATCAAAATCCATTTATCTAAAAAATCGTATAAATCTTCAATCTAGTCATCACATGGCTAAGGATTTATTCCCCTTGCCTCGATAGAATTCTACTCACACATGGAGAAATGGGAGACGGAGGAAGAAAGAAATGAAGCCATAGTCTAGCCCAGAATTTAGGAAATTAATCCTTATGCTAGAGACGATGAAATGACTTAGCTCTTTGTTCCTTGCTCCAGAATTGAAGAACGGAAAGAAGAAGATTAAAACTAAGGCGGAGAGAAAAGACAATAATAAGAATGAAAGAATTGTGCTTGAACTAAAGCCTACTTTATTGCATAATATGAGAATGATTACAAGATTAATTGTTGCAGAATTCCAAAATACAAGAAATCCAAGATGATCTTGGGAGGAGGAAGTGCCCTTCTTTTTATAGGATAAGGAGGGGTAGGGTATCCAAAAAAAGAGGGGAAAAAAGATAGGGATATATCCTTTTGAATTTTCAAGATTTGGTCAATAGGAATTTGATAAACTTTAATTGTCTTTATCATGTAACTCTCTTCAATACAGATTCCCGCAGCAGCGAGTTTGAAAGCATTTTTGAGCCAGTCAAAAATTCAGAAGCGGCCCGAAAATATATTTTTCCTGTATATAATTGAATTATGTTTCCAACGCATACTTGCACAGTAAATTCCGCCTTGGGATGTAGGAGTTATACCAATTTTGGTGAAAGTTATATACTGAAATCAGACTCTGTAGGAAAACGTAATGCTACTTTCACTGGTTAATTGTGCAGCCAAATAAACACCAAAATTACCGCAAAATATGTCTTTTTTGTAGCCAAAGAAATTCTCTTTTCATTCCATACTTTATATTGAAATTCCGCCTTTAGACACAAAAGATATGGCTATTTTTGTGACGAGTATCTCAGGCACTGTGGGAATATTTGAAAGTCTCATATCTTCATCTTTTATTTTTTCGATTTAATTACTTAGATAATTCCTGAAAATTAAGAAAAATATCATAAGAATTCAGGAAAAGTATTCAAGAATATGAGAGAGCTATTTATTTTTGAATTAGCTAAAATTAACAAAAAAGTCCTAATTAATTATTCTAAATGAAGAAAAAATAAGAGATGAATATGCATTCATCAAAATACCCCAAACTTAAACTTTGCTCATCCCGAGCAACATTGAAATAAAAAATACTTTCAAGACATACTCTCAACCTATCATCCTCACTCTCCTAATAACCACTTGATTCCTTCCACCAAAATATGGCCAAGCGACCCTGATTTCCTGAATTCCCGAAAAGTGACTTTTTTATTTCCTACATCACAAACTTGCATTTATTCAAGACATGCAATAATACAGATTTTTATTTTACCTTTGCATTTGGCACTCCAAATTTTTTTTTAAAGTTTTATACAAGAACATGGCTGATTTGGGTGGTTGGGGTTTTTGTAGTTTTCCCCTGGGTAGAAAATTGGAGTGAAGGAGGTATGGAAGAAGGATAGTCTCTCCTCTATTCGACTTGAGACCTTTTTATTTAGTGGACATGCAGTTACATTGACCACATTTTTTATTTTATTTTTGGTGATACACCAAATTGCGTGGGTATTGAAGAAGCGGAAGAGGGGGAAGGGGTGCCACCCCAAACTTAGCCTTTTGGGCATTATTGGCTTTTTTTTTCTTTTTGAGGAATGGAAAGATTTCGAAGTGGTGGAAGAAGAGTAGACGAGGATGTTCTTGTGCAACTTTCTTTTTTCATCTTTTTTTAGGAGTACCATGCATTGGTTCAACTATTACCGAATCATGCGAAAAATCAAGAAAATTTATACAAGTTGTACATGATAAGAAAGCATTACTCTTGAATCCTATCAGTCCTCTATGGCTTGCCATCTTTTCCAAGGAGTGATTATTATTTGAGGTCCTAAGTGATAGGAGGATTTCTAGTCATGAAAGTTTCAAAATTTTAGTTGCAAGGAAGTTACATCATTAAGGGGAGCATTTTGACAAATGATCATATCAAGGCTGACTAGATAAAGGTCATTTTGCAACAAAAGAAATAAAAATATGGCCGACTAGATAATGGCCATAAACAAAAAAACTATATGCAAAACTAAAAAAAAGTAGAAATAATGCAAGAACAAAAAGATAAGGGGGTGGAATAGAATCATACCACCCACCTCCACCCCAGAGTTAAATTTTTGCTCGTCTCGAGAAAAACCCAAACCTGAGATGGAGGGAAGAAATTTTTTGGGTTCACCAGGAGGTCATGGTAGCTCAAAATATGTCCATCTGAAGGGAATGTCGATGAGGGCTGGAACCTTTATCTGAGGAGCCTCATAGTGTACCCTATGATAGGGTAATTGTAGAAGCTCAGTGGAGTGCTCGTATTTTCTTTCACCTCACATTCCCTCCAATAGGATCCAAAGATCTCCCATCAATAGAAGGGGAAGTGTTGAAGATGGATGTGGATTTGGGGAGGTTGGTAGGTACCCGGCTAGTGATTCTAGTAGAGTAGGATGAAATGAGTTGGGTGGAGGATCTGGTTCAGGTTTTCCATCATCATGATGACCTGTATATGGGAGAATTGATGTTGATGAAAAAGATTTCAAATTATTTACAAAATTGTTTTGCTTCTCCTCAAAAATAATGTCATCAACATTGGGTTTGGTAAGTTTCATTGTTGATATAACATATGGCTCTAATTCTTTTGTAGAAGGGGTCCCCAAGGATTCAGGAGGGATGAGGACGACTTCCTTACAAACAATAGAACGGGGTGTGTGAGCTTCTTCCAACGGTGGTATCTCCCCTTCTAGATCAGCCATGTGTGGGATGGAAATTGGTTGTGACAGCTCAGGAAGAATCATAAAGGGGGTTAGATTCTCATTATCCAAAATAGACTCAAAAGATGGGTATTGGTCTATGGTATCATTCAGATTTATGTTGAGGATGGGAGGAGTTGTTGGATCTTTAGAATGACTCTCCTACTTTGACATTTCATATCCAAGTAATAGAGTCTCTAAAGGAAAGATAGGGATACCAACGTCCTCATCACACACAAAATATGTCTCCATGGTTTGTTCTATTTCTTCAGGATCTGACATATATGACACAAAATAAGGATCATCATCGTCGTTGTCAGGAAGAACCATCTTGGGTTGCTCAAGCTCTATAGGGGGAGTTTGTGATTGATCCTCTAGAAAGGTAGCTAACATGGCTTGACTGGATTCAAGTTTTGCTTGTGCTTCTGCTACCCTCTTTTCTAGGTCCTTAAGTCTCTCTTCCCGTTCAAGATCAATTTGCATTTCACCATAGGATTTATACACCCCAAAATTTTGTTCATCCTCGCCACACTCCCCATAGTGTCCTTGGCCATAGTACTCCTCATATTGTTTTGGGTGGCATTGCTCCTCATAATAATCTCCAAAAGATGGTGGATTGTAATTTCCATTGCGTCCATCTTTGTAGGAATATTCAATATTATAAGGTGTCACCAATTCATGAGGAAACATATTTGAACAATCTATATTTTGGGTTTGGGCTTCTACTAAGGTGGCCAATAAGGTTTGGCTAGTTAGGAGTTTTGCTGCCATATTCTCTAGGGACTTAAGTTTCTCTTCTTGTTGAGGATTACATTGAGTTTCATAAACATGTTCATAACCCCCAAGGCTTTGTTGGTTACACCCCACAAAATTTTGTTGATCATATCTCCTATTAGAATATGGATAGTAAGGTTCCCCATAATGGTTCTCAGAAAAATGTGGATTCACATTGTATCCACCAGGATGAACGGTCTCGCAATTAAAAGGGGTGCTATTATAATCATGGGGTAGAGTCGGACAGGCAAGATATGCATGGTGGTAAAAACCACAATAATAACATTGTGGGGGATATTGGGATGTCCACTCCATTTGAAAAGAAAGGTTCCTGAAAGATATGTCAATCAACGAATGAGAGAAGAAAGATTGTGAGATAAAAAAATTAGTCAAAATTACAAACAAAACTAAAAATTATAAATCTAAAAAATTATGAAATAAAAAAAATTACAAAAAACAAAGTAACTAGAAAGCAGTACTGCTGGAATGGAAACTCATCAGAAAGAGGAGATACACTTCCGGAATTGTGCTCGGAAGGCAAAAAGAAATTATAAAAATCTAAAAGAAATTATAAAAAAGACTAAATTATGAAAGTTAGAGAATATGAACAAGGATTATACACCAATCACTAGGAAAAATTATCCTAGAGTTTATCCTTTTCTACTTTTCGATAAAGGCTAGTATAGAAGGGTCGATCCACAGAGATGGCGATGAAGATGGTTCAATTTCAAATCTGATTACGAGAACAAGAATGTAAAATCTGTTTTAAGAGTTTGTTAAAACTAAAACAAAAAGATGAAGTTACTTAATTAAAGATTAACAATCAAAATAAGAAAATACCAAAGCTAAGGGATTTTACCACCCTAGTTGATGTGAAACGAGATCAAAGAAATGATAAGAAAGATAAAAGAAGGCATGTGATACATTTGTAAATGATTCACAAAAGATGAACTCCCCGTGAACCCATTGGTCCTGACGTTCACTGATCCTAGTTCAATCATCCTAATGGGGACTTATTCGAGGTCTCATCCAAATTACCATGAAATCAATTTGGTTGTTCTAAATCTTGGGTTCCACGGTCGCATCTGCCAAGATTAACAAGCGATGAAAATGAGAGATCACTTCGTTAAAATCGTCGAGATCCAAATCAAAATCTATTTATCTAAAAAATCGTATAAATCTTCAATCTAGTCATCACATGGCTAAGAGGTTATTCCCCTTGCCTCGATAGAAGTCTACTCACACATGGAGAAATGGGAGACGGAGGAAGAAAGAAATGAAGCCATAGTCTAGCCAATAAATTAGGAAATTAATCCTTATGCTAGAGATGATGAAATGGCTTAGCTCTTTGTTCCTTGCTCCAGAATTGAAGAACGGAAAGAAGAGGATTACAACTAAAGCGGAGAGAAAACACAAGAACAAGAATGAAAGAACTGTGTTTGAACCAAAGCCTACTTTATTGCATAATATGAGAATGATTACAAGATTAATTGCTGCAAAATTCCAAAATACAAGAAATCCAAGATGATCTTGGGAGGAGGAAGTGCCCTTCCTTTTATAGAAGAAGGATGGGTAGGCTATCCAAAAAAAATAGGGGGAAAAAAGAGAGGGATCTATCCTTTTGAATTTTCAAGATTTGGTCAATAGGAATTTGATAGACTTTAATTGTCTTGATCAAGTAACTCTCTTCAATACAGATTTCCGCAGCAGCACTTTTGAACGCATTTTTGAGCCAGAAAAAAATTCACAAGCGGCCAAAAAATATTATTTATTGTAGATAATTGAATTATCTTTCCAACGCATACTTGCACAATAAATTCCGCCTTGGGATGTGGGAGTTATACCAATTTTGGTGAAAGGTATATACTGAAATCAGACTCTGCGGGAAAACATAATGCTACTTTCACTGGTTAATTGTGCAGCCAAATAAACACCAAAATTACCGCAAAATATGTCTTTTTTGTAGACAAAAAAATCTCTTTTCATTCCATACTTTATCTTGAAATTCTGCCTTTATACGCAAAAGATATGGCTATTTTGGTGACGAGTATCTCAGGCACTGCGGGAATATTTGAAAGTCTCATATCTTCATCTTTTATTTTCTCGATTTAATTACTTAGATAATTCCTGAAAATTAAGAAAAATATCATAAGAATTCAGGAAAAGTATATCAAGAAGATGAGAGTGCTATTTATTTTTGAATTAGCTAAAATTAACAAAAAAGTCCTAATTAATTATTCTAAATGAAGCAAAAATAAGAGATGAATATGCATTCATCAAAATACCCCAAACTTAAACTTTACTTGTCCCGAGCAACATTGAAATCAAAAATACTTTCAAGACATACTCTCAACCTATCATACTCACTCTCCTAATAACCACTTTATTCCTTCCACCAAAATATGGCCAAGCGACCCTGAATTCCTGAATTCACGAAAAGTGACTTTTATATTTCCTACTTCACAAACTTGCATTTATTCAAGACCTGCAATAAAACAGATTTTTATTTCACCTTTGCATTTGGCACTCCAAATTTTTTTTAAAAGTTTTACACAAGAACGTGGCTGATTTGGGTGGTTGGGGTTTTTGTAGTTTTTTCCCTGGGTAGAAAATTGGAGTGAAGGAGGTATGGAAGAAGGATAGTCTCTCCTCTATTCGACTCGATACCTTTTTATTTAGTGGACATGCAGTTACATTGACCACATTGTTTTCTTTGATTTTTGGTGATACACCCAATTGTGTGGGTATGGAAGAAGCGGAAGAGGTGGAAGGGGTGCCACCCCAAACTTAGCCTTTTGGGCTTTATTGGCTTTTTTTTCTTTTTGAGGAATGGAAAGATTTGGAAGTGGTGGAAGAAGAGTAGAAGCGGTTGTTCTTGTGCAACTTTCTTTTTTCATCCTTTTTTAGGAGTACCATGTATTGGTTCAACTATTACCGAATCATGTGAAAAATCAAGAAAATTTATACAAGTTATACATGATAAGAAAGCATCACTCTTGAATCGTATCAGTCCTCTATGGCTTGCCATCTTTTCCAAGGAGTGATTATTATTTGAGGTCCTAAGTGACAGGAGGGTTTCTAGTCATGAAAGTTTCAAAATTTTAGTTGCAAGGAAGTTACATCATTAAGGGGAGCATTTTGACAAATGATCATATCAAGGCCGACTAGATAAAGGTCATTTTGCAACACAAGAAATAAAAATATGGCCGACTAGATAATGGCCATAAACAAAGCAACTATATGCAAAACAAAAAAAAAAGTAGAAATAATGCAAGAATAAAAAGATATGTGGGTGTAATAGAATCATACCACCCACCTCCACCCTGGAGTTAGATTTTTGTTCGTCCCGAGAAAAACCCAAACCCGAGATGGAGGGAAGAAATTTGTTGGGTTCACCAGGAGGTCCTGGTAGCTCAAAATATGTCCATCTGAAGGGAATGTCGATGAGGGCTGGGACCTTTATCTGAGGAGCCTCATAGTGTACCCTATGATAGGGTAATTGTAGAAGCTCAATGGGGTGCTCGTATTTTCTTTCACCTCACATTCCCTCCAATAGGATGCAAAGATCTCCCATCAATAGAAGGGGAAGTGTTGAAGATGGATGTGGATTTGGGGAGGTTGGTGGGTACCCGACTAGTGATTCTAGTAGAGCATGATGAAATGAGTTGGGTGGAGGATCTAGTTCAGGTTTTCCACCATCATGATGACATGTATATGGGAGAATTGATGTTGATGAAAAAGATTTCAAATTATTTACAAAATTGTTTTGCTTCTCCTAAAAAATAATGTCATCAACATTGGGTTTGGTAAGTTTCATTGTTGATATAACATATGGCTCTAATTATTTTGTAGAAGGGGTCCCCAAGGATTCAGGAGGGATGATAACGACTTCCTTACAAACAATAGAACAGAGTGTGTGAGCTTCTTCCAACGATGGTATCTCCCCTTCTAGATCAGCCATGTGTGGGATGGAAATTGGCTGTGATGGCTCGGGAAGAATCATAAAGGGGGTTAGATTCTCATTATCCAAAATAGACTCAAAAGAAGGGTATTGGTCTATGGTATCATTCAGATTTATGTTGAGGATGGGAGGAGTTGTTGGATCTTTAGAATGACTCTCCTGCTTTCACATTTCGTATTCAAGTAATAGAGTCTCTAAAGGAAAGATAGGGATACCACCGTCCTCATCACACACAAAATATGTCTCCATGGTTTGTTCTATTTCTTCAGGATCTGACATATATGACACAAAATAAGGATCATCATCGTCGTTGTTAGGAAGAACCATCTTGGGTTGCTCAAGCTCTATAGGGGGAGGTTGTGAGATTCAAGCAAGTGCTAATTAGTAAAGTATCCTTGTTGATAACTAATTAAGCCTACATATGAGTGAAAACTACTAGAGGGGGGTGAATAGAGTTTTATAAAGACTTTAATAATTATTTAACTCAAACAATCAACCACAAAAATATTGGACAAGGGGACAAGGATTTAGAGTGGTTCCAACTTTAGCAAATACTAAAGTTGTCAGTCCACTACCCAGTTGCTTACCCAACCGGGATTTGGAAAGAAATTAATTTTATTACCTCGCAAGGACTTTACATAAAATTACAATTTCTCTCCCTAAACCCTTCAAGCAGCCTTCACCTAGAAGTAATCGCCCAACCTTGAAGCAGCCTTCACCTAGAAGTAATTGCACCACCTTGAAGCAGCCTTCCTCCTAAAGTAGCTTCCCGTTGCAATAGCCTTCTTGAAGTAGCTTCCCGTGCGATAGCCTTCTTGAAGTAGCTTGAATTCCACCTTCTCCTCCTGAGAAGAACCTTCTCCAATCCGCAGCCTCCAACCCTAGGAGTAGCAAGGAGAATACAAGGAATAAAAAGGAACAAGAAGAAAAATAGAAATTACAACTTCTCCTTTTAGGCACAAGGCTTGATTTGCCTATATCAAGCGTATTGATCTCCTAACCAATGAGTGTAGAAGTGTAGGTGCTGTGGTAAGGAGATGCTAGCCTATAGGACACGAAATGGGAGCAATAGGAATAAATAGCCAATGTAGGAATTTGCTCTATTGCTTCAAAATAGATTGCCAATAAGAATTCACTCTCAAGTGTAGCACAAGTGTAAAGAGTTGTGTTTTAGTGTCCTATGGCTTGTCCTATTTATAGGAATGGCCTATGGATGCTTAAGGACGTTCTAGACAACTTCTAGGGGTTTCTAAGTGCTTAACTAGCTGTTAGATGTAAGTTAGGTGCATTAGTAACGGCTAGTTACTTTATTCTGCAGTTTCTGTCAGAGACCATCTCGGTCGACAATTTGTCGACCGAGATACCTACTCGGTCGAAGTTTTGTCGACCGACAGGCTCTCTGGATCAACGTTCATTTGCAACTGCCAACTACCTTATCAGCTGTGTCTAACGGCTACTTGGGTCAATCTCAGTCGAGAAGTTTGTCGACCGAGAGTGTCTCGGTCGAGGAGTTTGTGGACCGAGATTGACTCTGTTTCAATCTTTCAATTAAGGCACTAAGTGTGTGTATGAGTGTGCTTATGTGATCCTATTTTAAGGAGATGACCTAACTAAGTGTGGTGTTTTAGCTAGGGAGATCTAATACTTGATTTACATGAAGTCTAAATACCTGTACATTATATATTTGTATAAGGTTACAATTGATTACATTGCATGACATTTACAAGCATTCAAGCGTATGGATTCCCTAGAACTTTGTCATCACCTTGTTCCTACACACTTAAGTAGCTCGTTAGATTAATAAGAATGAAATGTTTGTCATCATCGAAACAAAGGGATTTATCATAATGTCCAATTTATCCAACAATCTCCCCCTTTTTGAAGATGACAAACATTTCCTAAAATATGAAATAAGGAAATATAAAGCATGTGAGTTTCATACCTGAATATTACCTTTTGTAGCCATTCTTATTTTACAAGTAAGTGCTGGCCATCAATATGAAACTCATTTATATTTATATTTTTGATTTTACATTCTTTCTCCCCCTTTGTCATTTCAAAAAGATATCCGAGTTTTTATTTTGCTTTCTCCCCCTTAATTTTATATTATGCTCCCCCTTAAATAGATATCCTATTAGGCACATGGATTTAATATCATTTTTGTCTAATTTATCCACAATTTGTTTCTCAATCATTTGCCTTCAATCATGTGAAATTTCTTTTAAGCTTATGATGAATGTATATTGATTTCTCATCTATCAAGGGATGTTAAGCCCTAAATTAAATGAGAATCCTTTAATATTAGATTACATAAAATGTCTCCATTCAAATGCAAGGGATGTTAAGCCCTGATTTGTTTAGAGAGTTCCTTTAAGTACAAGATATCATTTTTCATGAAATTTATAGATTTCTTTATAAACAAAAATACTAAGGTCGTATCAAGCTTCAAACAATGTTTTTGTAAGCTTCTTAATCAAATAGTCAAATTTGTTGTTATAAGCTCCCCCTTAATCTTACAATTTAAAGCAATTCAAAGCTTCTAAGGTCACAAATGATTTTAAATTTTGATTTTGACCTTTATCAAAAGTATACTAAGATTAAGTACAATAAAATGATGTCCAAATAAGCATTTTGTCAAAGCTTATTTTAGGTCGCCCTTGACTACGACCATGGTGCCCCTTGGCTAAATTTTGTTTTAACCAAGAGGCAGAAATTGCAGATCTCCAATTAAGCATTCAAATTAGATATCAATTTTGAAGCATGTTAAGTGATACTTAATATGAAAACAAATGAAAGCATGATTAATATCTCAAGTCTTTTAAAGATATCAGTTGAGAAATTTTATAACATTGTGCTCTTTGCAGGCATTTCTAAAAGTCATATCACCAATGAATTATTTTGCTTGCCTATTATCAAGAATCATGCATACAAGTATCATTATCTATTCGTGCTAACACAACATCATGCTTAATGATGAAATAGTGAAAGTATATCCATGATGTAATGATAGAGCAATAAAAGCATATAATGATATTTCCATCAAATACCTATATAAAACAATCATGTGAAACATTGTAAAATAGTGATTTCTAAACATGATTTTCAGTTTTACCTTATTTAGAGAATCAATCAAAATGATATCATTTATATTCAAAAGTGATCATCAACTTGTTTTGCATGTAAAATAGTCATTAACAGCAGATAGCTACTTGATCAAAATATTCAGCAATTGTACTGCAGACTGAAATTAGTGACCAGTTCGGTCGACGATTTCTCGACCGACTGACTGCTCGGTCGACGATTTCTCGACCGACAAGGTTTCTGTTTTACCTACAGAACTATTTATTGATTTCAAGTAAAATATAGACTATGTCTAATTCAATTATGTAGTTTAAGAACCAGTTTTAGTTGAGTAACATTTAGATCAAATCTCAACTAATCATATTCAAAATTTTAAGTTTTGAGGACCTTAATTGAGATAAGTTTTCAAGTTAGAAATTGTAGTTACTTGAATCATTTTGTTATCCCTTTATGTTAAGTTGAGATATACATAAGGATGTCAATTTAAAGTATTCGGTCATATCTCAACTTAGTCTAATCAATTCAATTTGGGGGTTTCGGAACCCATACTAACTCAACATTCTTTTTCTTGTATGGGCAAGAAAAGGAGTAATGTCCAAGACGTGAGCAATAATGGCAACATACAGAATCAACCTCAAGTCTTTTTCTATGGTTTTGTTCTAGGTTGTTCTTTGGTACAAATGTGGCTTGATGTGCTCGTGTCTTTCTCCAACTAGGTTGTTGATGAGATTTCCCTTTGGGCTTGTAACCTAGTCCTCTTCTCCCAATTTGATGATAGGAGTCATCCAATATTCTATCAAGGATTCCATTGTTGCTTAGCCTAGTAACTTCTTGTTGCAACTTAGCGATCTCATCCATTCTTTTCTTAATGTCTAGTTTTGCTTGATCTAGATTAGATGATAAAGAATTCCTTTCTTTCACTATATTATCATAATCTAGATGTGTACACAAAATAGGTTGTTTTTTAAGATCATTTAACTTTGCAAGTAATTCAACCTTTTCTTGAGATAGAATATCATAATTTGTTTCTAGAGAAAAAAGCTTCACATCACTATTACGTAGAGATGATTTCAAAGTATGATTTTCAGAAATAATGCTATCTTTTTCAAAACTAAGATCATTCAATTTAGCATATAAATCTTCTTTTTCGGATGTAAGAGCAAGAAGTCTAGCATTTAACTCTTCAATTATTTTACTAGATTTCTTTAATTTCTTCTTGCACTCAATAAACTTATTGTGTGTTTCTTCAAGACTAGAAATTAGCTCTTCTTTTGATAAATCAAGAAGGCTTACCTCTTCTTCTCCTTCTTCATTGGTTGTAGCAATGAGACACTCTTTGTTTTCATCTTCCTTCTTTGATCTCCATGGACAGCTGGATGTTGTGTGACTTGTTCCTAAGCACCACTCGCATCTTGTTGAAGATTTGTCCATTCTTTTCTTTTGCTCACGATTGTAGACACCTCCACCCTTCATTCTTCAAGACCTGGTTAGGGTTCCTTGAAGCCTGCTCTAATACCAACTGAAAACTACTAGAGGGGGGTGAATAGAGTTTTATAAAGACTTTAATAATTATTTAACTCAAACAATCAACCACAAAAATATTGGACAAGGGGACAAGGATTTAGAGTGGTTCCAACTTTAGAAAATACTAAAGTTGTCAGTCCACTACCCGGTTGCTTACCCAACTGGGATTTGGAAAGAAATTAATTTTATTACCTCGCAAGGACTTTACCTAAAATTACAATTTCTCTCCCTAAACCCTTCAAGCAGCCTTCACCTAGAAGTAATCGCCCAACCTTGAAGCAGCCTTCACATAGAAGTAATTGCACCACCTTGAAGCAGCCTTCCTCCTAAAGTAGCTTCCCATTGCAATAGCCTTCTTGAAGTAGCTTCCCGTGCGATAGCCTTCTTGAAGTAGCTTGAAGTCCACCTTCTCCTCCTGAGAAGAACCTTCTCCAATCTGCAGCCTCCAACCCTAGGAGTAGCAAGGAGAATACAAGGAATAAAAAGGAACAAGAAGGAAAATAGAAATTACAACTTATCCTTTTAGGCACAAGGCTTGATTTGCCTATATCAAGCATATTGATCTCCTAACCAATGAGTGTAGAAGTGTAGGTGCTGTGGTAAGGAGATGCTAGCCTATAGGACACGAAATGGGAGCAATAGGAATAAATATCCAATGTAGGAATTTGCTCTATTGCTTCAAAATAGATTGCCAATAAGAATTCACTCTCAAGTGTAGCACAAGTGTAAAGAGTTGTGTTTTAGTGTCCTATGGATTCTCCTATTTATAGGAATGGCCTATGGATGCTTAAGGACGTTCTAGACAACTTCTAGGGGTTTCTAAGTGCTTAACTATCCGTTAGATGTAAGTTAGGTGCATTAGTAACGGCTAGTTACTTTATTCTGCAGTTGCTGTCAAAGACCATCTCGGTCGACAATTTGTCGACCGAGATACCTACTCAGTAGAAGTTTTGTCGGCCGACAGGCTCTCTGGATCAACATTCATTTGCAACTGCCAACTACCTTGTCAGCTGTGTCTAACGGCTACTTGGGTCAATCTCGGTCGAGAAGTTTGTCGACCGAGAGTGTCTCGGTCGAGGAGTTTGTTGACCGAGATTGACTCTGTTTCAATCTTTCAATTAAGGCACTAAGTGTGTGTATGAGTGTGCTTATGTGATCCTATTTGAAGGAGATGACCTAACTAAGTGTGGTGTTTTAGCTAGGGAGATCTAACGCTTGATTTACATGAAGTCTAAATACTTGTACATTATATATTTGTACAAGTTTACAATTGATTACATTGCATGACATTTACAAGCATTCAAGCGTATGGATTCCCTAGAACTTTGTCATCACCTTGTTCCTGCACACTTAAGTAGCTCGTTAGATTAATAAGAATGAAATGTTGGTCATCATCGAGACAAAGGGATTTATCATAATGTCCAATTTATCCAACAATGAGAAATGTATTAAGGGAATGTTTGAAGATAAGAATTCTAAGTCTCAGAATCATCTTCTCTTTCATATATTCCTTAATGAGAGTAATGTGGGAATGAAGTGATAAGAAAATGAATCATATATGATGCATAACCACCATGGTAGAGACATTTGGTGAATGTAATAATGACACACAATATGATGATGAAACCCTAGAAGGGTAAAATGAGAATGTAATCTATTTGAATGTCCAAGTAAAAGAAACGAAATTCAATTGATAAGATAAGGAAGGCTTTAGTAAAACTTGTGAGATCCAAAGTTTGAATTTCAAATTAAGACAACAAAGTCACATCACAATAACGTCATGCTACTAATAAGCACCAAAGCCTAGAATGTTTACAGTTGTAGTAGTTCAAGGGATGTCCCTAGTGATTTGACCTTGAATACTAGCATCTCTATAAAACAAGATCACCAGATTTGCACTATGAGAAGTAAACTAGCACTGATAGTAATCCAGGGTTTAAAGGTAGATAATATGAAAGGTAGATACACAATATGGAAATGATTTAGAGAAAAGAGTAAGAAATAAATTTGAAATGTAACAAGTGCATTTTGAATAAAAGGAGAAATACAATATGAGTGAAGTGCGATATGAAATAAATTCTTGTGGTGATAGAAAGAATGATGAATAATCTATTCTTACCTTGTATGTTTTAATTTTAGGGACGTTTATTCTATATGATCAAAATGAGAAGGATAAGTAAAGAGAAGTATGTATTAATGAATGAGGAGAGAAATAAGAAAAAATAATGGCTTGCAGTAATACATGACTTTCTTTTTAGAAGTGCAATTTGTTGAAGGTATATTAAGGGATGTAATTTGTTTTACATATGATTTCAGTTGTACATATACAAGAAATATGTTAATTAAAGGTGTTTGATAGTTTTAGTCATTCATATCACTAATCTAGCTTAGTATTGTACAATTGTTGTTGAATCTAGCATTCCAACTCATGACTTCTTTGCTATTTCAATAGCACAATAGTAAAATTCAAAACAGCATGGTGAACTCTCTTTTGTGACTCAGAGGTAATATAAAAACAATAGTACATATTGAGCCATATGAATTGAGATAGTTGGATCAGATTATCAATGTTGAGGTAACACCTCAAGAGTATTAAAATATAGACATGGTTGTTTCTCTCTCTATCATATGATTGATTGTGGCATAGAGAATTTTTTTTGTTGTCATTGAGACCATGCTTTAAACATGTTGTGATTCACAAAGAAACAAAGGACTCAATGTTGAAAGTAGTATAGACATATGAAATACAAGAGTATAGTGACACATATGATTTTAGAAGTTTAAAAGAATCATTGAATATAATTTTTTTGTGTATTTATGTTTCGGGGATGAAATATTTTAAGGGGGTGAGAATTGTTATGACCGCATTTGTGCTTAATTGGTAAACTAGGATTTACCTGAATGATTACATGCTTGATTAGATTGAACATCAACTAGACCTGATTAAAATATAAGAATAAACTCCAATTATGATTTTAGTTTAAAGAATTTGGATTTGAGGAATGTAAACCCTAATTGTCAAAAATTAGGGTTTTGATAGTACATGAATATGAAATTTGATCAAGATAGCAGTGTGGTAAATAATTTTTCACATTTTCTACGAATTTTATATTTATTTGAATTTTGTATATCATATGTATAACTAATTATGCATGTTGGAGAACATTTTTAGAATATTTGAATGTTCTTTGAATGTGGTTCTCGATCGAACTATATTGTAACTGAAATGCTGATAGAGTGTTGTTTAGTAGTGTAGTTTTTTATTTTTATATATTTTTTGGTAAATACTAATGATGTGAAATTTATATCGGATCTCTGGGATTACATTTCAGACATTACTATAAATTTTCATAATTTTTGGAATATGATTGACCTATTAAATAAATGAATTTCATTAACTTTTTTATAATAGATTTTTTTTTGCTGAAATAAGAAAAGTATAGTGAGGGGTTAATATGTAAATTACCCAAGCACCTCAATTGCTCTATAGGTCAACCTAATAGACTAGGACCCCTCACAATTTGTGATTCAATCTAGCAAAACGAAAACCTAGAGATAGATGGAGAGTTAGCGTTTGAGAGGAGAAAGTGGTAAAAATTGTTGATCTAAGGTTTCTCTATCCAAGATATGATCAAATCAAGTAGGTGTTTTCAGCTTGACTATATGTCGTTGTTTTGCACTATGACTGATATGTAACTATGGTGTTCACTCGTACTGATCGAGCATGAAGAAGATCTCAGGATTCTGACTCTTCCTAGATATTGGGAAAAACTGAATAGCTCTTCACAGTGGTTAGTTGAGATTTGGGTGGTACTACTCAAATTCCCCAGGATATAATAAAAGTTGTAATACGGCCATGTAGTATATTTTCTTAGGGTTAAACACAATTCACATTGGATGACACTTTGCTTTGTTCTTATATTGTTTAGTTGTTAACTTTTATACATATTCTTCATACTCCTTCTAAAAGTATAATATGTTCATACGATCAATTGTATACTTAAATTGTCTAATATGTGTTAATTAGTGGTTTTATTTATATAATTTAGCTAAATCTCCTCATAATGCTTAATCTGTTATGTTATCCTTGATGTGATAACAATAGTTGTTGGTTGAGGGTTATGTCTATCATTGGGATGTTAGTCTCACCCCGTGGGTTTCCACATCTTTTAGGTTGTGTGCGATGTGGTAGAGATTGTGCGATTGAGGAAGAGAAGTAGTCGTTTCAAGGTTGGAAATCCTGCTAGTGTTTTGTAGTAGAGTCCTATGTGTTGTACCTTTACTCTCAGGTCCTTGGGGATGTTTTGTAGATGTTTGTACATTGATATGAAGTTTTGACAGTATGACATGCTTGTACATGTGAACAAGTTATCATATGTAATAGGTTTGTGGCATGATGGCCACTGAACAATAATATAATACCCTTGTCGCATGTTTTATGATGCAGGTGGCACAAGTTTGTGGTTTCAGATATGATATCCTTTCTCCTAAGATGATGATATGTGATCAGTTTTCATTTACCCTATTTTGTGGTAATGTGTTTGTTAGTTGATAATTTTGTGCTTTGTTTTGAGTAATCTCACTTTTGTGTGACTGGTGAGTCACAATTTACTGGATGACTAAGATTCCATTGAGGAGAATCTTTGGACTCCCAATATATGAATAAATGTGTTACTTAGTTCCTACTTGACCTAAATATGTAACATTCAATGTAAATTACATGTTTGAAATTAAGTGTTATATGTGTTTGATCAACTTAAGTGGTCTTATATGTCACCTTCATAATTGTATCATCTATACATTTGAATAAGTTGAAAATAATATATGCATGGATCGACCGTAATACCATGAATAATGAGTGATATCATGATCCTAATATATAAGGTATTGCAAAACTAAACATACATCCAAATCTTTTTAATGTTATCAATAAACATACAGTTCATATAAAATACCATTTCACATTTCAAAGATTTCCATTAATATCTGACTTATTGTATAAAATCAAATCAATAAAGACACTCTCAGAATAAATACAATTGTAAAGAAAATTTGTGTGATTATTTTTAGACTATGATAAGGAAATAAAAATGCATTGCTTACACATGTTTTAAAAAAAATTACTTTGCTCGAGGACCGAGAGTATACATGAACTAGAAATATCTAAAATCATGCAAACTCCATCCTGTGGGTTAACCTGAAAAAATGTTCCTCAGTAAATGGGTGAGCTAATAGCTCAGTGAGTTTTGGTATCCACTCATTGTAGACATCTCTTGACTAGTTAAATTAATTCATGCTCATTTATATAATTAAGTTATAAAAAATGAAGAATCCCAAAAGTTTAAGAATTAACATAAAATAAGTCTGGATAACTTTTATGAATATGTCAAGTTTAATGAAATACATACTTTCATACAACATACATTCCATTCAAACACTACTTCTTTATAGAAAAGTTTTGTAATATATTGTTCTAGTTTTATATAATTTTGTCCCATGTTGCTTACCATCTTGTTAAATACATTTTCTAAAACCCCACTTAGATTGCACCTTCCATGTGAATATCTCTAATCTCCACAAGGACTCATGATATAGACTAAACCTTATCACTACTACACTAGTTTCTAGTCTGTAGTAGGGCTCATCATGTATGCTTCAATGTCTAAACAATGGAACCGTAGAAACTACACGAATCCACTAACAGGTGCATTAATACCGAGTGTCAATTTTCCATAGTTTGCTAACAAAAACTTCTAATGCAACAATTAGGATGGTCATTTGCATGATACATGATGAGTAGGAGCTTTTTTGTCCTCCCATTGCACTAACATACTAAAACTGAGTACCATTAGTGTCTTCAAATTATGTTGGGTATCTCACATAAACAACGTACAATCAGTCTCCTATATGTATTACATCTCCACATTACTAGGTATCATTGAATCCTCTAATTCATTTTGGGTACCTCATACAACATTTAGATCTTTTATGCTAGGATAGATCCCTAACACCCCTTTGATGCACTTTGGACACTTCCATCCTAGATTATGCGAGTAGGTAAGTTGGTTCTATTATCATAGTGTAGACCTAAATAGATATTATATGTTTTATAAGATATTGGTAACTTTTATTCTTTATCTATTTCATACTTTGATTTATTCCCAAATTGGTTATCTAAAAGTTCAATTAACATAGTGACTACAAAAATGCATTAACATACTAAACAAAACAAATATACAAATTCATATAATACTTTTCACCAGTACTTTCATTTTTATGATTCTATCATGGCATATCTTTAATATGAACTATAACATTAAACATACACATACTCATTTTCTATTATGTTCTCTATTCTAGACCTAACTTGCATAAAAATATCCTTGAATAGATTTTCTACCTATTATCATCTAACTAAAAAATAAAATCATGAAATCTACTCCATACAACTTAAATTTTATTAAATTAATTTTCATGTAAGATTGAAAAGACATCTCAAATAACATTTAGCAGTAACTTCAAGATGTATACCATAAATCTCTTGACTTTCTCTGAATTACCTCAACTATGAAATATACAATCTCAAGGGTAACATATAAATTTAGAATTTTGCATTCCATTTCCTACTTTTATGTAAGATCATGTTTTTATATATGTTATTCATTAGGGTATTGCAATTAGTAAATGTGAAGAATCTAATTTCTAGCCAATTATTTTAAATATTCAACAATCATAAAGCTTGGTTCAAGATATATGAAATAATAATGTGCAACATATTTATTTGAATATGAGACCTCCTTTTAATGCTCTTAAAATATATCTTTGAATAATGTGTAAGAATACTAAAAAATAGTTATTATTTTTTTCATAAACCATTCATGCTAACTAATATTAGTACAAAAAACTAACAAGTATTACAATTGATAACTATAAATATGAGAGTTTACCACTTCATTTCTTATTTTAAGTAAATAACATCACCCACTCACCTTTATATACCCCATGGATGAGTGCTTACATCTGAAATTTGTCAAAACGTCATCTATACAACCAAGAGTTTTGAACTCCATTCACTTTCACCCACTTAGATCCTAATAGGGATGAAAGAATCAAAGGAAGAATATTCCTCTCGTGACTCCTCATATTGGAAGCATGGGAAATGAGGAATGGTACTAGAAACTCTAGGATTAAGATAGATTAGAAATAAAAGAAGATTAGGTAAAATGTACAACTTAGGTGTTATCTAGGTAGAACAATCCTAGATTGAGGTTTTCTATGATTTGACTCTTCCAAGACTAAAAAATTGTTCCTCTCCTTTTGTATTTTTATTCTTTTGGGGATTGATAGAGTTTGGACGTGATTGTATTCCTCACAACCTTTGCATTAACTTTTTTAGATCACATTCCTTCAACTCAATGCCTTTCTTATTTTTTCTTTATAAGCTCATAATTGTACTTGACAAATTATTACCTATAGTTTGTATATATAACAATGAAATTTTCACGATGAATCTATCTTAAGGTTATCCTAATGGATGGTTATTTTGGATACATCTATTGTAACAGATTGATTTCATTACATGTTGGTGGATAATTTTTTTGTTTAGAAAATGTTCTTGTACTTTAAGTGTGTTTATCATTTCCTTTTCTTCAATACCTAGTACTTATCATGTGCTATCATGTCTCAAATATGAAAACTCATCACTTTGTCTTCTCTTATCTTTATCCCTTTAGTTGAAAGAAGGTTTTATTCTGAGTTAGAATTACTCACTAAAAATATGACAATTAGTCACTAATAATATTTTTTTATCTTAAACAAGATTCATTACTATCACATGCACTTACTTAAAACACTAACTTTTTGTTATACAAACATCCTATTTTTTATGTTTTGTGATTTTGATATTCATAATAATTATCATCTCTTTTATATTAATAAATATGCTTAAATTGTACTATTCACTTTTAGTCTCTCATTATCCCTAACGACGCACTCACAAGGGTTAATGTGGGAGCTTAAGAGTGACACACTAGAACCCTAGTATGCAATAGGGTTGTTCATAGATGGCCTTGGAGAATATACACTTCATTAGTAAAAACTAGAAACCTACACTAACCTGGTTACTCAAATGGAGTTCCAACACTCTCCAAACTTCTAAATAAAAATATATATTAATGAGCAACACCAAAAATGGGTTTTACCAAAGTCTGATTTATGTTGGGTTCCTTTTTGAGAAATCGAGTACCATCATCTCTTTGGTTTATGTTGCACACTCCACTATAACAATAGTCATACTTTCTTATTTATGTTGATACCTTCAATTATATTTTGGATATCCCAATAATGTGTTTGATCTCCTACATGTCTGAAATAGCCTTAAATAATAGGCATACTTTCTTATTTAATATTCTAGATCTATCTTATCTAGGAACAACCTTAAATAATAGTTCTCCTGATTCTCATATTTCTTCACTCAATATTCATAATCACACACCCAACTCATAAAACTTGAGTCATTTGATACAATCATCACTTAAAAAGATGTATAACATATCTCAATGACAATCAAACATTGATCTCAAGGGTATCTCCAAAATATCTGCATTGTGTTAAATTATTTCAATATCAAAATATACACTCTCTAAGGTCTAGTATAAATCCAAACAATTTTCAGCCATGTGTGATTCATATTCAAGAGTTCATATGTCTTGATACATTTTATTCATTAGGACATCACGATCTAAATTTATAAAAAATCCCCTTCTTATAGTAATTTCTGTTTATTTACAATGGTAACAATGATAAGGTTTCTTTCAAGAGATTTAAAATAATATGTAATTTATTTATAAAAATATTTTTTTAGATTGTTGTTAAACCTCTACGAACATAGGTATTCTAGTGTTTTCATTATCGGACCAAACAATCAGCGAGACCGATCAAACTAGTGAACAAATGGCTGACTGAATTGAAAACCTAGAAAATCATCCATTTTTTGAGGTGCAACTGATTAGAAACATAGTCCAATTTGATCGGATTGAATTGGAGCGAAATGGTGATTCAATTTCAAAGAAAAAACAATACTTAAAAACCAACTCATTAAACCACCTAAGTAATCAAAGTCTAATCATATGAGATGACTCACACACCAAACAAGCATAATTGTTTCTCACAACACAAAGGAAAAATGGAAGCAAAGGAAAACCCTTGTCATATATATATATATATATATATATATATATATATATATATATATATATATATATATGTATATATATATATATATATACATACACACATATAAAAATATTTAAATGTATAAATATTTATATAGAACACACACACACATATATATATATTTATATTTATATATATACATATATTTGTGTGTGCACACATGTGTATGCCCCATTCAACTGGTCCAACTGCTAATTTCCTTATGCTTTGGTGATTGATTTGATTTTTTCCAATTAGGAATTTGACGATGTCATGTTTATATCATTTGCGGTCCAACCTAGCTCAATCTAGACTGAGTCAACTCCGGTCTGACCACTAGTTGGTTGTGAAAATATTAAGGTATTCATGTGGAGTCTGTACACTCTGTATTTCTAAACAAAAATTCATATTATATTGGTTTGGTAGATCCATTGTATAATACAAATTGAAAAGAAGTTTTACATCCTTTCATTACACTTACTCACTAAAAATGGGCATCACCAAGCTCTCATTTATACGTCTTTAAGAAATTATTTTGGATCTTTAGTTTATATTACAAACTCCTTTGTCACTGGGTATAATCATACTCTCTAGTTTATTTTGAATGCCTCAAATTATGTTTAGGGTATATTTCTATGTTTTGTGGTATTTCCTACATCACTGTGGTACACTCTAACCACTTCTGCCATCTATTCTTCCATCGGGTAAGTCATTTTCTTCATCGAAGTGTAGACCTTTGTGATATATTTTATTTTGTCCATGACTAATATATTTTTGGTGTATATTTATTTTATGCTATGTTTATTTCTAAAATTAATTTGAACTTCAAGTGACATAATAAATATAATTATAAAGGTAAAAAATATTAAAAAACTAATATTTCAGACTTATTCAAATATTTCTTGTCATTACTTATGGACTTCTATCCATATGAGTTCTTACATAGAATGCTTACATACTCATTATTTACTTTATCTTCTATTCTTGACCTAATTTATTTTGGGAATCTTTCTTAAAAGATTCCCCTCATTCTCATCTTATTCAACTCAAATTTCATATTTAATCACATTACTCATGCAACTTTATTTTTCCACTACTGTTAACATTTCAAAATAACTAAAGCATATATCAAAGGCAATCAGATATTGATTTTAAGTGTATATCAGAAATCTCTTTAAGTGCGATAAATTATCTATGTATCAAATTATAACCTCTCTAAGTCTTTTTGTAAATATGAAAAATTTGCATCCATGTGTAATTAAAATTTAGTAATTCAAATATCTGAGTACATATTATTTATTAGGACTTCACAATCAAAACATATGCAAAATCCCACTTGTTGTAGTAATTTCCATTTACTCAAGACCCTCAAAATCATATTGCTTCTTTGAATAACTTTGAAATAACACGATTTAAATTGTTTCAATTACTTAATAGATTTATGTATACTGTTCTTAAACTCTAAATTAGAGTTTTCCACATTTGGGTTCTTCAAAACCCTAAAATGTCCCATATCATTCTCAATTTGGATTCTATAGGGTCTTAAAGAAGTTTTGAGGTATTAATGGTCACTAATGTCCATGTCATATTTATAACTTGGTTGCATTTTTGTTTTCTTCCAAATTATTCTTTTCACCACTAACCTTAAAATATTATCTAATTTACCACATGTAATACAAACTTTTGAATCCTTATGACCACATGTTAGTTGCTAGTATATGTCAATCACCAACAATCATCCCCATAGGTCAGACTGACCTCACAATATGTTGACATACCTATTGATGACTAACCACTACAACTGATGACCCAGTTTGGTCTCTATTGTTAGGTTCACTACTTACAACCTACTCGTTTTGCCCAATTTATTGATGGTTCACTGACTTATCACCAACAAGTTGTAGTTCACTAGCAAACCTAGGCCAACCACTGAACTTGGTCACCTTCCATCAGTCCAACTGGCTCTTTGATGACCCATCCCTACTCACAACAATGACAAGATAGTTTCACCTCGCAAGCGGTTGACCAATTTATTATCGCAACCATAGCATAAACAACATAACTGATCTCTAGACAATCCCATCATAGTCCAACCTCAGCCAAAATCCTAATGATGATAATTTGATTCTTTTTATTTTTTAGCTTTCACGTAACCTTTAGTCATTTTATCATAGTTTGTCAAACTAGGGGTTTTATTATATGCTTTCACCCATTTCAACTATATCCATTTGATTATGTAGCTCAACTTAGCATGCCAACATTTTTTAATCACTTTTGCAACAGAAATACAATTTCTTTAAAGTGATAATCATGTGTTAGGATTTTACTAATCTTACAATTATTAGGTAGAGTAGAAATGAGTTGGAATAGTCAAATGTTGACTCATATACAAAGATTTGAAACATGAACTATATCTTTTAAGTAACATAATACTTATTGTATCTTTTAAGTAGCATAATGCTTGTCGTTTATCTAACCAAAAAGCGAATGATGCTATATAAGGAGTTACATATGTTGATCCCTAGTATGGACCAACTATTAATTAATGATGAGAATTGAGAAGTTGGTGGATAATTCTTGAATATGATAATGAAAAAGTTAGTATAATGGGAATATATGTTAAAATAGTTTTTTTTGTTTTCTAAAAATAACTCTTATTCATAATTTCTATCACTGTTAGATCTTCAAGTGAAATATACAATAGTGTGCGTGATTTTTCTTATGTGTGAATGCTATTGTACCAAAATCTTTTATTTTAACGATGTAGATGATGATGAATTTTATTGACTATGTTGCTACTAATATTATGAACAAATGACATTAGAATTCCATGGGATATTAAATTTTGAAATGGATCTTTGGTTTTGTTATCTCAACTCACACTATGTCCCATCTCATGTATCTTTAATTATGTATAAAGTATACCTTGAGAACCCTATGAAATAATTAATATGACCATTAGGGTTTTTCATACGGTTTCACCCATTTCGACTATATTTATTTGATTATGTAGATCAAGCTAGATTGTTAACAATCTTTTTTAGTTTAATAACATATCAAATAATGAAGATCATAGTAAGGGTTTTCAAAATATCAATTATTTGATCACTTGTCCAACACATCTTGCTATTTCTAAGAAACATATTTAGAAATAATTGTTTAAAGAGATAAACACATTTAGCATTTTAATAAACTTAGAACTATTAGATAGAGTGATGAATGCATATTCATCCTAATTTTCTGTCACCCTTTTTATAACCAATTTGATTCAATACTTTTAATTTATTTCTTAAACCTCACAAATTGCAAGTTTTCAAGATAAATCCAATTATTATGATTTTTGATCAAATTTATATTGATCTGGTGCAGGTATAAACTAGGTTCTATCATCACATGGAATTCACTTAAGAATTTCTCACTAATCGGTCTTGACCAAACAGTCTGCTTTGATGGTTCAGACCAATCGGTCTAACCAAACGGTTTTCACCATTCAGTTTCACCAATCAATCTCACCAAACGGTTTGTCCTAACTATCTCAAGACCATTTGAGCTCATTCAGTTTCAAGACCGCATGAGCACAAATGGTCCCAAAACCATATGACATCTAACGATTTCAAAATTGTTTGGACAACGAAACCATTTGGATAATGAAACCATTTGGACAATGAAACCGTTTGGAACCATTCAGTTCCAAGACTGTTTGCACTCAACACCGAATAATACATGAAGAATGTTTGAGACACACAAGTTTGGAACCATTCGTTCATGAGACTGTTTGGAGTCATTCGGTCCCGAGACCATTTGGAGCCATTCGGTCCCAAGACCATTTGCTACCATTTGGTCCCAAGTCCATTTGGTGCCATTCGGTCCCGAGACCGTTTGCTTGCAAGACCGAATGAAGCTGAGAGACCGATTACATCAAGACCATTTGGGCACTTGTGTGAAGACCGAATGAAGATTGAATCCAAGGAAGGTAGGTTCCTAATGGTTTCGAGACCGTTTGGATCCATTCAGTTTGCAAAGACACAAGACCGTTTGGTCATCCAAACGGTCTCCAGACCGTTTGGGACGTCCAACCGTTTGAAGACCAAACAGTCTCAAAACCGTTTGAAGGACAAATGGTCCCCAAACCGTTTGGAGCACTATTCACAGCAAAAGCGTGCCCACCTCATCCAAGCCTATAAATAGGACCACAAGGGTCCTCTTTTGGGGATCGACTCCAACATGTGGACCGACTGCCAAAGGTCCAATCTAGCTTCAACTTCCACACCATTTTCCACGTCCACCTGCTCCTCTTGGTGCCAAGCAAGGAGAGAAGGAGAGAGAGAAGGTGGAGAAGAAGGTATGCCCAGCCTTCCTTGGTGGTTCTTCGTCCCCGTTCAAGATCGGCCCCGACACGATGTAGAAGACCACATCATCTTCATCAAGGTGCGACTATCTTCTTCATCATGCACATGGAGGAACCTTCCTTTTCTCTTATTCTTCTTGTTTCTCGCAACATGAGCGAGTAGTACCTTTTCATTGGGGTGCATGGACTTGCCCCGCTGCCCATGCAAGCATGTTATTTTGTTAAGCATTCCATGGCAATACATATAACTTTCCATTTTGTTGTTATTTGGTATGTTTGTAGTTGATTATCTACTTGCTTTCATCTCATTCATTCCTTTATTGCTAAATCTTCTATATGTGGGATGGAATGGAGTTTTACAAGTTCGACTCCTTGACGAGAACTTCTGATAGGATTCTTTGAGGTCCTAAGTGTATGATCCGTGAGGGGACAGGACATCTAGCCTACGGTGATGCTTTTGTAGTCTAAACATCCCTCAAGGAGGACCACAGCCTTGGTTGGATTTTGTATCGTCTTGTTAATCGTGGATGTTATTTTGTAAATCTATCACCTTCTTGCTTATCAATTAATGCAGTTGACTCCCAAACTAGAAATAGAATGTGATTTCTTCAAGGTCGTAAGTGTATGATCCGCGAGGGGACGAGCCATCTAGCCTTCGATGATGCTTCTGTGTGACTAACACCTATATAGGGGGGCCACAACCTTTTTTGGGTCTATGTATCTTCAAAGTTGTAAATAGTAATATGGATGGTGATGAGACATATGATGCCTAAGGGGATGCTTATGCAAACCTAACGCCCGTATGGGGGGTTTTGCAGCAACTCTATTTGGATTGCTATATCTTGCATGGACTGTTTGCGATTGAATGTGTTTGCGTGTGTAGCAGTGGTGAAACCTGATACCATCCCAGAGATTCCATATCATTGATCTCAATCCAAATTTAATTCAACGTTTACTTTCTTGCAATTAGTTTAACCAATCTCAAATCAACCAATCATTTTAAATATTAGTCTTAACTTGAACTAGAGTGGACTGACAAGGATTCTTAAAAACATTGTTCTTTGGGTTTGATCCTTAACTATACTGCGATAAGACCCATCCGCTTGTGGGTGGTATTATTGCACTATGGTTTTGGTAAACGCTCAGGGATTTCAACCCCGAGTAGTTTGTTAGTGCAATAAAATACCACATCAAATTCTGGTGTCGTTGTTGGGGACAACGGAATCAGTTAGTTAAATCTAGTTCTTTTGAGGCTAATCTAGGATTTTAATTTTCTTTTGATACAATCGATCATTTACTTGAATTTGACTTTACTCTGTGGTTCTAACTTTCAAAATCTTTCTAATTTAGGTACAACCCAAGGCATATTGCATGCGCCGTTCGGATAGCCCCGGAGTAACAACAAGTTTTGATCCCGAGATAGATAGAACTTTTCATCGTTAGATCAGAGAGAATCAGGAAAGGATGGCTCAAGAAGAGGAGATTACTCGAAGGGTGGATCAATCCCTTAATGCATAGAGAGAAAGATTCATGCAAGAAGCTAGAGTTGCGGCTCAAGAAGAAATTCAAGCAGCACAAGCAACAGTCCAAGTTGCTAAACTGCAAAAGGATCTCAGAGAGTTCTCAATCCCAAAAGCTATGAATGTTCATCATCCAGTACAACCTTCCCCCATCAATGCTACCAATTTTGAGATTAGGGTACATTGGATCACCCTACTTCAGAACAACCCATTCTACGGCAAACAAGGAGAAGACAGCCAAGAACATCTTTTGAGATTCATTGATCTATGTGCCATGACAAAACAAAATGGAGTATCTGACGATGCTATTCGACTCTTTCTCTTCAAGTATTCCCTGAAAGACCACTAGAGGGGGTGAATAGGGTTGTAAAATTAATTCAATAATTATTTAACTCAAACAACCACAAATGAAAAAGCAAGAAGGAGACAAGGGATTTAGAGTGGTTCGTACCTAGGCAAATACTAAGGTAGTCAGTCCACTACCCGGTTGCTTACCCAACCGGGATTTTGAAAGTATTAATTTTATTACCTCTTCAAGGATTTTACATAAAATACAATACTTTCTTACATTCCTTTGGACAGCCTTCACTTTAAAGTAGATGCACCAACTTGAGGCAGCCTTCTTAAAGTTACTCCAAGTTCCACCTTGAAGTAGCCTTCCTCTTTGAAGTAGCATCATGTTGCACCAGCCTTCTTGAAGTAGTCCAAAGCCTCCTTCTTCACCAAGAAGATCACAACCCTCTCCAATCCGTAGCCTCCAACCCTAGGAGTAGCAAGGAGAGTACAAGCAATAAGAGTGAACAAGAAAGGAAAAGGAAACTACACTTAACCTTTGAAGCACAAGGCTTGATTTGCCTATATCAAGCGTGTAGATCTCCTAACCAATGTATATAGAAGTGTGATTGCTGTGGATAGGAGATAATATCCTATAGGACACGAAATTAGAGCAAGCAGAAGAGCAGCCAATTGCAAGTATTGCTCAATTGCTCAAAAAAGGTTGCTAATGCAAGTGTATGCTCAATGATTGCTCAAGTGTAGAATTGGTGAGTGTAGGTGGCCTAAGGCATGTCCTATATATAGGAATGACCTACAAGTGCTTAAGGACGTTCTAGACACTTTCTAGAGGGTTCTAAGTGCTTAACTAGCCGTTAGGTACACTTTAGTTGCTTTAGCAATGGCTAATTAATTAATTCTGCAAGTGCAGTCAGAACCCATCTCGGTCGAGAAATTGTCGACCGAGATACCTACTCGGTCGAGGGTTTGTCGACCGACATGTTCTCTGGATCAAGTGTTTGCAACGTTCATCTCCAACTGCCAACTACCTTGTCGGCTATGTCTAACGGCTACTTGGGTCTTTCTCGGTCGAGAAGTTTGTCGACCGAGAGTGTCTCAATCGAGGATTTTGTCGACCGAGATTGACCTTGTTGCAATATTTTGAATAAAGTGCTAAGTGTATGTATGAGTGTGAATATGTGACACTAATTAAGGGAATGACCTATCTAAGTGTGGTGTTTAGCTAGGGAAGATCTAATGCTTGATTTACATGATGTCTAAGTCCTTGTACATTATATATTTGTACAAGTTTTTACAATTGATTACAATTCATGAAAAATACAAGCATTCAAGCATATAGGTTTCCCAAATCTTTGTCATCCACTTTATTCCTACAACACTCAAGTAGCACGTTAGGTCAATAAGAATGAAATGTTTGTCATTATCAAAACAAAGGGATTTATCATAATGTCCAATTAAGCCAACAATCTCACCCTTTTTGAAGATGACAAACATTTCTAAGGAAATATAAAACATGTGAGTTTCATACCTAAAATTTACCTTTTGTAGCCATCTTAGATATTATGAAACTCATTTTAATTTTATATTTGTGTTTTTATATTATTTCTCCCCCTTTGTCATTGCAAAAAGATATCCAAGATAATGACTTTGTATTTGTCTTTCTTATGCATTGCTCCCCCTTAAGTAGATATCCAATTAAAATCAAAGGATTAATGCACTCCAATTAATGGTAATTTTAGCCATAATTAACATTTAAAAAAAAATACCCTTTGTGATTTATTGTATATATTACTCCCCTTTATTTGTATGCGCTACTGTAGTAATCTTATAATCCATGTATTTGTCCAAATGAAGCCATAGAAGAAACACTTTTATTAATAATAACTTAGTGCTTCTACAATTTAAAAGATGACTCATAAAACATGCTTGCTTAAAAAAATATCCGTTACAATCATTGTAGAGATAACCATTCCATTACAACTATTACAAGAAATACTCATAATCTCACTGAAAAGACCGAAGTATTACATCAATATCTGGGTCTTTCCCAAGAAAGGGCTCAACTCCATAATACTTGACCAATGTTTTCCACTCCAAGGCACCTGTCTTGGTTAAGGCATAAGCTTCCAAGAAGGTGGGAACACGATCAAAGCGAAAATGGGCAGCAATGTCTTGTAGTTGCATTTGAGAGAACTGAGTATGTGTGAGATCAGGAGATGGTGAAGGTGGAATTTGGTAGTATTTGTAGGAAGAATTGTATGGATTCATCATGCTAGGATTTAGAGAGTAAGGATATTCATCAAGTTGATTAGGAGAGAGAGGTTGCATCATTTGGTTTAAGTCATAGCATGGTGAATGTAATCTAATTGCCTACTTAGATGATATCGGGATCCATCAATGTATGTTAAAGTGTTTGTAATGGGATCATAGGGTAGGTTGGTAGGAGGAGGTGGTGGAGGTATGTCTTCAGTGGATGTCTCCCCTTCCATCCTAGCCCTTTTGTGGCCAAAATGAATTCCCATCTTTTCTACCGTATTTTTGCTTATTTTTTGGTGTTTTCTATCCCATGTGTAACCTAGATCCTCAATATGTTTCTCAAGAAAATGTTGAGTGATTTGGCACACAAAGTCAGCATAAGGAGGATTTCCAGAAAACTCAAGCATGTTCTTAATGATGATGCGAATAAAGTTTATGGGAATGCGTTTGGGAATGGCATATATAAGATACATACGAAAGGTAGGTACTTCGGATTTGTTTGCTCTAGGATGAATGTTTGTGGAAACAATAAGGTTGATAATCCTAGCTTCAGGTTTGAGGTTTATGGCATAGTAGGTACCCCTATCTTCGTGACAAGTTGTATTAGATTGAAAAATGGCTCATTTAATGTCACTAAGACTGATTGAGTTGTCATCTTGGGAGAATTAGTTGAGTGGATTTCCAGATGTAAGGTCAAGAAAATCTTGATATTCTTCTAAGTCTATGTTAAGCATATCAAGAATACCCTCCTCAGTAAAGTGGAAACTATACCCATGGACCATAGAGGAGAGGGAGTCATATTCGGGATGGGACGTTAAATTGGCATAGAACTCATTTACGACTTTGGAAGAGTAGGAAGGGAAGGAAGGATTCAGAAAATCAGTCAAAGACCCTCCACGTCGACGATGTTGTTGAAGTCTATTACGTCAACAAGCCGCCGTGGAAGAGGAGTTCTGGAGGAGAGCCTGAGGTAGCAATCACCAACAACTGCTTCGATGAAGGGGATGTCGTTGATGATCGGAAACAGTGGGGAGGCTGTCCTTCCTTTCCTTCCAGTGACTTGCTTCTTTCCACGCACAGATGCTGAAGCCATTTCGTTTCTTTGAGGTGGAGAAGTAGCAGGAATGTCTTTGATGTAGAGAGGCTAAAGAGTTTCACAAAAATGCACTAGGGAGGAGCTAGAGAAGTGAGAATGTGAAGGTGTGAGGAAATGGCCCGTTTTTGGTCCTATTTATTGCAAATCAGTAACCATTTCGGTCGACCAATTGTCGACCGACGACCGCAACGGTCATATCCTAGGTGCGCCTCTCGGTCGCCCAACGGTTGACCGACAACAGTCATATTCCAACGGTCAGATTTCAACGGTCAAATTCCAACGGTCGGTCCTCGGTCGAGCAATTTGTCAACCGACATTGGCTCGGTCGAACAATTTATCGACCAAAAAGTGTGTCTGAGTTTTGCCCGTGTAGTTCTTACTTGAAGTCTATCGGTCGAAAGAGATAGCTGACCGAGATGTTTTCAGTCGACGAATTCGTCGACCGACAAACTTACTGTGAATGAAATTTTAAGCTGATTTTTAATGCAAAAGGTAGCCTGAATTTATAGAGCATATATATGTTTTCTAAGGGAGTAATATTTTGATTATCATTACCAATATTTGGACAATTTTTGTGATCATAATTTTAATTTGTCTTTTTATCAAAATCACAATTTTTACTAAGATTGAGTATAGAAAATGATATCCAAATAAGTATTGTGTCAAGCTTATTTTAGGCCGACCTTGACTATGACCACATCGCCCCTTGGTCAAATTTAATTTCAACCAAGAGGCAAATTCTGCAGATTGCATATTCATATGTGAAGTATAATTTCTGCAGGTAGCTTGATTAAATAAATATCAATTTGAAGAACATTAAATGATACCTATTATGAAGAAGTTTTTACAAATTTAGTATAGGCATCATAATGAAGTTTTGTCCTTGATTATTGTTTTGTATTCACTTTGAATGATGCCTCTTAAGCTCTGCTATGGGTTCATAAATTTTAATTCCTTTATTTTCAGATTGATAGGATTCTTTAGAAGCATGTATCCTTCAGAGAATGTTTGATATCTTAAAGTCAACATTGTGCTTTAGATTTCTTAGAACAAACAACTAGACAAAACATTAATATTCTTATTCTAAGATACACTATTTGGCTTGTCATAGAAACAATAATCATTATTTTATTACAAGCCATGCCCACAATAATCATTATCAAAAGCTAATGGCATTTTCAATGATCTGAGACATAATGATCAAGAATAATATACATTCATGGTTTGTAGATATGAATCAAAGATTATTTTAGACATACCAATGAAACACAGTGATCATGGCTCATAAATTATGATAGAAAAGTAGAAGCATATCCACAATACAATGATCAAGATAAAAGTATGTAAATGCAATGATTATGATAATTTCAACACACATGGTTCCTATATAGATATACCAAAATAATCTTATTTAGGTTTATAAGTTTTCAAAGATGGTCTCCAATTTTTTTTTTAGTTTTGCATGTAAAATCAGTCATTAAGAACAAATTGATAGCAGGCTAGGTTAATTGAGAACAAGTTCAGCAGATGTATTTCAGACTGGACAACAGAAACCTGTTCGGTCGAACATTTCTTGACCGACAATTCTCTCGGTCAACAGTGTCTCGACCGAGAAAAGTTATGTACTATTTTAGAACTGTTTTCAGTAATTGCTTCCAATTAAAAACAAAGTTCATTTTCAATTCAATTATGCAATTTGGAAACTTAGCTTGGTTGAGATTGAACATATGAATCTCAAAGTAATATTTAGATCAAATCTCAACTAATTATATTTAAGTCTTTATGCTTTGAGTACTTTAATTAAGGCAAAATTTTTCTTTGCGTATTTAAAGGAATTGCATATTTTCAAGTTAGAATTTTTAGATACTTGAATTAATTTGTTAACCCATTATGTTAAGTTGAGATAGACATAGGAATATGCAACTAGTGTCCTTGGTCATATCTCAACTTAATTTTTTTCATTTAGTTTGGGGGTTTTGGAACCCATACTAACTCGACATCCTTTTTCTTGTAAGGACATGAAAAAGAATAGTGTCCAAGGCGCAAGCAGTAATGACAACTTATAGAATCAATCTCATATCTCTTTCTATGATTATGTTCTAAGTTGTTCTTGGGTACATACATAGATTTACTCTTTGGCACTGGTGTTCTTCCCCAACTAGGTTTTTGATAAGATTTTCCTTTAGGCTTGTAACCTAGTCCTCTCCTTCCAATTTGATGGTAAGAGTTATTTAAGATTTTATCAAGAGTATCATTGTTTCTCAAACTACTAACTTTTTGTTGCAACTTAATAATCTCATCCATTCTTCTGTTTATGTCCAACTTTGCTTGATCTAGAATAGATAACAAGGAATCTCTTTCTTTCACAATAGTATCATAATCTAGATGTGTACACAAGACGGGTTGTTTCTGAAGATCATTTACTTGAGTTTGCAAGTTTACCTTTTCTAGAGAAAGAATATTGCAATCTGCTTCTATTGATTTTAGCTTAGTACTATGATCTTCAATGACCTTTTTAAGATTTTTATTTTCAGATGTAAGAGCAAGAAGTTTAGCATGTAACTCATTATTTTCTTTACTTGATTTCTTTAATTTCTTTTTGCACTCAATATATTTTTCATGTGTTTCTTGAAGACTAGCAATTAAATCTTCTTTAGGTAAATCGAAAAGGCTTACCTCTTCTTCTTCTTCACTTGTTGTAGCAATAAGGCAATTTTTGTGGACCTCTTTCTTCTTTTCTCTCCATGGGCAACCAATTGTTGTTTGGCTTGTTCCTAAGCACCAATTACAACTTGTTGAAGGTCGGTCCAAGCTGCTCCTTTGCTTGTGGTTGTAGGCACCACCACCCTTCATTTTTAAAGACTCGATTAGAGCTCCTTGAAGCCTCCTCTGATAAAAATTTAAAAACTACTAGAGGGGGGTGCATAGGGTTTTAAAATTAATTCAATAATTATTTAACTCAAACAACCACAAATGAAAAAGCAAGAAGGAGATAAGGGATTTGGAGTGGTTCCTACCTTAGCAAATACTAAGGTAGTCAGTCCACTACCTGGTTGCTTACCCAACCGAGATTTTGAAAGTATTAATTTTATTACCTCTTCAAGGATTTTACATAAAATACAATACTTTCTTACACCCCTTTGGACAGCCTTCACTTTGAAGTAGATGCACCAACTTGAGGCAGCCTTCTTGAAGTAACTCCAAGCTCCCCCTTGAAGTAGCCTTCCTCTTTGAAGTAGCCTCCCATTGCACCAGCCTTCTTGAAGTACTCCAAAGCCTCCTTCTTCACCAAGAAGATCACGACACTCTCCAATCTGCAGCCTCCAACCCTAGGAGTAGCAAGGAGAGTACAAGCAATAAGAGTGAACAAGAAAGGAAAAGGAAATTACACTTAACCTTTGAAGCACAAGGCTTGATTTGCCTATATCAAGCGTGTAGATCTCCTAACTAATGTATATGGAAGTGTGATTGTTGTGGATAGGAGATACTATCCTATAGGACACAAAATTAGAGCAACATTGCAAGTATTGCTCAATTGCTCCAAATAGGTTGCTAATGCAAGTGTATGCTCAAAGATTACTCAAGTATAGAATTGGTGAGTGTAGGTGTCCTAAGGCATGTCCTATTTATAAGAATGACCTACAAGTTCTTAAGGACGTTCTAGACACTTTCTAGAGGGTTCTAAGTGCTTAACTAGCCATTAGGTACACTTTAGTTGCTTTAGCAACGACTAGTTAATTAATTCTGCAAGTGCTGTCAGAACCCATCTTGGTCGAGAAATTGTCGACCGAGATACCTACTCGGTCGAGGGTTTGTCGACCGACATGCTCTCTGGATCAAGTGTTTGCAGCGTTCATCTCCAACTGCCAACTACCTTGTCAGCTGTGTCTAATGGATACTTGGTTCTTTCTCGGTCAAGAAGTTTGTCGACTGAGAGTGTCTCGGTCGAGGATTTTGTCGACTGAGATTGACCCTGTTTCAATGTTTTTAATAAAGTCCTAAGTGTAAGTATGAGTGTTCATATGTGACACTAATGAAGGGAATGACCTATCTAAGTGTGGTGTTTATCTAGGGAAGATCTAACACTTGATTTACATGATGTCTAAGTACTTGTACATTATATATTCGTACACATTTTTATAATTGATTACAATTCATGAGAAATACAAGCATTCAAGCATATAGGTTTCCCAAAGCTTTGTCATCCACTTTATTCCTGAAACACTCATGTAGCACGTTAGATCAACAAGAATGAAATGTTTTCCATTACCAAAACAAAGGGATTTATCATAATATCCAATTTAGCCAACATTCCCTTGCTGATAGAGACATAAGTTGGTACAATTTGCTATAAAGTGAAATACTCATCACCACTTGGGAAAAACTCCAAATTGTGTTTCTAGAGAAATTCTATCCTCCATCTCTCACATATGAAATTAGAGGCCGAATAACAAATTTCACTCAAGTCCCTGGAGAAACCCTTGTTGAAGCCTGGGACAGATACAAGGAGCTTCTACGTAAGTGTCTACACCATGAAATTCCTAAGAATCAACTCATTGAAATTTTCTATAGGGTTGTGGACAACTATATCAAGAGATTCTTAGATTCCTCATCTGGAGGAAACTTCATGCGTCAAAGTTATGACAGCGCACGGAGGGTTGTAACCCTTGGAGTTGAAAATCAAGCTAATTGGGGTAGATCTGTAGGTAAAGGAGTCTTGAAAGTAGATGTGGCTGAAGCAACTCCTGAGTACAAGTCTATCATTGAAACCCTAAAACCCTTAGTTTCCAAGCAAGACCATATTGAATCATCTCTTACTACAATTGGAAGAGGACGTTCGCCCACTCGACAATAAGAACAGGTCAATTCTGCGTCACTGTTTTGTGAAGCATGTAAGAGCACAGATCATTCCACTTTGGCATGCAATGTTCTCTATGATGTTGTTCTAAGCAATGTATGTGGCCAACAAAATAATACTCAAATGGACAACCTGAATGATGTTAATACCATCCCTGGTCAAGGTTATTACAATCCAAATCAAAACAAGAATCATCCAGGTTTTCAATATGGAAACCCCTCTGGAGAGGTGAACTCGCATCAATTTGGTTCAAACAACTAACCACTAGGCCCATCAGGATTCCAACATAATCAACAACATAATTTTGGAAATCAAGGAAATTTCAAGGGAAACTTTCATAATAGGAACTTCAATAACTATCAAAATAGTTCTCAGTACCAGAATCTTAATCAGCCTCAAGCACAACAAGTTGTTCCCCTCTCACCTGATGATAAATTGACAACCATTGAGAAGAAGTTACACTCACAATAGAATATGATAGCTAACCAACAAACCTTGATAGCTAACCAGCAAGCACATCAGAAGGCTATTGAATCTCAATTAGCTCAACATGCAGCTAGCATAAAGCCGCATGTTGGGGCCTTTGCTAGCCAACCAGAGAACAATCCTAAGTATCCTGAACGGTTGAAGGTAGTCACCACCAGGTCAAGAAAAGAATATTCTAATCCTTCTGTCAAGACACCTATGGTGATTACAGACAAGGATGAACCTGTGATTGTCCAAGACTCAACAACATCAGAGTCTCAATCGAAAGAAACCAGTAACTGTTGATAAGACAGAAAGTCCTAAGAAACCCAATGATGAAGAAACTGAAACATCAGAACCTGATATCCCTGTATACAAGTCTCGTATTCCTTTCCCTGCTTGTTTAAGGCAAACCAAGCTTGACATTCGGTTCAATAAGTTTAAAGAAGCCATGAAGAAACTTCATGTTGTTATACCTTTTTTGGATGTGCTGGCTGAGATACCAGCTTGGACAAAATACATAAAGTCACTCCTCACCAGGAAATATATAACTGAAGAGTATGAGACAGTCAAGTTAGCTAAAACCAGTTCGGATATCATCCAGAGTAAGATGCCAAAGAAACAGAAAGATCCCAGATCTTTTGGGATTTCCTACCATATCGGTGATTCTTCATGCTAGAAAGGACTAGCAGATCTAGGTGCTAGCATATCCATCATGCCACTTAGCCTTTGCAAAAGTCTAGGGTTTGCTGAACTTATTCCAACTGGCATGACCATACAACTTGCAAACAATTCGATAAAACTCCCATTAGGAATTATTGAGGATGTACCTATCAAGGTAGGAAAAGATTCCTATGTTCTGTGTGACTTTGTCATAATGGACATAAAAGAGGATGTCAGATATCCCCTCATATTTGGACGTCCATTCCTCCCACTGCAAGAGTTCTAATTGATGTTGAAGCAGGAACCTTGATGCTTAGATGAGGCAAGGAAACTCTCAAATTTAAAGATTTTGAAAGCATGAGAAGACGAAGTATGCAAGAAGAAGTCTATTTGATTCACTACATAGAGCAGATGTCACTTCTAACTCAAGAGAATCATGAATTAGATGATGCAATAAAAGTCGCTCTAACAGATCCATCAGTTGATCAACCTATTGATGAACAAGTAAAGGATTGCATCGAATCCCTCGACTCTGCAAAAGAAGATGTTGAGGCTACTTGTGAGGAACTCAAAGCTGAGGAAGTTATTGAAGAAATATGTGAAAAACTAGAAGCCCCCAAAATGAAACCCATGCCTGAGGGACTGAAGTATGTGTTTTTGGATGACCTCAACATTTGTCCAGTAATAATAAATTCCGATCTTATGACCGAACAAGAAGATAAACTCCTAAAAGAATTGAAGGAGAGGAAGAAAGCAATTGGCTACAAAATGAAGACCTCACTGGGGTTAGTCAAGTGTTGTGTATGCACAAGATCCCTATGATGGAAGATCACAAGCCAACTATTGAACATCAATAGAAATTGAATCCAAATATTAAGGAGGTAGCCCGTAAAGAGGTCATTAAACTGCTCACCACTGGAATTATCTGTCCAATATCAGACTCACTATGGGTGAGCCCAGTGCATGTAGTCCTGAAGAAAGGTGGAACATTTGTAATACAAAATGAAAACGATGAACTCATCCCCACCCAAACAGTCACAGGGTGGAGGATGTGCATTGATTGTAGGAAGTTGAACAAGGCAACTCGAAAAGATCATTTTCCAATGCCTTTTCTTGATCAAGTATTAGAGCGGCTGGCCCATAAAGAATACTTCTGTTATCTCAATGGTTACTCTAGATTCTATCAAATACCCATACATCCAGACAACCAAGAGAAAACTACTTTTACTTGCCCATTCAGAACATACACATTTAGAAGAACGTCGTTCGGTCTATGCAATGCACCTACAACTTTCCAACGTTGCATGTATGTCATATTTACCGGTATCAATGAAACCATTATGGAAGTTTTCATGGATGATTTTTGTGTATACGGAAATTCATTCGATTCATGTCTAAAATACCTCTCCTTGGTCCTAAAATTATGTGAAGAAGCTCGTCTTGTGCTCAACTGGGAGAAGTGTCATTTTATGGTAAAAGAAGGAATTGTCCTCAACCATAGGGTCAGCAATAGAGGAATTGAAGTAGATAAAGCCAAGATTGAAGTGATTTCCAAGCTCTCTATCCCTATCAATGTAAAGGAAGTTCGAGCGTTCCTTGGTCACACAAATTTCTATAGACGGTTTATAAGGATTTCTCGAAGATAACCAAGTCGATGACAAATTTGTTACTAAAGGATGCAGAATTCAGTTTTGACAAAGAATGTGTTAAAAGTTTCAACACACTGAAGCATGCCCTTACAACTACACCCATTATTAGAGCTCTTGATTGGGATCACCCTTTTGAAATCATGAGTGATGCAAGTGATTATGTTGTAGGTGATGTCTTGGGCCAATGTATAGAAAAGAAACATTATGTGATCTATTATGCATCGAAGACCCTCAATGAAGCTCAGAGGAATTATGCTACTATTAAGAAAGAACTTCTGGAAGTCGTGTATGCTTTTGACAAGTTCAGATCCTACCTAATTGGTTCAAAGGTCATTGTCTACACATATCACACTGCCATTCGTTACCTTCTGGCAAAGAAAGATGCAAAATCTAGGTTAATAAGATGGATTCTTATCCTGCAAGAATTTGATTTAGAGATCAGAGATAAAAAGGGTACAGAGAATGTTGTAGCAGATCACCTCATTCGCATCCACATTCTAGATACCGAGAAGATTTTGATTAATGATTCCCTTCTGGATGATCAACTAATGATGGTCTCAGAAGCTATACCGTGGTACTCGGATTTTGTAAACTACCTCGCTGCTAGGGTTATTCATCGTCAATGCACCGGAAATGCACTGAAGAAATTTATGCATGATGTGAAATAGTACTACTGGGATAAGCCGTACCTTTTCATACTATGTGCAGACTATCTATCTAGATGATGTATCGCTGAAGAAGAAGCTCAAATTATTTTGGAACAATGTCACTCTGGCCCTGTCGGAGGCCATATGAGTTCGAAGAAAACTGCTATAAAAGTTTTGCAATGTGGGTTCTTTTGGCCTACCATATCCAAAGATTTATATGGCTTTGTCCTATCATGTGAAAAATGTCAAATATCTGGCAATATTACAAAGAGAGATGAGATGCCACTGAATATGTGCCAGGAAGTAGAGATATTTGATGTTTGAGGGGTGGACTACATGTATCCATTCCCATCTTCTCATGGATTTTCTTACATCCTAGTGGCGGTAGACTATGTCTCAAAATGGGTTGAAGCCATACCAACCATCACTAGTGATTCCAAACACATCATCAAATTATTCAAAGATATCATCTTCCCCCATTTTGGAGTACCACGAACTGTGATATCCGACGGAGGGTCACATTTTCTAGAAAGAAGCTTTGAAGTGCTACTGAGAAAGTATGGTGTAACACACGAGGTATCCTCGCCCTACCATCCACAAACTAGTGGACAGGTAGAGGTTTCTAACCGTAAACTCAAGGATATTCTGGAAAAAATTGTAGGCCACAATCGGAAAGATTTGTCAGCAAAAATCAACGACGCATTATGGGCCTATCGAACTGCTTATAAAACTCTCCTCAGGACTATACCTTTTCGATTAATATATGGAAAGGCCTTCCACCTACTAGTAGAACTGGAACACAAGGCATGGTGGGCAATAAAACAACTTAACTTCGACAAGAAGAAAGTAGGCCAAGCCAGGATTCTGCAACTCCAAGAGCTGGATGAATTTAGGATGACAGCTTATGAGAATGCTCGAATCTACAAAGAACACACCAAACTTTGGCATGATGGTCATTTGAAAAGAAAAGGCATACAAGTGGGAGACCAAGTTCTTCTATTCAACTCAAGGTTGAAATTATTCCCCGGGAAACTCCGCTCTCACTGGTCTGGATCGTACATTGTCAAGAGCATCTCCCCGCATGGTACTTTTTCTTTATGGAATGAAAAGTCAGGTGAATTTGTGGCAAATTGTCAACGTTTGAAAAGGTATTTCACCACATCCGACATAAGCACTGATGCAATAATAAATCTCTCCAATCCAAAGGGACCACTGTGAAGTTGAAGATATCACGTCGAGCCATCGACATAAAACAAAGGCGCTTGTCGGGAGGCAACCCGATAAATAAATTTGTACTTAGTTTAAAATTTAAATTAGGATTTTTTGTTTCTTTTTAATTTTGTTTTTGCTTTTTAGGAATTTTTCACCAAATAAAATCACATCGCGAGATGCTATTTTGAGTTTTGAATGGTTGTTTTGTTTGAGATTTTCTGATGGAGGAAACACGCCCATTGGAACGCAACCACATCCAGTGGTCCAAATGGCATGAACTTTCCCCTCCATCTCAGATTTTGAGTTTTCTCGGGATGAGCAAATTTCTAAGTTCGGGGTGGAGGGTGGGTGGTACGTATCTTACTTTCCACCTTTACCCATCTAATTCAAACTTAAGATTGCATCATTGCATTTTTTTACCAAAAATGTTCAAAATTTTCAATTTTTTTCAAAATTTTCAAAAGTTTTCCAAATAAATTGAATAGATAGTTGATTAAATTTTGACATGGTTTCAATCTCTATGCATTTATCATTATACCCACCTTATTCGAAGCAGATTCTCAAAAGGACCTTCTTCTGAAAACTAGCCTTTTGTTTGAAATCATCTTGTGAAGCTTGTGGATCCTAACATCACGATCTTTATGAAAAAATTGGCAAGTGTCTGTCGAACTGATAGGGATCAAACATATCATGCTTCCTAACTGACTAGTGGAACAACAACATGAAATCCCCACCGGATCCTCATTAAGTCATTATTTGAGCATAGTATGATTGTTACGACCCCAAGATATCCTAAACTTCTATCAGTTCCAAGAGGTATCAAATGAACCAATATTTTGGGGTTCATTTGGTGAGAAATATAATTTTTCTTATTAAAGATATTTGAAAAACAAAGGATATACAATAGTCTTGATGTTTGTGTTGTGGGATTTATTGACTAATGGGCCCAAATAACAAGAACATTCAATTATTGAATGAATAATTAAATATTTGAGAAAAGAAAAATGTGGAAACCTCTAGAAGGCAAATCCAATGAGGGATTTCGTGCCTCTTGGATTCCTTGGGTTCCAAGGAGTCCAAAGTTGCAAATAAAAGCAATAAGAAAAGACAAGTTTAATTAAGTATTTCTTTATTAAGAAAGAAATTGAAAATATTGATGAAAAGTGGAAAATAAGTAAAAAGAGGTATCCTTAGTGGAATTTTGTATTTCAAGGATTCCTAATGATAAAAGGAATACTAACGAGGAAAATAAATGAGAAATAAAGAGAAATCCTTAAAATGAGATATTTTAATAAAGAAATAAGTGATATAATGAGAAATAATGGATAAAAGATAAACACGGCTAAGAGATATTCCCAAGATGGAGTTTCAAGCCATTAAGGTTCCTCGAGGTTAAAGGAACTCAGAATAATAATTGACATGCAAAGGAAAGAGAAAATAGATGAGAAATATTCGTAATTGAGTAATAACTTGAAACTAAAGAAAGGGATCCGATTTCTTTAGATAATGGGTCCAAATTTGGCATAATAAAAGATTAAGTTATTACTAAGCTTCCCTCAAAATTTGGGATCAAACGTGTAAGCGGTTTGAGAGATACGATTTTTAAAAGTTTTTCTAATGTGTAGAGGAAAATATTAATGTCGCACTTATCTTCCTTATTAAAATGATAAATATTTCCCTATGGATCTGGCACGCACCACGGTAGCAGTCAGATTAAGATCCAAGGGCCCCTGGGTCCTCTTCTACGTCCAGTAGGATTGGAAACAAGAGGTGTCTGGATTTTCTTGGATTCTCTCACAACCTGGTTTATGTGCGGTTTTGGAAACAACCTGGCTGACTTCAGGAGCGAATTTCACACCCAACCGACCTAGGATTGGGGTGGTTTGGGAAGCCCTAGAAGCTTCACCCGATTTATCTTTGTAGTAAGGCTGCGGCAGGGAGAACTTCCCTATATAAGAGGATCCTTGCTCCTGACCAGGACTCAACCACCTTCGTGAGGCTCTGCTGGCCTTAACGATCGTAATCGGGTGGAGAATTTCCCATAGAGCGCTGCTATCTACCCCTGTGCGGCTCTACTTGCCTGGTCGGAGTTTGTCCCACTCGTTCCAGCGATCCAACATACCAATGGAGAAATTAGGAACAAAGCCAAGTTCGGGAGGACCGACCGAAGGTGTGCGAGCCTTTGCTTTCAAGTTTGAAGGTCGAGGACACAAGGTCAACTATGGTGTTGACCCTGGTTCGACGCAGCCCTGTACGCTATACGCGGGGAGTGCTGCGAGGAAGAAGAAGGGGGAAAGTGCAATTATACTCGTTTACCCTTGATTCTCGTGAAGGAATAGAGGGGCAAAGTTTCCCTTTGACCCGTCGCTGACCCCGCCTCAGGTGGAGCAAGCCACTCTGCTGATGTGTCAGCCTCCCATTGGCCCAAAAGGTAATCATCTCGTAAAATTCATATCTAATGACTGGTAGCTCAGGTTAAAACAAATTATACATAAAAGTTGATCAGAAAAACGTGATGAACCCAATAAAAAAATAGTTGGAGCCTGATTCTTCTTGCAATTCAAAAAGTATAAAGATGCTATCTTTAATAGTTTAATCAATAAAAAACCCTAACCATTGATGATGAATGAGTTAAAAGGGGGTTAGATGGGTGTTTAAAGTAGATATTAACCTATTGTTAACAAAAGGGCATATTAGATCTAAAGAGGTTATCTTCATGCATAATTTGATTAATTTAGGGTTCCATATGCTTTAATCAACCTTGAACCCTAACATTGGTAATTATGACCCTTAATGATTTTAATTGGTCAAATTCATGTACAAAGTTGAGATATGATGGTTATAATTTATTTTGAGTAAAAAGGTTCCTAATTGTGGATAAATACCCTAAATGTAGAAATTAGGCTTTACTAACAGATAAAGGTAGAATTAATGACAAGTAAAGTTCAGATGTGAATTAAACCATGATGAACTATGAATTGATGGTAAATGTGTACAATGATCTTGTCATGGGTTGAAGGGATAAAAATAGTAGCTTTAATGTAAAAGAAGCTTAACGAACTTAATTAATGGTTAATTATGCCTTTAATCTGAAATTGAGGATTTGATGTGGAGATAATTAGGGTTTGTGATCAATTGTGTTAAATTATGGTTTAAGATAGTAAAAGATGAAGGGAAATCCTAATTGTAATGGAAACCCCAAATAATTGGAATAGAAACCCTAAGAAATGAGTTAGATTTAATAGATCTTATTGACATGAGTAATGAAAGGGAATTGTATAATTGTTTCAGGATCTTGTTGAATGCTTGCTTGCCTATTGTTGATTGGACTATTCTGTCTCAAAACTGCATGTACAGGTATGTAGTTACGCTTATCACTACCCGAATTAGTTTTTAGGGATTTTATCGATGTTTCCATCGTGGCTTGAATTAAACTGTTGGATGTATTTAATTTATGCAAAGTATAATGTGAATATGACTATCACATAAGAAATGTGCCTACTAGCTCAGATCATGGTCCGCTCTGTGGCTTAAATAGTTGACCTAGTAAATGTCTACCAATGGGGTAGGTCCATCGGGTCATTAGATGACTTTGTAAATGGCTACCAATGGGGTAGGACCATCAAGTCATCGTAAGTTAGATATTGGGCTACCTTCGAGTAGTGCCATGCGACTCAACCCTAGATATTGATGTACTTGTTAGGTAGGATCATGCGGGGTTCAATAAGGAACTACCTAGAGAGAAGTAGCATCTCAGTCCGCTGCAGGGACAACACAGAGATAGGGGATAGGAAAGGATTGAGTAGTATGGTTTAAAATGTTATCTTGGCTGTTATATGATAATTGGCTGATTACTTTGTTACTATAGTTGCACAATTATTGTTTCCCCCACATACCAGCTTCTTGCTGACCGCCATTTTTTTGTTGGCGTTTTAGGTACAATGAAAAGAACAAACAGTAATGTGGCATATGTGGAATTAAATGAGAAGTAATGTGTACAGGAGGATTAGTTAGATTAGTATCTTCATGCATAGAAGTTTAGAAATCCCAGAATTTAAAAGGTAAGCAAAGTTTTATTTTATACCAATTTTCAGTTTAGTTGGTAAAGTTTATTAATTGTTATTGATTATTTGTCGAACCTTTGATCCTGTTAGTTGAATAACGGCTCTGACCTTCGGGTCTCCCTTAATTGGGGGTTACCGAGAGACGGGGTCGTTACAATTAGTATCAGAGCATAGGTACCTCAATTAATCTTTTATAATTATTAAATTTTACAAATTTTGTAGAAACCAAGGGAGTTATTAGAGGATTGTCCGAAAGACTGAGGTGTCTAGAAAAGGATCACGTGCGGGGGTTGGCAATATTTTCCTCCGCACCTCAAGTCGGAATACAAGGACTCCCGGATTGTGTGACTGCCTGGCCAATGTCTTAGGGTATGAATCGAAATAAGATACCTTTAGGACTCTCTCATCTTGTTTATCCCTTCTCAACTCAAATTCTATTAAGGACCTTAAGGATTCAGGTTGTCTCTCTTCTCCTCACCCTCTTGAGGTATGGGTAAGGTTGATAAGGATTAAGGAATCCTCCACCAAATTAATAAAAAGCATGTCAATAAGATGTCATGGACATAAGCTTAATAGAGTAAGCGTAAAGGAATAGATACATGCTTAGGTCGCATGACATAAGTTGTCATTGCCCTCGGAAGAGACCTGAGGATAGACCTCCTTGGTAGGAGGATGAGTAGAGGGAGTTGGTCTTGGAGGTAGAGACCTCCATTAAAGGTAGAGACCTAGCACATCCTTTGAGGATGATGGTAACCCTAACCCTAAGTGAAGGTTAGAGAGAGATGACATGATGAGTTAGATGTCATGATTGACCGAGTGTTTGGTTGGTCATGCCTTTGGGATGCCATAAGAGGGTAGATGACCTAGTACCTTTGGCGACCCAAACCTGGAGAGGGTCTTGAATGCTATAGCAAAGGATAGCTCCTTCGTGGATGAGGTTAGAGAACCTATAGTTACCCTATGGGCTTAGGCAAGTGACACGCGTAAACCGTGCGTGCAAACGCAAGTATACATATCAATGTAATATAGGCCTTGTGAGGCCCGAGTCGAACTCAGGGAAACGTGAATTTTAGTAGACTACTACTAACTGGTTGCGATCAGCTAAACCGATTAAAAGACTTGATTGGTTTGAAAAAGAAAATAAAATAAAGTGAAAACAAAGAGAGCGATGATTAAATTTTGGTTTAATCAAATGAGAATGGGATTCCTTAGGATTGCCGATTTCACCACGGGGTCTCGTTATACCGAAGATCTTGCATAAATAACATAGATTTTATCGAATCTTGGATAAAGAGCCTGTAATCAAGATTGCCCGCTTTCACGGTACAGTCCACTACACAAATCTAAGCCAATTCTACTTTCGTAGCAATTTATATCTTAGATTAGACGCATTAACGATGACTCTGGGTATCTCTCCACTATCTGTACGTCGCCTAGTCTAAGGAACGCATAAGATGGTGTATAAAAGTGGGTTTTCTGACCTTTAATCCCCTTTCCAGAGTAATTATTAGTCTAATTCTTTACCTATGGTCATGAAGCATAAGTAAATCAAGCAATCTCCACAATTATATATCCACGAAACGAGAATTCTATATCAATTCATGCAAAAATTCAATATAACGGTTCCCCGGGCTACTCCCGGGTCCTAAGGAACAATGGGGATTAGCCCCACATGGTTGACAATGGAGAATACATAGGAGTAGAGAATAAAAACGTGGGAAACATGGAGAAAACTCGTGTAACTCCTGATACGAAGGTGCTCCTGGAGATCCTCCTCGAGAAACACGCGTTTTGCAGTCTTCCGACAGCAAAATCGTCCGTCGGAGGTGCCCGGATCGCTCGGTTGACGACCTTCATCTCTCGTCTCCTCTCTCTCTCCCTCCTTCTTGGATGTTGTGCAATACAATATCCCCTCTCCCTTGGGCCGTCCGTTCTCTTCTTAGGTCATAGGACCACTTTACAACTCTGAAAAAGCTCAACCGTCGCATTAAAACGCTCCGTTTTAGTGCTGAAAATCGCCAGATCCCAACGCTGTCGATAGTATCGACCCCAGGGTCGATGGTATCGACCATGGAACAGGTTATTCCTTCCAAGATCGTGTTTTGGGGTTGCTTTTTGATGAAATTTCGATACTATCGACCTGGGGGTCGATAGTATCGACTCCGGACAATGCAAAAGTGCCTGAAAAAGTGCTGAAACATGTGTATAAGTCTGGGGATTATATAAAATCATATAAATATGATAAAAGAAATATAATTTGATGCAAAAAGAGTTTAAGGGCAAACTATAGTGAATTATGCAAATATAATCAAGAAAATGACAAATACATGCATAAAACAGATATAAAATAAGCCTATAAAAGTGACTCAAAACCCATGCATCAAACTCCCCTAAGCTTAAACCTTGCTCATCCTCGAGCAACAAAACTTTGGATCTGGTTGAGATAAGTCAGCAACAGGACATAAATACATGAAATGAATCTACATCATCCCCACTTTCTTTCCACAAACCGGCCCTCATTGACCACTGAACACTAACTGCCATCCAGGCGACCAAAGATCTATGTAAAAGATGTCTATCCCCCAATCAGTGAAACACTATCAATTAAAGCAGTTAATATGATAAACTCATACGGTCCATACTTGATGCATCTTGTGATCTCCTATCTACGTTGCTCATTTCCTAACTACCATCTAAATGGAAGCAGATCTCCTGATATTAATGAATGAGGAGAATATCATGGGTGACCTACCGATTAGAGCAACAGGTGGATGGGATAGGTGGTTGTGGAAGATATGGAAGCACATAACAGTCAATCATGCAATACAAAAATTAATGACCTATCATGATGCAAAATGCAAGTGAAAATATCCTAATGCTATATTTTTGGTGGAATGATGCATGTACTATCATGCTGTCTCAAGGTGAGATGGAATATCTAAGAAAACTACACCATGTGCTTATTCTTCTTAGAATGTAAGTGAGAACATGTTCCTTTCTCCTTCTCATTCCTACTTACTTCCCAATTCTTTTTTTTTCTTCTCTTTTTCTTTCATTTTTTTCAATTTTTTTTTCAAGCCCTTATTTTCATAGATGACAATGAATTATATGTCGGGCTCACTTCTTGTTACATACTTGTGCATCTAAAGCATTCTATTTGGAGGGTATGGAACAAGTTCATCACCTTTAATGTTTTCAGAGTAACATAAGATACATGGTGTACAATATGCTCAAAAGATGTAAATGCAACTACATAATGACAGTTATGCAACTACTATGACATGCACCTAAGGATAATGTGCATGTATAACTACTCTATCTTTTTTTTATTCTCATGCAAAAAATGTGAAAATGGTGGTAATGCAAGACCTATCTACATGGTATGCAATTAAAGAGTGAAAGACAGTAATGTGCTCCCATTTCTTATGGTGGAGTGTGAATGAAATTGCGGTGGATCAGATCACAAGACTAATTGACAGAACCTTCCGAAAATATCATATGTCCCTCTATAAAGACCTGTGTACAGGGTAACTGAAGGATTTCTCTCTTAAACTTTAGTCTAAGGTCACATTAGCATTTGGTCAGTATGGGCTCAAACATCCTTGCCAATCACTTTTCCTTGGACAATAAAGATGGTCATTCATGTCCCCATGTCCTGAAGCTGACTCACCCAAGCACTTCCTCAGTTATGCAACTCAATTACTAACAAGAATAAGCTCAAAAAGTTCTCAAAATGCTAAATTTTTTCATGTGTACACAACCCAAGAGTAAAACTCCCAATTGAAACCATGCATTTATTGCTCCACAGATTACACTAGATAGATGTGGATCCTACAAAAACAGTAAACCTAGAAATTAAAACAACTAATATCTCAAAAGTAAAATCAACATGAATAAGTAAGTAAAAACTAAGATAAAGGGTTGTTCCAACACCCCCCTAAGCTTGAATAATACTATGGCCTCATAGTGAACATTCTCACTTAAGAGGTGGAACAACGGTACCATTCGCATTGAAGTGTGATGAAAAGGATGGTTAGATGCTCAAGTAGACCAAGTGATGCTTTCTATCTATCTACTTTTTGTGACCCATTTTTGTGTCTTAGTGGTTCTAAGACGTGACTTGCTTCATCCATCTTTCCTCTGCAAAAAACGGTTCGAAAAAATCTCATTTCGATACCTTTTACGGCCTATTTTATCTAGTTGTCCAGCATGTGTCGATACCATCGACCAAGGTCAATGGTATCGACCCAGACTCAGTGATTTTGTTGAATCGACGCATCTAAAAGCCTGGCAACTCAAAAGTGTCGATACTATCGACCCTATGGTTGATGGTATCGACTTTACTGGCACCAATTTTTCTGTAAATCTTCAGGAATCTCGATACTATCCACCCTAGGGTCGATGGTATCGACTTTTCTTCAGTGTTTACTGTTCCAAACTCGATACTATCGACATGGGTGTCGGTAGTATCGACCTTAACATTCTGCAAACTTCAAAACACGAGTTAGGGTACAATTTTTACAAAAATTATCAAAACCTAAGCAAAAACTAAGTACATAAACATAAAAGAACATAACCAAACATAAAAATGAATCAAAAGTTGGGTTACCTCCCAACAAGCGCCCTTGTTTAATATCCTAGGCTTGACATAAAGATACCTTTAACCTGGGTTGTCAAGAGATGTCTCCAATGAGTCATGTGGTAATTTGAATTTAACTCTATCATCACCAATCCCAAGTGTCAAGTAACCTCGCCCAATGGCAGCGATTACATCAGCCGTAGCTTGGAACGGCCTTCCCAATAACATCTCACCTCCTTCCAGCTCATGCATGTCCATGACCACAAAGTCAACAGGGAAGATGAATTTGTCGACCTTGACTAGCACATCCTCACATATACCTTGTGGCTTCACAATAGATCCATCTGCCAACTCAATTGTCATAGAAGTTTGTGTTGGCTTCTTCAATCCCAACTTTTGAAAAGTGGCAAGTGGCATAAGATTAATTCTTGCCCCTGAGTCACACTGTGCTTGTGGAAAATGTTGGCCGCCTATGGAACATGGGATGTAGAAACATCCTGGATCTTTCCTCTTCCTTGGTAGCCGTCCTTGGATTATAGAACTCACTTTTTCATCAACAACACAAATGTCAGTGTCTTTTATCTGCCTTTTCTTGGTGATTATGTCCTTGATAAACCTTCCATATGCTGGAATCTTTTCTATCATTTCTACTAACGGAATATTAACATGGAGCTTCCTAAACATCTCCAAGAATTTCTTGTAGTGCCTATGCTCTTTCTTCGGCCTCAGACTATCCGAGAAAGGCACGTTTGGGTCCTTCGCTCGCTTGTGTGGTAGCACATATAGAACTTTAGGGGTCTCCTCCCCTAAGCTTGCTTCAACACCACCTTCTAGGATAGGATTTGACACATCATCCATGGATGGCATGACTTGTGGCTGCTCCCCTCTCTCAGTGACTGCAGCTTCACAATGACGCATGACCTTCACCTGCTCCTCTTGCCTAGGTGCGGGCGCGGCCGCGATGTGCTTTTGGCGGATTTTTCTGAATGTGCTACATCCACCAGGAAGTCCATAATAACTACGAGGATATGGAATCTTCAGTGTAGCCTCTGTATCAAAAATCATTTTGCTTTTGTCTTGGACCTCCACTATTGGGGGCTCTGCCTCATTAATCACAGATATGTACTTTACTTGATGATGTGCTTGAACATCCTCTACATTCCAAACCTGTCTTTGTTGATTTGTTTGCTTCATGGCAGCCACTTCATTGGAAATTTGGGTCACAATCATCTCTAGTGCCCTCATTTGTGCTCCATGACTTTGCAATGTCTGCCCAAATTTATTCAAAATCTCACCTTGAGACTGTAACTTCTTGGCGAATGTACTCATCATCTCTTGATTTTGTTTCACCACCTGGCTAAGCAATTCATTGTTCTTTTCCTCTAGGCTAGGTTGCATCTTCTGAAAATTGTGTTCCTTCCTCCAATCATAACTGTTATTTCTATATCCCAGTTGTTGCATATACTTTGCATGTGCTTCATCATCAGACCCATTGTCCTCTTTCTCTAGGAGCTTATTGGCTATAAGATCCAACTTGTCATTAAGTGCTTTGATGGCGCTTGCTTCATGTGTAATGCCAACCTGCTCGGGTGCATCTCTTTCACCCCCAGAATGCTTTTTGGACATGTTCCTTAGAATCTCCCAACACCTTGTGCCTGTGTTGTTCAAAAAGAAACCAGAACCTGTTGAGTCCAAATTGCTCCTATCATGTTCATTTAGGGCGAAGTAGAAAATTTTAGCTTGCTTATCCTTGTCTAAGACGTGATGTGGACACTTCCTCAGCATGATCTGGAAGCGCTCCCAAGTTTCAGAGTATGTTTCACCGGCTCACTGGCTGAAGTTGTGTATCTTCCTCACTAGATCGTTTGTCTTTTCAGGCAAGAAAAACCTCTCAAAGAACACCTCAACCATGTGATCCCAAGATTCAATGTACTCATCATCCAGATTGTGCAGCCATTCCCAAGCATTTCCCGCTAAAGAACTGGGAAAAAGTTTCAGGTAGAGTGTCTCTTGCGGGAACCTGTTGATAACCTCCTATTTTAGTAGTTTATCTTAGTCTTTTTCTTTAGTTTTCCATACTCTTTTTATGTTTATACTATACATAATCCTAACTTTATCCCTTTTTGTAAATACATCATCAAACTAACTTTTTTCTTTTATACTTGCAGAAAAAGCACAAAAAAAAATCATAAAAGAATAGTTCAAACGGTCCCGAGACCGCATGAAGCCAAACGGTCCCAAGACCGCATGGAGTTCAAACGGTCCCGAGACCGCATGAAGCCAAACGGTCCCAAGACCGCATGGAGTTCAAACGGTCCCGAGACCGCATGAAGCCAAACGGTCCCAAGACCGCATGGAGATCAAACGGTCCCGAGACCGCATAAAGCCAAACGGTCCCAAGACCGCATGGAGTTCACACGGTCTCATGACCGTTTGATGCTAAACGGTCTCAAGACCGTTTGACGCCAAACAGTCTCAAGACCGTTTGACGCCAAACGGTCTCAAGACCGTTTGAACCCAAACGGTCTCCAAACTGTTTGGACTTCACTCAAGGCCTATAAATAAGACCCCAAGGGTCCTCCCATGTGGGATATCTCAGACGTCCAAAGGTTGCCTCTCTAGTACCAGAGCAATTCCATCCATCGCCCCGAGGCTGCCGGTTTGAGATCCACGTTCCATCGCTGAGCTACCTTCTCTCTCATCAACAAAGAAGGTGAGAGGAGAAGATCCATCATCAAGCAAGCCACGAAGGGTGAAGATCGTTGCTCTCTCCACCAAGGGTTCAACCTTCTCTCCTCAGTGGAGATGTTGTTATTTCTATCTCTTCTTGCCTCCTCCTTTGTTGCTCCCTCTACGAGGAGCGAGTAGTTTCATTCACTGGGGCGCGGGGACTAGCCCCGCTGCCCATGTTTTGTATTTTGTACTAAAAAGATGTTATCATTTCGTTTTAATACTAAATCGTTTCATACATGCTTGGATGTTGGCCACGTTCTTGTATGAATCTATTGTCTTTTATTGTGGTTTGTCTACGACCACTCTTGAGATTCGAATATCGATTTAGTGTTGGTTTCTGGTGTGTGTATCCACCACACATCCATTTCGGTATCTAGGAACGCTTTCTAAGGAGTGGAGTAAACTCACCTCCATCATTGTACTTTTGCACTATGAAATGGAATTAGTTGACGTGCAAAAGTGCAATCTTGACAGGTCGAGGAACACACTCCGAGGAGAGAGTGGTGCAAAGTACTTGACCATACGTTAGGGGATGGCTGACGTTGCAACACTCTCACGTTTCTCATAGCTATATCCTCGAAAGAGGGATAGTCTATAAGGATACTAATCGATTTGGTAATTATCGCTTTCTTGTTGATTTTTCGATGCACGATTCGCGAGGTTGAGTAAGATTCTCTCTTTGGAGACTACATATCTTCATTGACAGTAGACATGTACCGAATGAGAGTTACTCAATCCATGAAGGATGTATGCATTACTCTTGTCCTATAAGACATTGATATTGTGTAACATCCATGTATCTAGCTTACAAGTTTTGCTATGTTTGGTGCAAATACAATTCATGTGTAGTGGTGGTAAATACCTGCATAACCCCAGTGATTCATTATCATTTGCTAAATCTTAGTTTTACTTTTACTTTCTTGCACTTAGTTTAAAAACAACCAAATCAAACTTTCGGTCTAAATATCAATCTTTAAGTAGTTAAATAAGGCTAAAAGGTTTTCCATCTTATTTATCTCTAAACAAGACCGTTGTCCTGTGGATTCGACCCTTAACTATATTACGATAAGACTTCTGCGTGTCTTTGCACACGCGGGTGGAGATCTTACCATACTATAAGCAAGGCTAAACTTAGAGACTTATCATCTCTAGGATTTTTAGTGATGTTGCAAAACTCCATCAAAAATTGGCGCCGTTGCCGGGGATAACGGAACGTTTTAGCCTCTACTTAATTACTTCTTGGTTGATTAGGATTTTAAACTTTTCCTTCTTGATTTCTTCACCTTCTTTCATCATCTTAACGTGTGACTTTCTTTCTACTCAGGTAGAATACGTGCATGCAAACCCCGCAACGCATCAGATTCTCCTCTGAGCCAGAGTACGACTCTGAGGTAGAGAGAAACTTTAACCGGAGGATCAGACTCAGTCGCCAACGAGCTAGACAGATGACTGACGAACAACGCCTTATCACGGAAAGAGTCAATGCTGCCTTAACAGCTCAGAGGGCACAATTAATCGCAGATACCCGTGCTCAAGTACAGGTGGAGATTTGAGATGAGGAGCAAGCTCGTATCCAAGCTGAGAATGATGCTGCTCAACTAGCTTTAAGAAGTAAGCAGCTTCGAGACTACACAGTCTCAAAGAATTACGAAGATGACCACCCCGTCCGTCCACTGATTATCAACATCACAAATTTTGAAATCCGGACGCAGTGGATCCAGATAATGCAGGGGATTTCTTTCTCCGGTGGACCAGGTGACGACTGCATGATCTCAAGAGGTTCAAGTCACTCTGCCGACTTGTACCCCAAGCAGGAGTTGCCCTCGAAGCAATAATGCTACACCTTTTCCACTTTACCCTGTCTGGAAGGGCTTTAAGTTGGTATAATGCTCTAGATAGGCATCCTATCATTACGTCCTGGACTCCCTTAGAAGAAAAATTTCTGGAGAAGTTCTTCCCACCTTCGCTAACCTATGAAATTAGGGGTCAAATAAATCATTTCACCCAACTGCCTGGGGAAACATTAGCAGAAGCCTGGGAACGATTCAAAGAACTCCTGAGAAAGTGCCCTCACCATGGCATTTCTCAAAACCAACTGATTGAAACTTTCTACAGAGGAGTTAGTGATGATATTAAGCAGTTCTTAGATTCCTCATCTGGAGGAAATTTTATGAGAAAGAATTATGAAGATGCTTGGAACATAGTCACAATAGGGGCCGAGAACCAATCTAATTGGGGAAGGTCAGCTAACCACTCCAAGGGAGTTCTTAAGGTCTACAAGGCTGAAGAATCAATGGAACTCAAGGCTATTGCTGAAGCCTTGAAGACTATTGCCAACAAACAGCAAGCTCTTGAAACTTCTTTCGGAGAGTATGATAAGAAGAAGAACTCCCAAGTTCAACAAGTAAAAGCGGCCACTGGAACCTGCGAAGCCTGTCATGCATCCGATTATCCCACACTATCGCGTGGCATGTTATACAATGTTATGATGGATTTGCAGCCACCGGTGCCACAATATGAACCTGCTATCGAACATCCTGAAGATCAAATGCCGGAGCAAGTTAACTCAATTCACTCAATACCCGGCCAGGTGTACTACAATCCTGATAAACCGAGAAATCACCCAGGTTTCCAATATGGAAATCCTGCTGGAACAGCCAATCCGCAACAACAATCGCAAGGCGGATCTTTCAAACAGCCACCTGGGTTTCAGAGTAATTTTACCCAAAATCAAGGGAACTATAGGAATGGTCCTCAAAATCCAACTACCCTAGAAACCCATCCTATCAATATTCAGGATTACATCCGCAGATGCAACAACCTTAGTTGCAGCAACCACAACCGCAACTAACGACACCTCCACAAGGACAGCAAGTCGCTCAGTATCAACAAAGGGGTGCTCCTCCCCAATCATCCGATGAAATATCTCTGATTAGACAAATGCTTCAATCTCAACAGACTATGCTTGCAAACTAGCAAGCTCAACAAAAAGCTGTAGAGACCCAACTGCCACAAATTGCCGCGCAGTTGAAGCCACAAGCCGACACTTTTGCTGGACAACCAGAGGCGAATCCGAGACATAATCAAAACAGACAAGAACAACTGAACGCCGTTACCACACGATCTGGTTGTGTCTTGCCTGATGTCAACAGAATCATCCATGAAGATGATATAGCCATTCTTTCCCCAACAAGAAACTAAAGCATAGAAACAAAAAATTCTACTGAGAAAGAAAAAGAAAAGGAAACAATGTCAGGGGTCCCTCCCAGAGTACCTTATCCAGACAGACTGAAGGGGACCAAAATGGATACTAGGTTCCAAAAATTCAAAGAAGCCATGAAAAAAATATACATTGATATTCCTTTCCTCGATGCTCTTTCCGAGGTGCCCGCTTGGGCTAAATACCTTAAAACCCTCTTATCAAGAAAGTACATGACGGAAGAGCATGAAATGGTGAAACTTTCCCAGACCACTTCTGACATTTTTCTAAATAAGATGTTGAAGAAAAAGAAGGATCCAGGGTCCTTCAGTATCCAGTGCTCTATTGGAAATGGTTCCAGCAAGAAAGGGTTGGCAGATTTAGGAGCAAGCATATCTATTATGCCCTATTCGATGTGTAAAAGATTAGGCTTTATTGAATTGTTACCTACCACAATGACAATTCAGTTAGCTGATTCTACCATAACTGCCCCTCTTGGAATCATCGAAGATATTCCCGTCAGAATAGGAAAGAATTCTTATGTCCCTTGCGACTTCATTATTATGGACATCCAAGAAGACCTGAGATACCTGATAATCTTTGGCAGACCTTTCCTAGGTACTGCCCGAGCTCTTATCGATGTTGAAGTAGGAACTATAATCTTGAGACTTGGGAAGGAGGCTTTCCAGTTCAGAGTGCTCAACAGTATGAAAGGTCCAAACATTGAAGAGGAAGCTTTTCTCTTGGATGTCGTATATCAAATGTCGCAATTAGAAATGTCTGAATCAACCAATGAATTGGAAAACACCCTTACTATTCCAGATGTAGAATTCTCGGTGAGTGAAATTGTGCAACAATGCTTGGAAAAATCTGAAGAAGCTTCGACAGACACTTTCGAAGAACTTAAGGCTGTCACGATTATAGAAGCTACTGAGCCACCTAAGGCGCCGGAGATGAAAGCCCACCCTGAAGGGCTCAAACATGTTTTTCTTGATGAAGAGAAGCTATGTCCAGTAATCATCAGCTCCACTCTGGAGGATGATCAAGAAAACAGACTCCTAGATGAACTGAAGAAGCATAGGAAAGCCATTGTGTACAAAATGACTGATTTGACGGGTATAAATCCCGCTTTATGCATGCACAAACTACCCATGGTTGAAGAGTTTAAACCATCAAGAGAACACCAGAGGAAGTTAAACCCCAACCTCAAGGAGGTGGTTCGTCTTGAAGTCCTCAAACTTCTAAAAGCTGGTATCATCCACCCCATCTCAGATTCTCAGTGGGTTATCCCAGTGCAGGTGGTCCCTAAAAAGGGGGGAACCATTGTTGTCCTAAATGATAAAAATGAGCTAGTACCCACTAGAACCGTGACTGGATGGAGAATGTGCGTTGACTATAGAAAACTTAATAAGTCCACGTCAAAAGATCACTACCCCCTACCTTTCCTAGATGAGGTTCTCGAGCGCTTAGCTCATCAGAAATTCTTCTGTTACCTCGACGGTTATTCCGGGTTTTACCAAATCCCTATACACCCGGAGGATCAAGAGAAAACTACTTTGACCTGTCCTTTTGGGACATATGCTTTCAGAAGAATGCCTTTCGGGCTTTGTAACGCGGCAGCCACTTTTCAGAGATGCATGTCTGCTATCTTTGCAGGGTTAACAGAATCCATAATGGAGATATTCATGGATGATTTCTCTGTATATGGAAACTCTTTCGACAACTGTCTTCTCAACCTGGTTCAAGTCTTACAAAGATGCGAGGACACTAACCTCATCTTAAATTGGGAAAAATGCCATTTTATGGTAACAGAAGGTGTTGTCCTCGGACACAGAGTAAGCAACAGAGGGATCGAGTTGGATCAAGCAAACATTGACGTCATCTCAAAATTGATGCCACCAAAAGACATAAAAGGAGTACGAGCTTTCTTAGGTCATGCTGGGTTTTACAGGAGATTCATCAAAGACTTCTCGGAAATTGCAAAGCCCATGACACAACTGCTGACCAAGGACACGAAATTTAACTTTAATCAAGAATGTTTGCAAAGTTTCACAACTTTGAAAAATGCCTTGATTTCTGCACCCATTCTGAGAGCCCCAGATTGGTCGCAACCATTCGAGATCATGTGCGACGCGAGTGATTATTCCATAGGGGTCGTGTTAGGGCAAAGAATCGACAAGAAACCCTATGTTATATACTACTCATCTAAGACGCTGGATGAAGCACAGAAGAATTACACCACTACTGAAAAGGAATTCTTAGCTGTCATCTAGGCGTTCGAAAAATTCCGCTCATATCTAATTGGAGCCAAAGTAATCGTCTACACTGACCACTGCGCCATACGATACCTTATTCAAAAGCAAGATGCAAAACCCAGACTGATCCGCTGGGTATTAATGCTTCAAGAATTCGATTTGGAAATCAAAGACAAAAGCGGGGTGGAAAACGTCGTCGCTGACCATCTCAGCCGTATTAGAGTTGAGGATGAAGACAAAGTACCTATCCGAGACTCCCTCTCGGACGACCAACTAATGAAAGTCACTAATGGATTCCCCTGGTATGCCGATATTGTTAATTACTTGGCAACAGGAATCATTCACCCGTCCGCATCTTACCACGACAAAAAGAAGTTCATTCACGATGCTAAGCAATATTTCTGGGACGAGCCCTATCTTTTTCACCTATGCGCCGATGGACTCTTTCGTAGATGCATCCCAGAGACAGAAATCACTTCGGTTCTTGAGCATTGTCACTCAGGCCCCACCGGGGGCCACATGAGTTCCAAAAAGACAGCCCTTAAAGTCCTACAATCTGGCTTCTATTGGCCTACCATTGCAAAAGATGCACATGAATACGTTCGATCATGTGACAAGTGCCAGTTATCTGGGGGAATTTCCAGAAGAAATGAAATGCCATTGAACATGTGGCAAGAAATTGAATTCTTCGATGTATGGGGGATAGATTACATGGGACCTTTCCCCTCATCCTACGGATTCATGTACATCTTAGTCGCTGTGGACTACGTTTCCAAATGGGTAGAAGCTCTACCAACCACCTCTTGTGATTCAAAACCGGTAATCAAGATGTTTAAAGAGATAATTTTTCCCAGATTCGGTGTCCCAAGAACGATAATATCTGACGGCGGATCACATTTCTTGGAACGGAGCTTTGAAGCCTTATTAAGAAAATACGGAGTCAACCATAAAGTTTCTACACCATATCATCCACAGACATGTGGACAGGTTGAAGTCTCCAATAGGCAAATTAAAGCTATCTTAGAAAAAACTGTCAATCGGCACCGCACCGATTGGTCCACCAAACTATCTGACGCTCTATGGGCCTACCGCACCGCTTTCAAAACACCAATCGGAACAACACCATTTCGATTAGTGTATGGGAAGTCTTGCCATTTGCCAGTTGAATTAGAGCACAAAGCCTGGTGGGCCATTAAGCAACTAAACTTCGATCTCAAAAGCGCTGGTGAATTCAGACAACTTCAACTCCAAGAACTGGAAGAATTACGAATGACAGCTTACCACAATGCAAGAATCTACAAAGAACGAACCAAGATGTGGCACGATGGCCACATAAAAAAAAAGGATATAAACGTCGGGGACAAAGTCCTCCTGTTCAATTCCAGACTAAAAATGTTTCCAGGTAAACTGCACACTAAATGGTCGGGGCCTTTCACAATCAAACATATATACCCGACAGGAGCTGTCATTATTTTCGATGATAATGGAGGAGAAAGGACCATCAATGGTCACAGATTAAAAAGATATTATACTCAGGAAGACAAAATGCATCGACAAACCATCAACATCAGAGATGCTACGCCAACAACATAACAACCCTACAAGTTCGTCGAGCCAGCGACATTAAACCAAGGCGCTTCTTGGGAGGCAACCCAAGACCTGAGTATCACCTTTTCTGGATTTCTAGTCTTTTATTTTCTTTTAAACTTTATTTACTTTCTTTAAGTTCTTTCATCATTAATCTAAAAATACAAAAAAATCTACATAATCAGAACTACAAAAACAATACATAAAGCAAACAACATAAAAATTCATAAAAATCTACAACTAACACAAAATATATATAAAAAATACATAATTCAAAAACAAACATAAAAATATATAAACCTTTTTTGCCCTTCCAAGCGGTCATGAAACCGTTTGGACTCCAAACGGTCTCCAAACCGTTTGGAGCCAAACGGTCCTCAAACTGTTTGGGACCAAACGGTCCTCAAACCGTTTGGGACCAAACGGTCTTGAGACCGCTTGGGACCAAACGGTCTTGAAACCGTTTCGGCTCCAAACGGTCTTGAGACCGCTTGGGACCAAACGGTCCTCAAACCGTTTGGGCCCCAAACGGTCTTGAGACCGCTTGGACCAAACGGTCTTGAGACCGCTTGGACCAAACGGTCTTGAGACCGCTTGGGACCAAACGGTCTTGAGACCGCTTGGGACCAAATGGTCTTGAGACCGCTTGAGATCAAACGGTCTGGAAACCACTTGGGACCAAGCGGTCCTCAAACCGTTTGGAATACAAAGGGTCACCAACCAATCCCTATAAATATCGACCCTACCCCTCCGTCTTTCTCTCTTCGAACTTTCGAATTCTCCAGACTTTCGTGCGAAGAATCTCCTTCTTGCTCCTGTTGCATCCACGCAAGCTACTCTCCCTTCCGACCACCGTCTCCAAGGTAGTCCGGCGATTCCAAGAAAGCTGCTCCTCTCCCTTGCCATCGCCGACCATTCTGACGCCGCTTACGCCGCCATCGCCGTCGTTGTCGAACGGTTTCACCGACCATTCCGCCGCCGCTTTCTTCGCCATTGCACGTCACCAGTTGTCGCTTTCTTCGCCATCACCGACTCTATCGTTTTCTTTCACCATGGTTTTCACCGCAGTTGTCACTCTCATCGTCGTCGCCGTTTTTTTGTTATCATCGTTTTCGTCATCGTCGAAGTCACCGGCGCGTTCTTCACCTTCGCGTCGCTTCATCTTCACCCGCGCCGGCGACCTGCGACTCTTCGCTTTCCAAACGGTCTTGAAACCGTTTGGGACCAAACGGTCCTCAAACCGTTTGGGACCAAACGGTCTTGAAACCATTTGGAACCAAACGGTCCTCAAACCGTTTGGGACCAACCAGTCCTCAAACCGTTTGGGACCAAACGGTCCTGAAACCGTTTGGGACCAAACGGTCCTGAAACCGTTTGGGACCAAACGGTCCTGAAACCGTTTGGGACCAAACGGTCCTCAACCCGTTTGGGACCAAACGGTCCTGAAACCGTTTGGAACCAAACGGTCCTCAAACCGTTTGGGACCAAACGGTCTTGTAACCGTTTGGGACCAAACGGTCCTCAAACCGTTTGGAACCAAACGGTCTCGAAACCGTTTGGTCTTCGCTTCCTTTCGCTTTCACAAAAATACAAAAAGATATAACTACAAATAAAATCTAAATTGTTTCAAATCTTCTTCTCTAACTAAGAAACTCTTATTTTTTAGAAATGGTGTCACTAGCAAACAAGACCTCTAGCTCAGGAGCTGCCCCTGCTCAGACAAGGGAGCAGATGATGGAGGAACGGGACAGGCTCATACAAATCAGGGATACCTACAACACCACCAGAGCTGTCCCATCGAAGACCAAAATAATCGATGTGTTGTGTGAGATAACCCGCCTCACCAAATGTCTGGGTGAGGCTCCTGAAGAAGATGTCGAACACATCTCCTCCGATGATGATGAAGGTTCAGATTACACACCGAATCCTGATGAGGACTCTTCTGCCCAAGAGACAGAAGGAAAGCGCAAGGCTTTAAAGGCTGCATCTGGGCAGCCTCCCAAGCGGGAAAGGAAACAAGTCCACCCTCTATCCGCTATGGACCAACCTTTCGCCAAACCATCCACCCCTGCTGCTACCACCACCATCCCTGCAGCTACCATCCCTACCACTTTCATTCCCATCACCGCCCCAATACCACCACCAGAGAACCTATCCATCCAAACCTCCATCTCCACCGATAAAACCCTAAAACCGACTAAGTATGTTAGCTCCAGCATACTAGTCAAAATGGGAATCCACGACCGCATCTTCAACGTATTACAAAAAGCCAACCTCACCAGGTTGTGTTTAATACCTGAAGTATCCTACCTCGAGCCCACCGCGGAATTCTTCCACTTTCTGACAAAGGAGCCCGTCGACATTACAGATAGGTCACAGGATGGGGGTGACAGAAGGCTTGTCACCCAAATTTTTGGTAGTAATGTCGTCTTAACTGAGAATATGCTAAATTCTATCTTCATCGACGACAAGGAGCAGCTACAAAAAGCTAAATCAGTGGGAACTGATCATCCAGAATTCAACCGACACACATTCTGGAAAACCTTAACAGGGATCCCCACTTACGACGCCAAGACATGCAAAGCGTCAAACATCCACTCCGGATTTGTGCGCACTTTACACAAGATCATAGCCGGCGCACTTTTCCCCAGGACGGAAGGAGGGAATGTTACAATATCAGACCTTTTCGTCCTCTGGTCCATCATCAACAACTGACCAGTCAACATAGGAAGGTTGATGCTCCAGAAATTTTCTGCCGCACTCCTGGGGAAAGAAATTTGCTTGGGAGGCCATGTCACATCTATAATCAAATTTTTTAAGAAGGACAAAATCCTACCCCGCTGCACGCAAATAAAGGGCGACATCCTTACCAACGAGCAATCTTTGAAAAACTCGATCATAATTAAAGAAAAGGATGGAAAGATACACTATGTATTCTGCCCAATGGTTAAGTCGTCAAGGACTCTCCTCCCGCTCCCGGAGCTAGCACATTATGATATGACACAGCTCCTCTTCTCTGACGAGGAGCTTACTCATCTGCTAGCTTCGGTCAAACCCCTTGAACAGAAAGCAACTGCGGGTAAAACTGAGATGAGCATCACAACCCCGAAAGCTCGACCTACAAAAATACCTGTCAAACGGCCTTCTAGAAGGCTGTTGCAGGCCCAACAGCTGTCGGGGACACCAACGTCTCGCCCTAATCCGTAGGATGAGCAGTTCCATGAAGAAATTTTAACAACATCCTCCTTTGACTCTTTCACCCAGAGTCTAAACGAGCAGCTCTCCGCTGCCCCCACCACTCCTTTCCTCCCCACACCCACGCAAACATTCACATCCACCTCTTCACCCACCCTAACATCGGGCTTCCCTTTCTCCATCACCATGCCCGATTTCACCACCTTTCCATTCACTTCCGCAGTTCCCACCCCTTCATTATCAGTACCACCATTTTCGCCACAAATACCACCACTCTTCACATCCGCCACCACCCCGACACCGCTGGTGACTTCATCAACAGTCACTACGCAGTTCGGGACATCATCAGTGTCTCTTCCGCAAGACACTACCACCATCCCACACAGACCCCTGCCACATCACCCTTCCGCTTCTGGGGTCCCTCTTACTAACATCGGTGAGGAATTCGGCCGTCAATTTGACACTGTCCGAAACCTCCTCACCGATCCTTTTAACTTATTAAATTCTATTTTTTCTTGTGTACAGGACTTATCCCGACAGGTAACCAGGATCGACAACCAACACAGAGCTTTGCCTATCGTCCTCCAAGGCATCCAGAAACGATAGGATGAAGTGGCTAAGCAAGTTGAGCACATCAACAGTCACACCAACAACCTGCCAGACCTGATCCTTGGAGCAACGCGCCAGAAAGAAGCTACAACACGAAAAGTCGATGAGATCTCCAACCAGACTCACCCTCTGCAAGAGAATCTCCGCAAGCTTGAGCAAAATCAAGAAGCTCTAAGCACGTGCTTGGCTACCATCGATGAAACAATTACGCAGCTCCATCATCACCAAGAGGAGGCAAATAACAATGAAACACAACAACTACGTGCCCAAGTCACAGATCTGACAGCACGCCTCCTCTCCACTGAGGGCAGATACACAGATCTCAAAGAAGCCCACGACGCACTGCTCGAGAAACACGAGCATCTGCAAGTGGCTTTCGATGAGATACAAGCCACTCACCGGCAGTGTAAAAAGTCGGCTAACAAAAAGACAACCGACAAAGCTGCGGACGACAACGACGATGATGATGAAGAAGAAGACAACTCCGACTCATCTGCTGACTCTAATAAAGACACTTCTTCAGGAGACAAGCACGATGACGGAGAAGACCCCGGGAACACAGCAGGACCATCCCATAAAGGGTCTGATAAAGGTCACTAGGAAAGTGACTATCACCCCAAATCCCCACATAATGACAACGTCAACATTTCATACGGGGATCAATTCTTTGATTGCTCTGCTTTGGGGTCTATTGGGGAATCTGCCAAGGATGCGACCTACGCTGAGCTACAACAGTGCATGCTAGGAGCCAGCGCTAGCCCGCCAAAAACTTCTGCCCTCTTCTCAACACCTTCTCCCCCTTACCAGGATGAGGCAGACCGAGTGAGCCTAGACACAGACGAAGATCTTGACTCTGCCTCCAACTTGGACGACAATCTCAAGGGCCATGAAGAGGCCTTCGAACAACACGCCCTCCCTCCACCACAAGACCTTCCCCCGCCACCTCCTCTTCCACACAAAATGCAAGATCTAGATATGACAGCCATCTCTACTTTAGATGCTCAGGACATTTTTATAGTGAACACTATAGTAATGATGCAAAAGCGGGGGAAGACATAATATATAATAATACCAAAACTAGGCGTCAGATGACACGTGAAGATTTCCGCAACATTCTCCAACCTCGGTCTACGATGCCTCTGGCTATCTTCCGTGTTCTCCTCGCCAATTGTATAAAAATATATAAAAGTTCTAAGCGACAGCAACCCGTCTTCAACACCTCGCCAGCTCTGTCTATTGGACTTTTATACAAAGATGTCAGAGCAAAGTCGATTGAGCGGCTGCGTGCTGGTTTAGCGCGTCGAGCACGTTACATCACAATGCCCTTCCAAGTCTCGGACCACTGGTTTTTTATGATAGTGGATACCGAAGTTCGGGACGCCAAAGTCTACAACTTCAGTAGCGTCGAGCTACCAGTCGGCACAATAAACTTCGTTGGAGAAGCAGCATGTGAAGCCAGGTGTATACCCTTCCGGATGCTCAAATTAATCTGGGTTGCACGCCCATCTCTTCGCCAAGACTGGAGCCAACCCTGGTTCAAAATCATTAAACCTCCAGTTCAAGCCACAGTGGGATCTAGGGACAGCGCTTTCTGCACCATCCGACACATCGAAGCGCTGAACCAGGAAATCCCATTCACCGACCTGGCAGCCGAAGATTTTCATTCTCTACGAGGACGATATGCCATGGAGCTCATCTGTGACAGAAGATTCTTCAACGATCCAACTATGTCACCAGATGATGTTCCACGATACCTTTTCTCAGCTATCCAGCGTCGACAACGGCGTCCCTTCCGCCAAATTCTGAAAGAGTTAGAACAAAACAAGTCGCCAGAAAAAGATAACAACAAGAACGATCCTGCTTACACCACTAAACCAACTTTTTGTGATTTCGATCGCGATTCTTGCAAGGGTCTCAACGACCTTGAAATGCACATCATCATGGCAAATCTCTCCGCAGACAAAGATGGCATAGTATTCATGTCTCAAGACATTATTGTGATGGCCGATTCAGTGCGAGAGACTTTACAGGATAAAGGGCAACTTTCTGTCAGCCTCATGGCCGCTTACCAGTTTCAGCTTGGCCAAAACAATCCTGACACATACATGGCGTCTCCATACATGAAGGATGCTCTCCTAAAACTCAAAAACTTCGGCACAACTGAAGCGCTAATCGCATATCTCCAGCATACAACGCCGAAGTTCATCATGTTACCAATCCTGCATCATGAGCACTGGATTCTTCTGGCAACAAACCTCCAAGATGGAACAACCACAATATAAAACAGTTCCGACAGCCAGTTCAACGCTCGACAACGACACTACGTCGTAACGCCTAAGACGCCAACAGAAGAAATGGAAAAAGAGTGCGCTACGAAATTAATTGATCTTCTGAGTCAGCACACTAAGGCATACAACAAAGAGCACTTCAATCGCCCCGCCTTCTGCCACAAATGCCCCCAGCAAATACGACAATCCAACGACTGCGGCTTCCACGTCCTCTACTGGATGTACACCATCATTGTTCTCCAAAGACCAGTGGAGGAAACGACTGACGTGGACTACCACGCTTTACGAGGGCAGTTTGCATCCACTCTACTCCATTCTCCAGGGGCAAACGAAGATCTACCTTAACCCGCAGCCCTTGTTCTAATGACTTCTCAACCTATCACTTTGCCACTCTGGGGACAGAGTGTGTGATAAGTTAGGGGGGGGTACATTAGACAAGGGCTAGGTATCAATTTCTATACTTCCTTTTTATTATTTAACACTTTCCATACAATTATTCATTCTTAAAATTTTTTACAATTCTTTATTCTTAAAAATTCTTTTTACAATTCTTTTTCAAAAATAGTCACCTCAACTAACTCTAGAATCATGTTAGTCTCTACAAGTAAATAGCACTTAGACATCAAATGGCGACTTATCAATTCCCACCCACTATGAATCCCATATTTTTGCTTCAATTCTTTATCTGACTCTCCACAGGTCAAAATCAGGTCAGAAATAAGCCGAGATCTCGAGGATGAGAGGGAAATCAGGCAACTTCCAAATCAAAAAGTTCTGCAAGTGGACCACAAACCAAATAAGTGCATGTTGAAAAACTTTAAGAACAACTTTCCTCTCTTCAAAATAAAAGAGGCTTGGCCTCCCAAAATAAATTCTCAAAAAATTCCAAAACCCAAGCCTGTGAGTTATTGAATAAAAGCCAGAGAGACGAATAAAATCATGAGAGTTGTGCCACGCATAAGGATCTATATGAAGAACTGACGAAGGTCTCACCCGGCCGGCACATTCCGCTGCCCTCACAAAGACAGATGTGTCGCGTCCGGTAGTGAAACCCTAAAGTTCCAAGTATATGAAAAGGCTCATAAAGGACTTGCCCGGCCGATACATTCAGCTGCCCTCATAAAGGCAGATGTGTCATGCCCGATAGTGAGATCCTAAAAAGCATAGACAAGCCCCTCCCCCACTTGAAGGGGGAGCTACACTTCAAAGCCTTTAGCCAACCCTCATACCCTCTCTAGCTTCCAGTAGGTTTCCAGAGAGGTATAAAGCTGATTAGAGTCAATAGCATGCACAAAATAAATGTGGTCCCAAGGCAAACTTTGAGATACGGCAAACAACCTGAAATCCAAGCAACTCTCGAAATCCAAAGGAATCAAGGCATGCAATAAGCCTCGATATGACCCCTGGGGAACTCAGGTCAAGAATTGAAGAACGAGTATGGAGATCCTAAATAAGATCGCCTCTCCATTACATGTCTCAACTCTATCTAACTTGAGGACAAGCTAGACTCTAAGTTAGGGGGGGTGATAACCTCCTATTTTAGTAGTTTATCTTAGTCTTTTTCTTTAGTTTTCCATACTCTTTTTACGTTTATACTATACATAATCCTAACTTTATCCCTTTTTGTAAATACATCATCAAACTAACTTTTTTCTTTTATACTTGCAGAAAAAGCACAAAAAAAAATCATAAAAGAATAGTTCAAACGGTCCCGAGACCGCATGAAGCCAAACGGTCCCAAGACCTCATGGAGTTCAAACGGTCCCGAGACCGCATGAAGCCAAACGGTCCCAAGACCGCATGGAGTTCAAACGGTCCCGAGACCGCATGAAGCCAAACGGTCCCAAGACCGCATGGAGATCAAACGGTCCCAAGACCGCATGAAGCCAAACGGTCCCAAGACCGCATGGAGTTCACACGGTCTCAAGACCGTTTGATGCCAAACGGTCTCAAGACCGTTTGATGCGTTTGGCGTCAAACGGTCTCAAGACCGTTTGACGCCAAATGGTCTCCAAACCGTTTGGACTTCACTCAAGGCCTATAAATAAGACCCCAAGGGTCCTCCCATGGGGGATATCTCAGACGTCCAAAGGCTGCCTCTCCAGTACCAGAGCAATTCCATCCATCGCCCCGAGGCTGTCGGTTTGAGATCCACGTTCCATCGCTGAGCTACCTTCTCTCTCATCAACAAAGAAGGTGAGAGGAGAAGATCCATCGTCAAGCAAGCCACGAAGGGTGAAGATCGTTGCTCTCTCCACCAAGGGTTCAACCTTCTCTCCTCAGTGGAGATGTTGTTCTTTCTATCTCTTCTTGCCTTCTCCTTTGTTGCTCCCTCTATGAGGAGCCAGTAGTTTCATTCACTGGGCCGTGGGGACTAGCCCCGCTGCCCATGTTTTGTATTTTGTACTAAAAAGATGTTATCATTTCGTTTTAATACTAAATCCTTTCATACATGCTTGGATGTTGGCCACGTTCTTGTATGCATCTATTGTCTTTTGTTGTGGTTTGTCTAGGACCGCTCTTAAGATTCGAATACCGATTTAGTGTTGGTTTCTGGTGTGTGTATCCACCACACATCTGTTTCGGTATCTAGGAACGCTTTCTAAGGAGTGGAGTAAACTCACCTCCATCATTGTACTTTTGCACTATGAAATGGAATCAGTTGACGTGCAAAAGTGAAATCTTGACAGGTCAAGGAACACACTCCGAGGAGAGAGTGGTGCAAAGTACTTGACCATTCATTAGGGGATGGCTGACGTTGCAACACTCTCACATTTCTCGTAGCTATATTCTCGAAAGAGGGATAGTCTATAAGGATACTAATCGATTTGGTAATTATCGCTTTCTTGTTGATTTTTCGATGCACGATTCGCGAGGTTGAGTAAGATTCTCTCTTTGGAGACTACATATCTTCATTGACACGTAGACATGTACCGAATGAGAGTTACTCAATCCATGAAGGATGTATGAATTACTCTTGTCCTATAAGACATCGCTATTGTGTAACATCCATGTATCTAGCTTACAAGTTTTGCTATGTTTGGTGCAAATACAATTCATGTGTAGTGATGGTAAATACCTGCATAACCCTAGTGATTCATTATCATTTGCTAAATCTTAGTTTTACTTTTACTTTCTTGCACTTAGTTTAAAAACAACCAAATCAAACTTTCGGTCTAAATATCAATCTTTAAGTAGTTAAGTAAGGCTAAAAGGTTTTCCATCTTGTTTATCTCTAAACAAGACCGTTGTCCTGTGGATTCGACCCTTAACTATATTACGATAAGACTTCCGCGTGTCTTTGCACACGCGGGTGGAGATCTTACCATACTATAAGCAAGGCTAAACTTAGAGACTTATCATCTCTAGGATTTTTAGTGATGTTGCAAAACTCCATCACCTGTCAATCTTTATCATATCACAATTTTCCACGAACATGTTGATGTGGGTCACCGGATCCTCATTTTTAAGTCCATGGAAAGCCTGTGATTTGACCAACTGAATAAGCCCCAGATCAATCTTGTAACTGGGTATGTTGATAGCTTGTTTCTTGATTGGCCCCTTCTGCACATAAGAAGAGGAAGCCTTAATCCTTTCCCAGATCGTCTGCTCTTCATTTTTCGCTCTGTCACCCATTATTACTTTACTAGTACCTGAAATTTCAAATGGCAGTGTAAGAACTGATACTAATAATTAAAACAATGAATAAGATTTGCAATTCAATTCAAAAGATGAAAAGAAAAAAAATTACAGGAATTAAAAGTGGCCTAGTGTGGCCGCTCGCAGCACTCGTAGTGCTAAAATTCATTGTTTCCCCGGCAACGGCGCCAAAAACTTGACACGCGTAAACCGTGCGTGCAAACGCAAGTATACGTATCAATGTAATATAGGCCTTGTGAGGCCCGAGTCGAACTCAGGGAAATGTGAATTTTAGTAGACTACTACTAACTGGTTGCGATCAGCTAAACCGATTAAAAGAGTTGATTGGTTTGAAAAAGAAAATAAAATAAAGTGAAAACAAAGAGAGCGATGATTAAATGTTGGTTTAATCAAATGAGAATGGGATTCCTTAGGATTGCTGATTTCACCACGGGGTCTCGTTATACCGAAGATCTTGCATAAATAACATAGATTTTATCGAATCTTGGATCAAGAGCCTGTAATCAAGATTGCCCGCTTTCACAGTACAATCCACTACACAAATCTAAGCCAATTCTACTTTTGTAGCAATTTATATCTTAGATTAGACGCATTAACGATGACTCTGGGTATCTCTCCACTATCCGTACGTCGCCTAGTCTAAGGAACGCATAAGATAGTGTATAAAAGTGGGTTTTCTGACCTTTAATCCCCTTTCCAGAGTAATTATTAGTCTAATTCTTTACCTATGGTCATGAAGCATAAGTAAATCAAGCAATCTCCACAATTATATATCCACGAAACGAGAATTCTATATCAATTCATGCAAAAATTCAATATAACGGTTCCCCGGGCTACTCCCGGGTCCTAAGGAACAATGGGGATTAGCCCCACATGGTTGACAATGGAGAATACATAGGAGTAGAGAATAAAAACGTGGGAAACATGGAGAAAACTCGTGTAACCCCTGATACGAAGGTTCTCCTGGAGATCCTCCTCGAGAAACACGCGTTTTGCAGTCTTCCGGCAGCAAAATCGCCCGTCGGAGGTGCCCAGATCGTTCGGTTGACGGCCTTCGTCTCTCGTCTCCTCTCTCTCCCCCTCCTTCTTGGATGTTGTGCAACACAATATCCCCTCTCCCTTGGGCCGTCCGTGCTCTTCTTAGGTCATAGGACCACTTTACAGCTCCGAAAAAGCTCAACTGTCGGATTAAAACGCTCCGTTTTAGTGCTGAAAATCGCCAGATCCCGACGCTGTCGATAGTATCGACCCTAGGGTCGATGGTATCGACCATGGCACAGGTTATTCCTTCCAAGATCGTGTTTTGGGGTTGCTTTTTGATGAAATGTTGATACTATCGACTCTAAACAATGCAAAAGTGCCTGAAAAAGTGCTGAAACATGTGTATAAGTCTGGGGATTATATAAAATCATATAAATATGATAAAAGAAGTATAATTTGATGCAAAAAGAGTTTAAGGGCCAACTATAGTGAATTATGCAAATATAATCAAGAAAATGACAAATACATGCATAAAATAGATATAAAATAAGCCTATAAAAGTGACTCAAAACCCATGCATCAACAAGTAGGGTATAGCTTGATGAAATCCTGGTTAAGAGATCATGAAAGGGGTATGGGTGCTCTTGATCCAAACATGAGTTGAGCATAGGCTTCAACCACATAGGGGTATGTTTCTGAGCATGAGCCTTCATGGAGAAGGGACCTATAGTAAGTATGGTTGGAGGTGGTATTAGCTCTAGAGAGAGGAAGCAGAACCCCAATAGGGAGGTTGGAAGCCTAACTGAAACTTGAAGAATAGTGGGGAGTCAAGAATGATGCGACCTAAGTGGATAATAGTGGTTGCCTTATGCTTGATCCCTGGAGGTTGATGATATCTTGGTTGCCTTTAGAGGAACCAAACCCTAGAGAGAGGATGATGCTTCTAGTACCCATGGTATAGGAGGTTACCTGCTGGATGAGATATAGAGTGCTCTAGACCCTAAGGAGGTTTAAGTGACCAGTTGTGAGACTTTATACCTAGTTGAATGTCCTTGAGGAGGACTCCACTCTGAGGTGTTTCTCATATGAAAGGATCATGGGAGTACATGGAATACCTTGGACATGATTGATTCATGGTTAAGAGATTGAGCATGCAGATGGATATCCAAAGGAGAACCTAGGGTTCGTAGGCCTAAGAGGGGAAGCAGTGTATCCAATTTTCATGATGAGATATGAGTCTATAGTTTTGGAGCATGGTACTCTTAATGTGTAGAGGTAAAGGAAACCCCTTAAGGTAAGGGTATGTTTGATGAACCCCTCACGACTAAGTTGATGTAATGTTGAGGATGAGAACAAAGGTGACCTAGCATAGTTTAGTAGGTACTCAAGTGCCTTAGTAGTTGCTGGTTTAGGAAAGCACATGTGAATGTAAACCCTAAGGACGCTTGTGACCTTTGTGATCAAGGTGTAGTTTCCTCCCATCCTAGGAGAGGGGCCCTTTGGTAGGGGGGTTTACCAGTTTGGTTGGTTTTGAGGTAACCTAAGAAGGTCTCATAGGTTCTTGAGAAGCTAAGTGAAGAGTATATGGCATGAGAATGAACCTATAGACCCATAGATAACCATCTCTATGTGCATGTGGATGTGTTACCATGGAGGTAACCGGTATGGGGCTCAACCAAGGTAGGCAGGTCACCATGACCCTTATGAAAGGATGAAAGTCATCCCATGAATGAAAGAAGAGAGAAGGATTGGGTAAGGTTCTAAGTGGACATATATTATAATAGAATCCTAAGTTTGTCCTAGGGCCAGGTAGGGATAAGACCGATGAAAGAAGGAGTTTCCTAATTCCCTAGATGCACATGACCATAGGGTCGGGAGGTAACAGCTATCATTATCTGAGGACCATGGGTTAGGAGATTGATCACCTTCATGGACTCATGGGTCCCAAAGGGCACATGAGTAGGGCACTCTCTAGATTCATAAGGGAAAATGGATGACCCCAAAAGTGTCGGCACCCTATAGACCTAGAGGACATGACCAATGATTGTGCTTGGACCAAGTATGTTCGAGACCAGTTTTCCATGGAAGTAATTTTGATATCATGATGTTTGTGATGTAAAGACATGTGTTGCACGTTTCAACTTAAATTTGAAGGTGTACTGGCAAGGTGGGATGTACTATCTCTACTCTTGGAATGGGAAGAACTTTGTATTTGGATGGCCGCCAAATGCTTATTTCTTCTTGTTATGGGAGTGAGAGATAGGACAGTACGCATGCCTTACACCAAGGATAAAGATGATGTAAGTTGGAACGTAGCTACAAGGTATGAGAATAGAGATGATAACATACCTTGGTGGAGAGAATGATACATATATGGATTACAAACTCCAAGAGAAATAAGGTAGTCATCTTATAAGGATGTTTTTAGCATGAGCTATGTGGAATTTGCAAGTGAAACAAGGTTGAGTTTGATCACCATTAGGGTGAGATCAGAGTTTCTTGATGGAGACAACTTAGACTTTGAGATGAGATGATAAGTATAATACATGGAGGTGTATAGTACCTAACACCTAAGGATAAGAATTGGTAATGAATGCTCTGGTTGAGATATAGTTGCCTAGTTAGATGGAGGCTAGAAGAGGTTGTTATGTTAACCCTCAGTTGGAAATGAGATAAGTTCGGCTAACACACAGATGTAACAATATCAGTTGATCAAGTTAAAAGTTGTTTGGTTAGCCAGCCTAGTCCATGATATAATGAAAGGATGGTTGTGAAACCCCAGATGCACTCCTCTGAAAAGAAAGGTGATGAAAACTTGATTAGAGTGGTGTAGGGTTTCTGAGGAATCAGCTTGAGGAATCATGACACGTTGTGGATCATGATTTTAAGATCACCATATACCATGATATTACTGAGATAATGAGTGTAGCAGTACTATGGACGCTGGAGATAAGGTTGCATGTGATATGTTGCCATGCATGATAGAAGGTAACCCAGTGCATGGATATAGAGGATAAAGAGTTCCTGAGAGGGAAGGAGAAATCATCACTATGGATGTTTTGATAAGTCTCCTATAGACCAAGGAAGGTCAAGATGCAATGTGGGTTATGGTAGATCACCTTACCTAGATGACAGGAAAAAGAAGAGTACTATCAAGTGACAGATCGGGTTGAATTACTTACGATAGAGAGAGAAATGGCTCAACTACACCATGATGCTAGCTCAAAAGTTCTTGAGCATGAGTAGAAGGTTTACTTCCATGCGGTGGAAGTAGGTGCATGAAGAACTCATTTTTAGTACCTCTTATCACCCCTAACTAATGGTTAGTATGATCCAGACTAGAGGGTCTGATGAGAGAAAGTGTCCTTGTTCAGGGTGATACCAAGAGACAGTTCTAAAGATGTGTTGTTAACCACAATAACCTTTATCGGGATGCAAGAAGTCTTATACAGAGGATGTGTCGGTCACCACTTCATTAAGATGATGTTGGTGAAGGAGGCCTCGCGAAGGTCAGAAAAGAACCATAGTGTGTACAGATGAAGTCGCTTTGATCATGCAATGGATGAGAGAGAGAGCCCAGTGGTGACATGAGTCACAAGTTGATGCAAAGCAGACTGACATGCATTTCACTATGGGAGAATATGTGATGTGAAAATCCGACCCCTCTAAGCTACAGTTGAGAAAGCTGAGTCCCCGATATATGGGTCCATTTGAGATGGATTGGTGGAGATGGTTGTGTTTAGCCTTTCCCCTTAGGATAACATGATGTGTAATGTGTTCCATGAGTCCGATCTAGAGCACTATGTGAGGTATCCAAGCCATGTGTTGAGCCCTGAACCTATTCAGCTTTTGAGAGGCTGAAATGTCCTGAGTCACGTATGAGGGTACGATATACCAAGGTTAGAAAGAACTCAGATGGAAGAATATGAGATGATAAAGGTTCTTGGGAAGCACCATGGAAAGGGTAAGACCACATGGGAGCCATGATGGACATATTAAAGGCTTATCCTGATTTGTTTGTTTGCTTGTTCGAATTTTGAGGACAAAATTCTTATAAGAGGGGAAGGATGTGACAACCCCAATATTTTGGGTTCATTTGGTGAGAAATATAATTTCTCCTGTTAAAGATATTTGAAAAACAAAGGATATACAATAGCCTTGATGTTTGTGTTGTGGGCTTTATTGACTATTGGGTCCAAATAACAAGAACATTCAATTATTGAATGAATAATTAAATATTTGAGAAAAGTAAAATGTGGAAACCTCTAGAAGGCAAATCCAAAGAGGTATTTCGTGCCTCTTGGATTCCTTGGGTTCCGTGGAGTCCAAAGTTGCAAAGAAAAGCAATAAGAAAAGAAAAGATTAATTAAGTATTTGTTTATTAAGAAAGAAATTGAAAATATTGATGAAATGTGGAAAATAAGTAAAAAGAGGTATCCTTAGTGGAATTTTGTATTTCAAGGATTCCTAATGATAAAAGGAATACTAATGAGGAAAATAAAAGAGAAATAAAGAGAAATCCTTAAAAGGAGATATTTTAATAAAGAAATAAGTGAGACAATGAGAAATAATGGATAAAAGATAAACAAGGCTAAGAGATATTCCCAAGATGGAGTTTCAAGCCATTAAGGTTCCTCAAGGTTAAAGGAACTCAGAATAATAATTTACAGGCAAAGGAAAGAGAAAATAGATGAGAAATATACATAACTGAGTAATAACTTGCAACTAAAGAAAGGGATCTGATTTCTTTAGATAATGGGTACAAATTTGGCATAATAAAAGATTAAGTTATTACTGTGCTTCCCTCAAAATTTGGGATCAAATGTGTAAGCGGTTTGAGAGATACGATTTTTGGAAGTTTTTCTAATGTGTAGAGGTAAATATTAATGTTGCACTTATCTTCCTGATTGAAATGATAAATATTTCCCTATGCATCTTACGCGCACCACGGCAGCCGTTGGATTAAGATCCAAGGGCCCCTGGGTCCTCTTCTACCTCCAGTAGGATTGGAAACAAGAGGTGTCCGGATTTTCTTGGATTCTCTCACAACCTAGTTTATGTGCGGTTTTGGAAACAACCTGGCTGACTTCAGGAGCGAATTTCACACCCAACCGACCTAGGATTGGGGTGGTTTGGGAAGCCCTAGAAGCTTCACCCGATTTATCCTTGAAGTAAGGCTGTGACAGGGAGAACTTCCCTATATAAGAGGGTCGTTGCTCCTGACCAGGACTCAACCACCTTCGTGAGGCTCTGCTGGCCTTAACGATCGTAATCGGGTGGAGAATTTCCCCTAGAGCGATGCTATCTACCCCTGCGCCGCTCTACTTGCATGGTCGGAGTTCGTCCCACTCGTTCCAGCGATCCAACATACCAATGGAGAAATTAGAAGCAGAGCCAAGTTCGGGAGGACCGGCCGAAGGTGTGCGAGCCTTTGCTTTGAAGTTTGAAGGTCGAGGATGCAAGGTCAACTATGGTGTTGACCCTGGTTCGACGCAGCCCTGTACGCTGTACGCGGGGAGTGTTGTGAGGAAGAAGAAGGGGGAAAGGGAAAATATACTCATTTACCCTTGATGCTCGTGAAGGAACGGATGGGCAAAGTTGCCCTTTGACCCGTCGCTGACCCCACCTCAGGTGGAGCAAGCCACTCTGTTGATGTGTCGGCCTCCCATTGGCCCAAAAGGTAATCATCTCGTAAAATTCATATCTAATGACTGGTAGCTCAGATTAAAACAAATTATACATGAAAGTTGATCAAAGAAATGTGAAGAACCCGATAAAAATATAATTGGATCCTAATTCTTCTTACAATTCAAAAAGTATAAAGATGCTATCTTTAATAGTTTAATCAATGAAAAACCCTAACTTTTGATGATTAATGAGTTAAAAATGGGTTAGATGGGTGTTTAAAGTAGATATTAACCTATTGTTAACAAAAGGGCATATTAGATCTAAAGAGGTGATCTTCATGCATAATTTGATTAATTTAGGGTTCCATATGCTTTAATGAACCCTGAACCCTAACTTTGGAATTTATGACCCTTAATGATTTTAATTTGACAAATTCATGTACAAAGTTGAGATATGATGGTTCTAATTTATTTTGAGTAAAAAGGTTCCTAATTGTGGATAAATACCCTCAATGTAGAAATTAGGGTTTACTAACAGGTAAAGGTAGAATTAATGACAAGTAAAGTTCATATGTGAATTAAACCATGATGAACTATGAATTGATGGTAAATGTGTACAATGATCTTGTCATGGGTTGAAGGGATAAAAATAGTAGCTTTAATGTAAAAGAGGCTTAATGAACTTAATTAATGGGACTGTTGGATGTATTTAATTCATGCAAAGTATAATGTGAATATGACTATCACATAAGATATGTGCCTACTAGCTCAGATCCTAGTCCCCTCTGTGGCTTAAATAGTTGACCTAATAAATGTCTACCAATGGGGTAGGTCCATCAGGTCATTAGATGACTTAGTAAATGGATACCAAAGGGGTAGGACCATCAAGTCATCATGAGTTAGATATTGGGCTACCTTCAAGTAGTGTCATGCGACTCAACCCTAGATATTGATCTACCTGTTAGGTAGGATCATGAAGGGTTTAATAAGGAACTACCTAGAGAGAAGTAGTATCTCAGTCTACCGCAGGGACAACACAAAGATAGGGGATAGGAAAGGACTGAGTAGTATGGTTTAAAACGTAATCTTGGTTGTTAAATGATAATTGGTTGATTACTTTGTTACTATAGTTGCACAATTATTGTTTCCCCCACATACCAGCTTTTTGCTGACCGACGTTTTGTTTGTCGGCGTTTTAGGTACAATGAAAAGAACAAACTGTAAAGTGGCATATGTGGAATTAAATGAGAAGTAATGTGTACAGGAGGATTAGTTAGATTAGTATCTTCATGAAAATAAGTTTAGAAATCCCAGATTTTAAAAGGTAAACAAAGTTTTATTTTATACCAATTTTTAGTTTAGTTGGTAAAGTTTATTAATTATTATTGATTATTTGTCGAACCTTTGATCCTGTTAGTTGAATAACGTCTCTGACCTTCGGGTCTCCCTTAATTGGGGGTTACCGGGAGACGGGGTCGTTACAAATATAGCCTTGTTGTTTGATTTGTGGGCTTTATTGGTTATTGGGCCCAATAACAAGGAAATTCTATTAATTAATGAATAATTGATAATTTGAGATAATGAGCCCAATTTTGGTAGTGAAATAGATTAAGTCATTATGGACTACCCTTCCAAATTTGGGATCAATTGGATACTTGGTTTGAGAGTTATAGCTTTTACAAGTTTCCCTAAAGTATTGGGTTTATAGTAAATGTCACGATTAAATCATTTATCCTTTTCTTTGGCGCGTGCAACAACAGCCCTTGGATCTGAGATCGACGGTGTCTGTGTCGTCACCTACCTCGGGTAGGAAAAGGAAAGAGGAGCAGTAACTCAGATCTTTCAGATTTGATTTCCTCCCCCTACAGTTAAAGTGCAAATATAGGATTCACTCCGTTAGATTTGTGAGAGGAAACCGCACTCATCCATACCAAGTTTTCCATACATTGAAGGGCAAAGCTGGAAACCACTAAATCTCGAGAAGCTTCTCTGCCATAGCCTTGGACTAGAAAAGGATACAAATTCCTTCTCTGTGAGTTCATAGACTCCTTAGAACAACTCCGTGTCACCCAACGAAGTCGACCCTGCAGGCAATTGAGCAACCAGCAGGTCTACCTCCACGATTTCCCTCCCATGGCCGCAGGAGCATCGCCTGGCCTATCTCCTTGTTCGTTGCTCATACGGTGAGATTGACCCTTCCTATGAGTTCGGCGGTGAATCTCGGAGGTGCGAGCCCCTTTTCCGACTACTGAGGGACCCCAACGCTCGAAGTCAACTCACCGGTTGACTGAGCGGGAGTACTGGTTCGCGCAACTAAGCAGCGAGCAGAGGAGGAAGAAGAAAAGGAGGGAAAGACCTCCTTTCCCTCAGGCGCGCATGGCCCAAGGCGAGAGCAAGGGGGGGCAGATGTGTCTTTTCAGCCATGCTTAGTACCCTGATCGCATGGAGCACCTCGCGGGGAGGAGTCCGTGTGAAAAAAAAAAGAGAAGAATAGTGGGCCATAGTGCTGACATGGCACACTACCATTGGCTTAAAGGTAATGATTTTTGCAAAATTCATAGAAACTAATTGGTAGCTCTGATGATAAAAAGTTATACATGAAAATTTATCAGGAGAACGTAAGGATTCTGATAAAAATGTTACTAGAACCTAATTTTGCATCTAATTTCAAAAGTTTCTAAAGTGATCATATAATGCATTAAAGTTTGATTAAAAACCCTAATTGTAGTTGGAGATCAAATCAAAGATGCTTAGTGTGTTAATTCGGATATTAATAACCTGTTAAGAAATAAAGTGAGGTTTAAATATAATCATGGGCTTGTTTTAGGGTTTTAATCAATGAATCTCTGATAATGCATATAGAAACCCTAATCTAAGGTAAAGACGGTAATTAACTTGAATAATTGGGAAATAAGTTGATATTAATCCTTTAACCAAAAAATGTGCAATAATATCGAAAATATGAATCTTGCTCGTAATTTGTTTAATTTAAGTGTTTCATGTGCGTAATGGGCCTTGAAACCCTAATATTAATGAAGGAGATTATTGATGGTTTTAATTATTCAAAATCATGAATTAAATTGAGAGATGATAATTCGAAGATATTTCAAGTATAAAAGTTCCTAATCATGGATAGATACCCTTAATATGATAAGTAGGGTTTTCTAATGGATAAATGAGAAATTAATAGTAAGTGGAATACAATTATGAATTAAATCATGATGAAGTAGGAATTATCAATTCAAAGGAAACTAAAGGTGGTAATTGAGTCTAATGATCTTGAAGTAACTTAAAAGAGATAAAGATGGTAGTTTTACTTTAACTGTGCCTATGATGTTGAAATTAGGGTTTGTGAAATAAGAGGGCATTAAATGTGATAAAAGTATTATGGAGGCTAAAACCCTAATAATACCCTAAAGTGGCCTATAAAGCTTATGATGGAATCCAAGTCTAGTTTTAGAATGTTCTGGATAAACTATAACACTTGGATGCATGCATTAATTTTAGGGTATGGTTGATTGATTGTTTCTTGTTCTTTATCCTTATTTCTCGGACAATCAAGTTGCTCTAGATTAGGTATGTGGTTACGCTTATGACTACCCGAATTAATTTTCCGTGATTTTATCGATGTTTCCATCGTGGCTTGAATTAACCTGTTGGATGTATTTAATTCATGTAAGGTATAATGTGAATATGACTATCACATAAGATATGTGCATACTAGCTCAGATCCATACCCCCATGGCCCTACCACACAGGTAGCCAATACCTAGGGTTATGGAGTCGCATGGTCCTACCCAAAGGTAGACCAATCCCTGACTCATGATCAATTGATGGACCTACCCCATTGGTAGCCATTTACTAAGTCATTTAATGACTTGATGGACCTACCCTCATTGGTTGCCATTTACTAGGTAAATCTATAAAGCTACAGAGGGGACTAGGATCTAAGCTTGTAGGCACTTATCATATGTGATAGTCATATTCACATTATACCTTGCATGAATTAAATACATCCAACAGGTTAATTCAAGCCACGATGGAAACATCGATAAAATCCCAGAAAACTAATTTGGGTAGTCATAAGCGTAACCACATACCTGATCCAGAGCAACTTGATTTTCCGAGCAATAAGGATAAAGAACAAGAAACAATCAATCAACCATACCCGGAAATTAATGCATGCATCCAAGTGTTATAGTTTATCCAGAACATTCTAAAACTAGACTTGGATTCCATCTTAAGCTTTCTGGGCCACTTTAGGGTTTTATTAGGGTTTTAGCCTCCATAATACTTATATCACATTTAATGTCGTCTTATTTCACAAACCCTAATTTCAACATCATAGGCACAGTTAAAGTCCATTATTTCTCTTTTATACTAAAACTACCATCTTTATCTATTTTAAGTTACTTCAAGATCATTAGACTCAATTACCACCTTCAGTTTCCTTTGAATTGATAATTCCTACTTCAGCATGATTTAATTCATAATTGTATTCCATTTACTATTAATTTGTCATTTATCCATTAGAAAACCCTACTTATCATATTAAGGGTATCTATCCATGATTAGGAACGTTTATACTTGAAATATCTTCGAATTATCATCTTTCAATTTAATTCATGATTTTGAATAAATAAAACCATCAATAATCTCCTTCACTAATATTAGGGTTTCAAGGCCCATTACGCACATGAAACTCTTAAATTAAACAAATTACGAGCAAGATTCATCTTTTCGATATTACTGCACATTTTTATGGTTAATGGATTAGTATCAACTTATTTCCCAATTATTCAAGTTAATTACCGTCTTTACCCTAGATTAGGGTTTCTATATGCATTATCAAGGATTCATTGACAAAACCCTAAAGCAAGCCCATCATTATATTTAAACCTCACTTTATTTCTTAAAAGGTTATTAATACTCAAATGAACCCATTAAGAATTTTTGATTTGATCTCCAACTACAATTAGAGTTTTTAATCAAACTTTAATGCATTATATGATCACTTTAGACACTTTTGAAATTAGAAGCAAAATTAGGTTCTAGTAACATTTTTATCAGAATCCCTACGTTCTCCTGATAAATTTTCGTGTATAACTTTTTATCATAGAGCTACCAATTAATTTCTACGAATTTTGCAAAAATCATTACCTTTAAGCCAATGGTAGTGCGCCACGTCAACACTATGGCCCACTATTCTTCTCTCTTTTTTTCACGCGGACTCCTCCCCGCGAGGCGCTCCATGCGATCAGGGTACTAAGCATGGCTGAAAAGACACATATGCCCCCTTGCTCTCGCCTTGGGCCATGCACGCTTGAGGGCAAGGAGGTCTTTCCCTCCTTTTCTTCTTCCTCCTCCGCTCGCTGCTTAGTTGCGTGAACCAGTACTCCCGCTCAGTCAACCTGTGAGTTGACTTCGAGCGTTGGGGTCCCTCAACAGTCGAAAAAGGGGCTCACACCTCCGAGATTCACCGTGGAACTCATAGGAAGGGTCAATCTCACCGTATGAGCAACGAACAGGGAGATAGGCCAGGCGATGCTCCTGCGGCCATGGGAGGGAAATCGTGGAGGTAGACCTGCTAGTTGCTCAATTGCCTGCAGGGTCGACTTCGTTGGGTGACGCGGAGTTGTTCTAAGGAGTCTGTGAACTCATAGAGAAGGAATTTGTATCATTTTATAGTCCAAGGCTATGGCAGAGAAGCTTCTCAAGATTTAGGGGTTTCCTGCTTTGCCCTTCAATGTATGAAAAACTTGGTATGGATGAGTGTGGTTTCCTCTCACGAATCTAACAGAGTGAATCCTAGATTTGCACTTTAACTGTAGGGGGAGGAAATCAAATCCGAAAGATCTGAGTTACTGCTCTTTCCTTTTCCTACCCGAGGTAGGTGACGGCACAAACACCGCCGATCTCATATCCAAGGGTTGTCATTTCACGCACCAAAGAAAAGGATAAATGATTTAATCGTGACATTTACTATAAACCCAACACTTTAGGGAAACTTGTAAAATCTATAACTCTCAAACCAAGTATCCAATTGATCCCAAATTTGGAAGGAAAGTCAATAATTACTTAATCTATTTCTCTACCAAAATTGGGCTCATTATCTCAAATTCTCAATTATTCATTAATTAATACAATTTCCTTGTTATTGGGCCCAATAGCCAATAAAGCCCATAAATCAAACAACAAGGCTATTTTAAATGAAATCCATTCATCCAAAACATATTATATAATTTTTTTTCCAAATATCTTTAAAATGTTAAATTACATTTCTCTCCTTATGAACCCAAAATTGGGGTTGTAACATCCTTCCCCTCTTATAAAAATTTTGCCCTCAAAATTCCATCAAACAAGTAAACAAACAGGATAAGCCTTTCTTATGTCCATCAGGGCTCCCATGTGGCTTCACCCTTTCCATGGTGCTTCCCAAGAACCTTCATCATCTCATATTCTTCCATATGAGTTCTTTCTTACATTGGTATATCGTACCCTCATAGGTGACTCAGGACATTTCAGCCTCTCAACAGCTGAATAGGTTCAGGGCTCAACACATGGCTGAGGTACATCACATAGTGCTCTAGATTGGACTCATGGCACTCATTACACATCACGTTATCCTGAGGGACAAGGCTAGACACAATCATCTCCACCATTCCATCTCAAATGGACCCATATATCGGAGACTCAGCTTTCTCAGTTGTAGCTTAGAGGGGTCAGATTTTCACATCACCTATTCTCCCATAGTGAACTGCATGTCAGTATGCTTTGCATCAGCTCGTGACTCATGTCACCACTGGGCTCTCTCTTAGCCATTCCACAATCAAAGTGGCCTCATCTGCACACATTGTGGTTCCTTTCTGACCTTTGCGAGGCCTCCTCCACCAACATCATCTTAATGAAGTGGTGACCGACACAACCTCTCTATAAGACTTCTTGCATCCTGATAAAGGCTATGGTGGTTAACATCACATCTTAAGATCTGCCTCTATGTATCATCCTGAATGAGCACACATGCTCTCATCAAACCCTCTAGTCTAGATCATACTGTCCATTAGTATGGGGTGATAAACCGTACTATCATCGAGCTCTTCATGTATCCACTTCCACCTCATGGAAGTGAACCTTGGTCATACTCAAGAACTTTTGAACTCGCATCATGGCGTAGTTGAACCATCTCTCTCTCTTATGTAGTTCAATAAAATCTGTCTCTTGACAGTACCCCTTCTTTCTCATGTCATCTAGGTAAGGCGATCTACCATAACCCATATTGCATCTTGACCTTCCTTGGTCAAAGGGAGACTTACCACAACATCCATAGTGATGGACTCCCATTCCCTCTCATGGACTCTCTATCCTCTATATAAAAGCATTGGGTTACTGGTGTTCATCCTTCACCTACTATCATGCCTGGCCACGGACCACAAGCATCTTCATCTTAAGCATACAAAGTGCTACTATCTCTTACTATTTTTGTAGTACTAAGGCGTATCATGATATCCTACATTGTTATGATTCCTCAAACTTGATACCTCGGAAACCCTAAACCATTCAAAATGGGTTTTCATCACATTCCCTTCTAGAGGAGTGTATCACAGGCTCTAAACCATCGTTGTATCATTCTTTCCATAAAGGTATGTTATCATCTCTATCCTCTTACCTTGTAGCAACGTTTCAACTTACATCATCTTTATCCTTGGTGTAAGACATGTGTACTGTCCTATCTCTCACTCCCATAACAAGAAGAAATAAGCATTTGGCGGCCGTCCAAATACAGAGTTCTTCCTATTCCAAGAGTAGAGATGGTACAACCCACGTTACCAATTTTGGGAGACCCGAAGGTCAGAGCTATTATCCAATCCATAGGATCAAAGGTTCGACAAATAATCAATAACAATTAATAAACTTTACCAACTAAACTGAAAACTGGTATAAAATAAAACTTTGTTTCCCTTTTAAAATCTGGGATTTCTAATCTTCTATCCATGAAGATACTAATATAACTAATCCTCATGTGCGCGTTACTTCTCATTCAATTCCACATATGTCACTTTAATGTTTGTTCTTTCATTTGTACCTAAAATGCCGAAAAACAAAACGTCGGTCAGCCGAAGCTGGTATGTGGGGGAAACAATAATTGTGCAACTATGTTAACAATATAATCACTCAATTAATCATTTAACAACCAAGATTACATTTTAAGCAATACTACTCAATCCTTGCCTATCCCCTTTCTCTGTAACGTCCCTACAGTGGACATGGATACCACCTCTCTCATATGGTAGATCCTTACCCCAATGGCGCTACCACACAGGTAACCAATACCTAAGGGTTATGGAGTCGCATGGTCCTACCCAAAGGTAGACCAATCCCTGACTCATGATGACTTGATGGACCTACCCCATTGGAAGCCATTTACTAAGTCATTTAATGACCTGATGGACCTACCCTCATCGGTAGACATTTACTAGGTCAATCTATAACGCTACAGAGGGGACTAGGATCTGAGCTAGTAGGCACATATCTTATGTGATAGTCATATTCACATTATACCTTGGATGAATTAAATACATCCAACAGGTTAATTCAAGCCACGATGGAAACATCGATAAAATCCCGGAAAACTAATTCGGGAAGTCATAAGCGTAACCACATACCTGATCCAGAGCAACTTCATTGTCCGAGTAATAAGGATAAAGAAATATTAATGGGTTCATTTGGAATTAGATATTCCAAATGACCTACCCGAATTAAAGTGCAAAGGAGGATTAGATAGGGTTTAATGGATCTTTAGAGTTGATATTAATTTGTTAAATGTAAAAAGGAACATTGAGTTCAAAAAGGAAGAACTTTGCATATGATTAGCTTAGTTTAGAGTTTATATGCTTGAAATTGGAAAAGTACATAAAGTTATCATCTTTAGTGTGTTAATTAAGGGAAAACCCTTAGATTTGATGGTAAATAGTCTTAATGATATTATTTAGATAATTCAAACAGATATTAACATGTTGTTAATAAAAGGGCATATTAGATCTAAAAGGATGATCTTCATGTGTAATTTGATTAATTTAGGGTTCCATACACTTTATTGAACCTTGAACCCTAACATTGATAATTATGATACTTAATGATTTTAATTGTGTAAATCCACGAATAAAATAGAGTTGTGATGATCCTATGCCAAATTGAGCATAAAAGATCCTTCATGTGGATAATTTGAGTAATTAGGGTTTTTATGAGTGGAAAAGTTGTTTTAGGTTTTGTTGACCTAAAAAGGATAAAGTTTGAGAAATTGATCTAAGAAACCCTAATCCATCCTAATGAGACTTAGAAACTTTAGAAAGTTGTCCCAAGTCAATGAGGAGTTGTTTGGGATATGCTTGTGACAATTAGACATTATACATGTTTTCAGGATCAATGTTTGCTTGATTGGTTGATTGGCTTGCTTGATTGGGCATCTAGTTGGATTTGGATAAATTGTTGCTTGAGATCTCCAAGACGGGTATGTGGTTACGATTATGAATAACCGCTATAGTTTCCCGATGGATTCCCGGATGTTTAATTGCATTGAATGCAACTAAACTGTTGGATGTTTATTTATTTCATGCCACTATAAAGTGACTATGATTATCACCATAAATGTGCATATATAACTGGCTAGATCTGGGTCCACCTCTGTTAGTTTGAAAAGGCTAAAAAAGGGATAATCCTAGAGTAAGGTCTAGGTTACCATGAGTGAGAAACTGTGCTACCTACATGTAGTGCCATGAGACTCTTTACGACCCCACCTCTCAATAACCCCCAATTAAGGGAGACCAAGAGGTTGGTACCAATCGTCGATCAGCCATAGCTGGTATGTGGGGGAAACAATAAACATGCAACTATGATAACAATGTAATCATTCAATTACTTATTTAACAACCAATATTACATTTTAGATATAACTCCGCGATCCAAGAGTACCCTATCCTCTATGTTTTCCCCATTAAATCCCTCATGATCCACCTATAAGTGAACCAGTTTCTAGGGTTGAGTCACATGGCACTACTCGTAAGTAGACCACTCCTTCACTCGGGATTTGCTAAAGAGTCTCTAACTCACGGTAACCTAGACCTTACTCTAGGATTACCCCTTTTTTAGCCTTTTCAAAGTAACAGAGGTGGACCCAGATCTAGCCATTTATATATGCACATTTATGGTGATAATCATAGTCACTTTATAGTGGCATGAAATAAATAAACATCCAAAAGTTTAGTTGCATTCAATGTGATTAAACATCTGGGAATCTAATCAGGAAACTATAGAGGTTATTCATAATCGTAACCACATACCTGATCCATAGTAACTTGATGTCCATGCATTAACATTCAACACAATTAACAAGCGATCAACAATATCCTGAAAATAATGTATAACATCCAAGTGTCATTTTTTTATTCAAAACATCCTTAAGATCAACTTGGATTCCTCCTTATGATTTCTAGGCCAACTTTAGGGTTTTATTAAGGTTTTAGCCTTCATTATGCATTTATCACTTTTAATGCTAAAACTATTATCTTTATCCATTTAGGTCATATCCAAAACATTAAGGCTAATTATCATCTTCAGTTTCTTCTAAATTGACAAATCATATTTCATTATAGTTCAACTCACATATATGAACCTTATTTATCACTATTTCCACTTTTATACACTAGGAAACACTAATTATCCAAATAATTCACATTAAAGATCTTTGGTACTCAATTTATCATCAAATCATCATATTTCTATTTTATTCTTCAATTTGTACAATTAAAACCATTAGAATTCATGTCAACATAAATTAGGGTTTCTAATCCCATTAAGGCATATTCATGTACATAGAACCCTAAATGAGACCAATTATATAAAAAGATCATTTTTTTAAAATCCTATTTTCACTTTTATTAACAACAGGTTAATATCAGCATGAATTATCCATCTATCATCAAATCTAAGGGTTTTTCCTTAATTGAATCAGTAAAGATGATAACTTTATGCCCATTTAAATTCCATGCATATTTAAGCACATAAACCCTAAATTAGACGAATCATGTGAAACGTTCTTCCTTTTTTAACTTAATATTCCTTTTTAAATTTAATATATTAGTATCAACTCTAAAGATCCATTTAACCCTATTAATCATATCAAAGTAGGGTTTCTTTACCATTAATAGATTAAAGTTCATACATTACACTACTTTTCGAATTGCAAGAGGAATTAGCTTCTAAACATATTTTTATTGAATTCCCCTCGTTCTGAGGATCCAAATTCATATATAACTTGTTTCAATCCAAGCTATGGTTAAATAAATATGAATTTCACAAAAGTTCACTTACTTGAGCCAATCAAAGGCTGACACGTCGGTCCCCTTTCATGCAACGTAATCCGCTTTATTCGGAAATATGACGAAATGACGCGACTGCCCTTTACTTAACAGGTTGGCGCTTCACACCCCGGAGGGTATTTCCGTCCAAAGACTGAGGGGTCATCCCCTTCCTTCAGCCAACAGCGTGACGCTGGCCCTAGCCGCCCTAGGCACGGCTCTACTCCCTTCCCTGACCACGAACTTCGCCGGAAACTGCTCCACTACCTCTGTCGTTCTTGGGCGCACACGTGGTGCCCCTAACAGTTGGCCAAGGTGGCCGATCCCCCACTTGTGGCCCAAGCTTTTGTGGCCGGTACAGTAGGCCGCCGGCTGCCATTGCGGACACACTAGGGCACAAACTTGATGGCGACGAGGATCCTCGGCTCCGTGGTACCCCAGGCTACCACCAAAACTCACTGTTGCCTCTTCATTGCTCCATGGTCTGTCTACTCTCCCAAGCTAGGGTTTTGGACGGAGAAGGAAGAAGAAGGGAGGTATAACTGCGTGGGATACCTCTGGATTCGCCCCCAAGCCTTACCCCTTATATAGGGGAAGTCAACGAAGCTGTGGGATGGCCTTCCTTATGGAGACAAAGTCCCTCATCTAATAGGATTCATTTTCCTTCAAAGAGAAGCCATTCTTCTCTCTCTCTCTCTCTCCTTTGATATATCCTATTACTTGGATATTAGGAATTCGAAATTCCTCTTTCTTTTTCTTTGCACTTGCCTTTTTATTTCATTTCCACGAATTTCTATTCTCTTTCAATAGAAATAACTCCTTTTTTAGTAATACCACAAAATTCATTAATAAAGAAACACATTATCCTCTTAGTTTTCCTTTTTAGGATTTTATCTTTCTTTACTCTTTATTGGGACTCCTTGCATCCCAAGATACTCCATTATTTTGAAATTCTCTCATTGGATACTTATTATCCTTCTCAATGCACCTATATGCATTATTTTGCATTATCATGTTTATTTCTAAATAAAATATTTCTTTTTGAGGATTTCTCTTTATTTCTCTTTTATTTTCCTCATTGGCATTCCTTTTATCATTAGAAATCTCATGGATACGAAATTTCCCCAAGAAATCTCATTTATGCCTCTTTCCACTCATTTTCCACATTTTGTCGTTATTTTCCAATTTCTTTCTTCATAAAGAAAAACTTAATTAATATTTTCTTTTCTTATTGCTTTCTTTTTGCAACCTTGGACTCCTTGGCACCCAAGGAACCCAACAGGCATGAAATCCTCTTTGGATTTGCCTTCTAGAGGTTTCTACATATTTCTTTTCTCGAATATTCAATTATTCATTCACTAATTGAATTTGCTTTGTTATTTCGTTGTTATTGGGCCCAATAGCCAATAAAGCCCACAACACAAACATAAAGTCTATTGTAAACGAAATCCATTTATTTGAAGCAAATTATATCATTATTTGTTCAAATATCTTTAATATGAGAAATTACATTTCTCACCAATTGAACCCAAAAATTGGGGTTATAACATCCTTCCCCTCTTATACGAATTTTGTCCTCAGAATTCAAACAAGCAAACAAACAATTCAGGATAAGACTTTTCCATATCCATCTTTGGCCCCTATGTGGCTTTTCCGTACCCATGTCATTTTCAAAGAACCTTTATTATCACATATTCTTTTCTCTGAGTCCTTTCATCCTGGCGTCTATAAACTACACAGGTGACTCAGGACATTTCAGCCTCCCTTGGGGCTCGCTAGGTTCATTGCTCAGCACATGGTCGTGGTACCTCACATAGTGCTCTAAATTGGACACATAAAAAAAAACATCCCACATTACTGTATCCGAAGGGGCAAGGTCAAACTTAACGTTCTCCACCAAACCATATCAAAAGAAGCCATGCATCGGGGACTCATCTCTCTTAGCTATAACTTAGAGGGTTCGGATTTTTATATCACATAATCTCCCACAGTGTACTGCATGTAAGTCTACTTTGCATCTGCTCACGACTCTCATCGTCTCTAGGTTCCTTTCAGTCCTTGCACAATCAAAGTGACTTCTTCTACACACACGGGGGTCCCTTTTCTAACCATCATGTGGTCCTTTTCTAACCATCATGTGGTCCTTTCGCCAACATCACCTTACTGAAGTGGTGACCGACACAACCTCCCTTACAGAGCTTCATATAAAACCCAATACTGGCTATGGTGGTCATTGTCACATCTTTCATAGGACAAGAACTGTCTCTACATATCACCCTGAATGAGCACACATGCCCTCATCAGACCCTTTAGTCTGGATCATTCTAACCACTATACTATCATTGAGTTTTTCATGTACCTACTTCCACTTTATGGAAGCGAACCTTTAGGTCAAACTCAAGAACCTTTGAACTTGCTTCATGGTGTAGTGGAACAATCTCTCTCACGGTAGTTCAATTAGATCTGTCCCTTGACAGAACTCTTCCTTTCTCATATTATCTAGGTCAGGCGACCTACCATAACCCATATTGTATCTCGACCTTCCTCGGTCCAGGGAAGACCTATCACAACATCCATAGTGTTGAGCTCTCATTCCTTCTTAGGGATTCTTTTGTCCTCCATATCGATACACTGGGTTACTGGGGTTCATCCTTTACCCCCCTCCTTGCATGGCCATAATCCACATGCAACCTCATCTTAAGCATCTAACGTGATATTTCCCTTTTCCCTGGTGTATCATGATTTCATGTATGTCATGATTCTTTCAAGATCAATTCCTTCGAAACCCTAAGCCACTCTTGTCAGGGTTTCATCACCTTCTTTTCCAAAGAAGTGCACTTGAGGTTCTACCACCATTCTTTCATTGCATCAAGGACTAGACTGGCTAAACAAACAACCCTAAACTTTTCAACGCATCTTGTTACATTTGAGTGTTATCCAAACACCCCTCCTTTTCAAACTTAGGATTAGCCAAACAACCTCTTCTAACTTCTAGTCAAACAAGTCTTAACCAGAGCATTCAATACCACCTCTCAACCTTAGGTATTAGGTAACATTGAAGACATACACTTCCATGTATTATATTACCTCAAACTCCAGGTCTATCTCTATTAAGAACACTCTCTGATCTCATCATCATGGTGACCAAACTCAATCTGGTATAACTTGTAAGTTCTACATAGCTCATCATAGAAACTTCCTCATAAGGGGACTACCTCATTCCTCTTAGTGTTTGCAAGCCATCCATCATTCATTCACTTTACCATGGTAAGATATCTCCACTATCCCATTTCTCGTGGCAACGCTCCAACCTACATCATCTCTTATCCTTGGTGTATGACATGCATAATGTCCTATCTCTCACCCCCATAACAAGAGGAAATAAGCATTTGGTTGTAGTCCAAATATAGAGTTCTTCCTGTTCCAAGAGTAGAGATGGTACATCCCACCTTGCTAGTACACCTTTAAATCTAAGTTGCAACGTGCCACATATGTCTCTTCATCACAACCATCATGATATCAAACTAGTCTTAAACCTACTGAGATTTATATCCTTGGTCAACATCTCAATGTCTATAGGGTACCGGCTCTTTTGGAGTCATCCCTCTTCCCTCATGCATCAAGAGAGTGCCCTACTCATCTGCCCTTTGGGTCCCATGAGTTCATGAAGGTGATCAATCTCCTAACCCATGGCCCTCAGACAATGATAGCTGTTACCTCCGGACCCTATGGTCATGTGCAAATAGGGAATTAGGCAACTCCTACTTTCATCGGTCTTATCCCTACCTGACCCTAGGATAGACTTAGGATTCTCCATAGAAGTACATGTTCACTTAGAACCTTACCCAAGTCTTCATCATCTCTCTTCCTGCATTCATGGGCTCGCTTTCATCCTTTCATAGGGATCATGGCAACCTGCCTACCTTGGTCAAGCCCCATATCAGTTACCTCCATGTTAACACATCCATATGCACTTAGAGATGGATATCTATGGGTCTATAGGTTCATTCTCATACCCTGTACTTTTCTCTTAACTTCTCAAGATCCTATGAGACCTCTTTAGGTTACCTTAAACCAACCCAAAAGATACACACCCTACCAAAGGGGTCCCTCTCCTAGGATGGAAGGAAAACTATCTCTATGGTCACAAAAGCTCTTAGGTCTAGGGTTTACATCCACACGAGCCTACTTATCCCTAGTAAGCTATTAAGGCATAAGAAGATCACCTACTAAACCATGCTAGGTCATACTTGTCCTCTTTCCTCAATGTTGGATCGAGATCATACCATCCTTTATCATCAACCTAGCTATGAGGGGTTCATCAAACACACCTTAATTTTAAGGGGCTTATCTTTTCCTCTATTCATGAGGATTACCAAGCTCGCTTCTATAGGAACTCAACTTCTCATCATGAGCCTTAGGTACACCACTTCCCCTCTTAGTCCTAGGAACCCTAGGTTCACTGCATGCTCTGTCTCTTAACTAAAAACCAAGCATGAAAAAGGCATGACATTCACTCCTTGTCATCCTTCAACTCAAGCAACACTTAGAGTTGGGTCCTCCTTAAGGACAACCAACAAGGTACAAGGCCTCATAACTTGCTACTAAACCTTTCTAGGTCTAAGGAACTCTTCTTCCTACCTTGGAAGGTAAACATCTATACCATAGGGTCGTATGTACCAGAAGCTTCATCTTTTCTCAAGGGTTTGGTCCCTCTAAATACAACCAAGGTATCATCAACTTTTTGGGATCAATCATGAGGCAACCACTATCATCCATTGTTTAGGGTTTTAGGCTTCCAACCTTCTTGCTGGGTTTCTTTCTCTCTCTCTAGAGCTAAAACTACAACCAACCTCACCATTATAGATCATCTCTTCATGAAGGATCAACCTCAAAAGCATCCTCTACATGGGTGAAGCTTAGGTTCTAACTTATGTTTGCTCAAGGTCATCCATAACCCTTAATGCTCCATCATAATTCCTTAAACAGGGTTTCATCCTACTGCCATCATTATGATGTGCCCTAGGTGCCAGCTATGCCCTACTTGTGCAAGCCCATAGGGTTTCTATGGTCCTTCACTAACATCATCATCTAAAGAGCTATCATGTACTCTAACATGCACGACTCTTCCCAGGGTTTGGGTTGCCAAAGGTGCTAGGTCACCCATGGATCCTATGGCATCCCAAAGGCATGTCCTTTCAAACACCTGGTCCAACTCATCTCTCTCTAACCTTCACTTAGGGTTAGGGTTAGCATCATCCTCAGAGGATGTGCCAGGTCTCTACTTGTAATGGAGATCTCTATCTCCATGACTAACTTATCCCCCTGTCACGAAGGTCTAACCTTAGATCCCTTCTGAGGACATGACAACTTATGTCATACGACCTAAGCATGTATTTATTCCTTTACGCTTACTCTATTAAGCTTATGTCCATGACATATTATTAACATGCTTTTTATTAATTTGATGGAGGATTCCTTAATCCTTATCAACCTTACCCGTACCTCAAGAGGGTGAGAGGAGAGAGAAAACCCTAATCCTTTAGGTCCTTATCAGAATTTTTGTGATGAGAAGGGATGAATAAGATGAGCAGTCCTAAAGGTATCTTATTTCGATTCATACCCTAAGACGTTGGTCAGGCGGTCACACGGGTTCGGCAGTCCTCGTATTCCGACTAGCGGTGCGGAGAAAAATCTTGCCAGCCCCCGATCGTGATCCCTTTCTAGACACCTCCGTCTTTCAGATACTCCTCTAATAACTTGGGTTCTATGGAGTTTGTAAAATTTAATAATTATTAATGGTTAACTGAGGAACCTAAGCTCTAATACGAAATGTTATGACCACACCTCCCGATAACCCCCAATTAAGGGAGACCAAGAGGTTGATCCGCACTCATTAATCCCGGATCAAAGGTTCGACATATAATCATAAACAATTATTAAATTCTAACAGACTATATTGAAAATGGTAATAACATTTTTCTTTACATACCTTTTGAAAACTTGGATCTCTAAACTTCTTTCCACACCGATACTAATCTATCTAATCCTCCTTTATACTTTAATTATCTTTTACTATCACATGTGCCACTTTACTGTTTGTTCTTTTCATTGTACCTAAAACGCCGACAAACAAAACGTCGGTCAGCCGTAGCTGGTATGTGGGGGAAAACAATAAACATGCAACTATGATAACAATGTAATCATTCAATTACTTATTTAACAACCAATATTACGTTTTAGATATAACTCCGCGATCCAAGAGTACCCTATCCTTCGTGTTATCCCCATTAAACCCCTCATGATCCACCTATAAGTGAACCAGTTTCTAGGGTTGAGTCACTTGGCACTACTCATAAGTAGACCACTCCTTATCTCGGGATTTGCTAAAGAGTCTCTAACTAACGGTAACCTAGACCTTACTCTAGGATTACCCCTTTTTTAGCCTTTTCAAAGTAACACAGGTGGACCCAAATCTAGCCAGTTACATATGCACATTTATGGTGATAATCATAGTCACTTTATAGTGGCATGAAATAAATAAACATCCAACTGTTTAGTTGCATTCAATGCGATTAAACATCCGGGAATCCATCGGGAAACTATAGTGGTTATTCATAATCGTAACCACATACCTTATCCATATTAACTTGATGTCCATGCATTAACATTCAACAAAATTAACAAGCAATCAACAATATCCTAAAAATAATGTATAACAACCCAGTGTCATTATTTTATTCAAAACATCCTTAAGATCAACTTGGATTCCTCCTTATGATTTCTAGGCCAACTTTAGGGTTTTATTAAGGTTTTAGCCTTCATTATGCATTTATCACTTTTAATGCTAAAACTATTATCTTTATCCTTTTTGGTCATATCCAAAACATTAAGGCTAATTATCATCTTCAGTTTCTTCCAAACTGACAAATCATATTTCATTATAGTTCAACTCACATATATGAACCTTATTTGTCAATATTTCCACTTTTATACACTAGGAAACACTAATTATCCAAATAATTCACATTAAACATCTTTGGTACTCAATTTATCTTCGAATCATCATATTTCTATTTTATTCTTCAATTTGTACAATTAAAACCATTAGAATTCATCTCAACGAAAATTAGGGTTTCAAATCCCATTAAGGCATATTCATGTACATAGAACCCTAAATGAGACCAATTATATAAAAAGATCATTTTTTTAAATCCTATTTTTACTTTTATTAACAACAGGTTAATATCAGCTTGAATTATCCATCTATCATCAAATCTAAGGTTTTTTCTTAATTGAATCATTAAAGATGATAACTTTATGCCCTTTTAAATTCCATGCATATTTAAGCACATAAACCCTAAATTAGACTAATCATGTGCAAAGTTCTTCCTTTTTTAAATTAATGTTCCTTTTTACATTTAACAGATTAATATCAACTCTAAAGATCCATTAAACCCTATTAATCATATCAAAGTAGGGTTTCTTTACCATTAATAGATTAAAGTTCATACATTACACTACTTTTCGAATTTCAAGAGGAATTAGCTTCTAAACATATTTTTATTGAATTCCCCTCGTTTTGAGGATCAAAATTCATATATAACTTGTTTCAATCCGAGCTACGGTTAAATAAATATGAATTTCACAAAAGTTCACTTACTTGAGCCAATCAAAGGCTGACACATCGGCTCCCTTTCATGCAACGTAATCCGCTTTGTTTCGAAATATGACTAAATGACGTGACTGCCCTTTACTTAACAGGTCGACGCTTCACACCCCGGAGGGTATTTCTAGCCAAAGGCCGAGGGGTCATCCCCTTCCTTCAGCCAGTCGCGCGACGCTGGCCCTAGCCGCCCTAGGAGTGGCTCTACTCCCTTCCCTAACCACGAACTTTGCCGGAAACTGCTCCACTACCTCCGCCGTTCTTGGGCACACATGTGGTTCCCCTAACAGTTGGCCAAGGTGGCCGATCCCCCACTCGTGGCCCAAGCTTTTGTGGCCGGTACAGCAGGTCGTCGTCTGCCATTGCGCACACACTTGGGCACAAACTTGATGGCGACGAGGATCCTCGGCTCCGCGGTACCCCAAGTTACCACCAAAACCCACTGTTGCCTCTTCATTACTCCCTGGTCTCTCTACTCTGCCAAGCTAGGGTTTTGGATGGAGAAGGAAGAAAAAGGGAGGTATAACTGCGTGGGATACCTCTGGATCCACCCCCAAGCCTTACCCCTTATATAGGGGAAGTCAACGAAGCCCTGGGATGGCCTTCCACAAAGAGACAAAGTCCCTCATCTAATAGGATTCGTTTTCCTTCAAAGAGAAGCCATTCTTCTCTCTCTCTCTCTCTCCTTTGATATATCCTATTACTTGGATATTAGGAATTCAAAATTCCTCTTTCTTTTTCTTTGCGCTTGCCTTTTTATTTCATTGGCCACGAATTTCTATTCTCTTTCAATAGAACTAACTCCCTTTTTAGTAATACCACAAAATTCATTAATAAAGCAACACATTATCCTCTTATTTTTCCTTTTTAGTATTTTCTCTTTCTTTACTCTTTATTGGGACTCCTTGGATCCCAAGATACTCCATTATTTCGAAATTCTCTCATTGGATACTTATTATCCTTCTCAATGCACCTATATGCATTATTTTGCATTATCATGTTTATTTCTAAATAAAATATTTCTTTTTTAGGATTTATCTTTATTTATCTTTTATTTTCCTCATTGGCATTCCTTTTATCATTAGAAATCTCATGGATACGAAATTTCCCCAAGAAATCTCATTTATGCCTCTTTCCAATCATTTTCCACATTTTCTCATTATTTTCCAATTTCTTTCTTCATAAAGAAAAACTTAATTAATCTTTTCTTTTCTTATTCCTTTATTTTTGCAACCTTGGACTCCTTGGAAACCAAGGAACCCAAGAGGCACGAAATCCTCTTTGGATTTGCCTTCTAGAGGTTTCTACATATTTCTTTTCTCGAATATTCAATTATTCATTCACTAATTGAATTTGCTTTGTTATTTCCTTGTTATTGGGCCCAATAGCCAATAAAGCCCACAACACAAACATCAAGTCTATTGTAAACGAAATCCATTTATTTGAAGCAAATATATCATTATTTGTTCAAATATCTTTAATATGGGAAATTACATTTGTCCCCAATTGAACCCAAAAATTGGGGTTATAACAACGATAAAGAGAACAACCTGATGCATTGAATTGTAAATCAAGTTGCATTCTGATCTGAACTCTTTTCTACACTTCTTCTATCATCTTCGTATGCCTCCATCCACCAGAAAGAAACAAAAATAGCCAAAATAGTGCCAAACCCTAAGTTCGGAGTGGCACACCGCTTCCCTCTATATCCGCTTCTTCCATACCCCTCACAAATTAATAGGGGCATACCACCAAAAATGCAATCTTGAGTCGAATAGAGGAGAGATTTGCATATACCAGATGTCGAAGCGCACACAAAAAGAAATGCAATCTCGAGTCGAATAGAGGAGAGATTCACACAAAAAATTATATGCAATAAATGAAATTGCAAAAATAATAAAAATCTCGAGTTGAATAGAGGAGAGATTTACTTCTTCCTTCCATACCACCCTTCACTCCCTTTTCTACCTAAAGGCACAATTAAAGCATTCAATGCCCGGAAAAACACCAGTGTCAGATCAGATGCACACTTGTCATTCTGCAGGTATCTCTGGACTCTTACAAAACTCTTTGAAATTCTTGTTGTTGGAAAAAGTGAGGAGGAAGTGAGGTTGGAAAGCAAACTCAGGAACAAAGATACTGTAAGATGTGTTCTGTCGTCTGAAGAAGTTGAGATGCTTAGTCATACTAAGCAGAAAAGAAATAATCGTGATGTGAAGAGGAAGCAGTCACATGATCGAAAGTAATCATTTGGCGACTGTTTCAGATTTTGTGTTACTCGAGGACGAGCAACCTTTAAATTCAGGGTGTTTGATGAATGCATATTCATCCTGATTTTCTGTCACCCTTTTTATAACCAATTTGATTCAATACTTTCAATTTATCTCTTAACCCTCAAAAATTGCAAATTTTCCGGATAAATCTAATTATTATGATTCTTGATCGAATTTATATTTATTTGGTGCAGGTCTAAACCAGGTTCTATCATCATGTGGAATTCACTAAAGAATCTCTCACCAATCGGTCTTGACCAAATGGTCTCCTCTAATGGTTCTGACCAATCGGTCTGACCAAATCGTTTTCACCATTCGGTTTCACCAATCGATCTCACCAAACAGTTTTTCCTAACTATCTCAAGACTGTTTGAGCTCATTCGGTTTCAAGACCACATGAGCCCAAACGGTCCCAAAACCATATGACGTCTAATGGTTTCAAAACCTTTTGGACAACGAAACTATTTGGACAACGAAACCATTTGGAGCCATTCGGTCCCAAGACCGTTTGCCCTCAAGACCAAACAATACATGAGGACCGTATGAGGAACACATGTTTGGAACCATTCGGTCCCGAGACCGTTTGGAGCCTTTCGGTCCCGAGACCATTTGGAGCCATTCGGTCCCAAGACCATTTGCTACCATTCGGTCCAAGACCGTTTTGTAACACCCCTGACCTGGGTTATGACCTAACCCTGGAAGTTTTGCTTAATATGTAATTATTATACTTGTGAACACTCCCTGGCATGTAATTAAGTCCCTCAGGGACATTCACTTTCATATTTTGCTCCTTTTGCATAAAGTTGTAGCATTATGTTGTATGCAGGGACCTATGTGCAAATTACCCAGTTTAAGGGTTGAACTTGCAAAATTCACAAGATAAGATGTTCCTTTGATGATTAAGACATCATGGGGATGTCTATGATGAGATTTGAGGGATTTCCCAAGCTTGGGCACCAAGGTGCAGCTGTGGAAGCAATCCCCAAGCTCAGAAACCCTAATTTGGGGTAAATTGCAATTTACCCAAATTGAGGGGTCCAACTTGTAATTTCACCATCTAGAACATCTTTTATGACTCTTGTCATCATTTAGAGTAGAAATGATGAAAGAGTTACATCATTCACTAATCAGATAAGAAAAATGATCTTTGTGGTAGAAATCACCTAAAATGGGTACAAAACCCTAACATGTATGTACCCTAGTTGAAGGTTGGATTCCTATACCCTTAGATCTTGAGTTTTCCTAAGATTTGCATAAGGTTAGATGGGCTTGGACGTGCCCTTGAGCAAGGAGGGACCTAGATGCGAATTTTGGCTTTAAAAGGTCCTTATGTTAGAAAATAGCCTAAAACTATAAAAGCCTTTCTTTTGCAAACGAGCAAACGATCCTTCCCTGTTCCATTCACTTCCTTTCTTTCTCAAACGGCCAAGGACTTGCTCTGGAGAACAGGGAGACGAAGTAGCTTGCTCTAGGTAAGAAACCTCATGTCTAGCTCGAATTCATGGTGGTTTTCACTTTCTAGGGTTGGTTTCATGGTTAGCTTAACTAGTCTTCTTGTTCTAGCCAACCAAAGCTTCGATTCCTTGGAGTTTTCATCCCTGATCAAGTTGTGGAAGCTCAAGGACGCCATTAGAGCTTGGACCTCAGAGTCTTGGAGCTTTAGGATCAAACTTGAGGCGGGTTTTATAACTCTGAACTTGTGCTTTATAATCATGCTTTGTTTCTAGCAAATTTGCTAGTATATCTCCTTCTATCTCCCTTCTTCTTTGCACGATTGCAATTGAACCAGTGGAGAAACCGACCTTGCAAGAGGTTGAAGATGAGGGGTGTGATTCCCTATGTTGCTTTTCCAAACGGTCTTGGATCCTTTTGGTCCAAACGGTTGCAAACCGTTTGGGTTCAAACGGTTTCAAACCGTTTGCTCTCAAACGGTCTTGCAAGACCGTTTGGATTGAAACGGTCTCAAGACCGTTTGAGGGCATTGACCAAGGGACGACCGTTTGAGGGTCTGTTCCCAACAGGTTGAATTTCATCTCTGTAAAGAATCAAAGCCTAATTCTTAACCAATTGGGAGTTGAAGGCACTTCAACATGGAACCCTAATTGGGTGAAAAAGTGCTGATTTAACACATAGATCTTGTTGAGTTTTGGGTTGAAGGACCCAAACGGTCTCAAGACCGTTTGGGGATTCCTCCAAACGGTCTCAAGACCGTTTGGGCACAACCCAAGACCGTTTGAAGGTCTAGGTTTGAGTTAATCTAGTGGTTTGAGGGTCCAATTGTAGGAAATTGATGCATTGATTGAAAAGTGTTGATTTTGACCTAATTGGACTTCAACCTGAGTCAAAATGGTTTGGATCTTGGTCAAACTTTGGGCAAACGGTCTCAAGACCGTTTGGGTGATGTTCAAACGACCTCAAGACCGTTTGAGCTCAAACGACCTCAAGGTCGTTTGGTCCAAACGACCTCAAACCGTTTGAGGCTCCAAACGGTTTGGAAGTCAAACCTCCCAAACGGTCCTCACCTCCAAACGGTCTCAAGACCGTTTGAGGATCCAACGGTCTCAAGACCGTTTGGATGGTTGAGATCGTTTGAAGGATGGAAACCACTTGGAGATTTGTGGTGATTTATGCTTAACCATTTGATGGTGCCAATGGCTTAATGATGACTCCATTTAAACCCTAATGGTAACCTAGGTCATTAAGGGACTATGTGATTAGTGAGTTAACCCATGATGGTGATCATGTGGAAAATTACCAAAATACCCTCGAGGGGTCTAAAGGGGTAAAACCCTAATCTAATCAAACCCTAATCACATGATGTTGATGCTTTGGCTCACATCAGTCAATGGAGACTTGCCTCAACCTAATCTAGAGTGGTGTTGCCACCATCTACTAGAGAGAGGAAAGAGAAAGTGTTTCTAGAGAAAGAAAGTATCCTAGAGAGAGAAAGTGCCCTTTTTAGGAGTAATCTCTAGTAAGATACTTCTTTTACACATGAAGGTGTATGATTAGGAAATGACCCACCTATGTGAGGTCATGGAAACCCTAATGATGATATCTAATGGATCTTAATGATAATTAAGAGTCTTAATGATGATGTTTCTCTTACATGATGATGTAACGAGTACAATTCACCATGGAGTGAATAGTAAACCCTGATTGTAAGGGTTATTAAGTGGAACCCTAATTGAAGGTGATCCCATGTGGAACCCTAGTTGTGGGTGATCCCATGTGGAACCCTATTTGAGGGTGATTCCATGTGAAACACTAGTTGAGGGTGAATCCAAGTGAAACCCTAATTGGGAATGTATCCCTATTTACTAAATTATTTACAATTATCTGTTGAATTAACCATGCAGGTTGTTATGAGATGATGGTCACACCCAGGTATGGAATACCATGTTATATTCATTGAAGGCATGTCTTATGCTTTATGAATAGTGAACCATCTTGATGCACTGTTAAGTGACATCCTTTGCGATTTATGGGCTGTAAGAGCCATAAATGTTATCAAGGTCATGCTTGACAGATGACTTGAAGATGAATATCTGATAATTGTGATAAGTTAGGCCTGCTACATTTTGTATTCTCATATATAGCTGTGTTACTGTATGATGATTGGAATACTGAATGTACCTAACTAATCAAGTGAAATGTAGAGCCCTGATCATAGATCCATCATTGTCAGTTGTCTAAATGATGGTGAAACAGGTTTTCCTAAGGGAACTCCTGGAGCACATACTGTTGAGTATGTGGGGTACATGGATGTGTAGAACCTGACATCCTAGTGTAGGTATTTGATGTAGATTCTCGTAGTCCGTCATACCTTCACTATAACAGAAAGGGTGAGTGGATGATGTAGATTCTAGTAGTCCATCAGACCCCACCCCAAAGTTTTAAAGGTGAGCTGTATCTCTACACTCCCTTAAAGACATAAACCCTGTATCGGTGAAAGATAAACAAGAAATCTTCCGATAGCGAAGAGAGTACAGAATGCCACTGTAACTCTAAAAATAGCGAAGGACCAGAGTACCCTGGTGAGCTATTACATAGACATCCCGCCAGATGTCAAACAATCAATCTTCTAACTGACTGAGGAAGGTGAGGTCATAAGAATCCGGCTCTCTTAATGACCTATGTATGATACTGATGCGACTTCTCAGTGATCAGTTGGAGTATGAGTGGTATACCTCATCTCCACAGGGCATAACAATAATGTTTGAAAAACATAATCAACAGCGTAGTATATCTGTTAAAGTTATCTACGAGTTATTTGATTGATGTTACCTTGAATAGCATGGAGGTTCTCATATTGTTAATATTGATTGAACTCTGCTTATCATAGAACTGCTAGTGAATATCTTGAAGGCTCTTAATGCTTTAGTTATTCCTTGCCTTGCTTATAAAGCCTAGTGGAGAGTTATAACTCTCGCTGGGGCAATTATGTATAATTGTCTCACCCCGTAGACTTCTACTTTTTAGGTGGTCGTCGAAGACGGAGGAATAAGAACTCAGGTGATCAGTCCCAGCAACAGCAGCATCAGGAGCAGTAATTATCTCAGGTGGAGATCTAGTCTGCTTCATGGTGTAGTTAGAGTAAAGTCCTAGATGTCCTCTGTACCCTCAGGTCCTGAAATGTTTTGTGGTTCATTCTTGAGAAAATTTTGTAAGCATGTTGCATGTAATTACTCAAGAAGTAATTGGTCTGAGTTGTAAACAGTTAAATCCTTTTTCTATGGAAAAGGTTTGTGGTTTCAAGCTCTAATCTTGAAAAGTTTTATTTTCCCGTGATTTTCGTCTTCCGCTGTTTACCGAATGCTTCCGCATGTGTTTAAATCGGGATTAATCCGTGGTTTGGAGATCGGAGCCCACAATTAAGTGGTATCAGAGCTCTAGGTTCGCTGAGTCTACAGAGGCATAGGACATAGGAAGTCGAGTCTATCTTTAGTATTCCTTCCTTATCTAATAGAATCTTCTACTCCTCAGGAGAAGAAGATACTTAAGATGTCTGAGCCACATGATGAGTATGTGGAAGAGAGCAGTGCCAGTGCACCTCAAGGTGGTGCAAGAGTACCAGAGGTGGAGCAACCTGTACCAGAACAACCCAGAGAGCCACCCCAGTTTGACCCAGCTGACATGGGTAATCCAGCAGCCCAGATGATGTTCGGGCAGTTCATGACTGCCATGACACATATAACCGACAGGTTGCCTATGCCTGCACCTAGGGCACCTGTCCAGCCAGAAGGGCAAGGTATCGGGAAGACGTTCGAGCGACTACGTCGTGTCAGAGCTACCGAGTACCACGGGACTGCTGACCCCGCAGATGCAGATCTGTGGTTGACTGAGTTAGAGAAGGCTTTCCGAATCCTCAACATCCCTGAAGTTGAGAAGGTTAGACATGCTGTCTATCTTCTCAAAGGAAGTGCTGGTCACTGGTGGACCATGGAAGAGCAGAAGAGGCCTGGAGTAGAGATCTCGTGGGAAGATTTTCGGCGGGAGTTTGTTAATAGATACTTCCCAAAGACTTTCCTAGACAAGAAGATCTCTCAGTTTGAGAGACGGAGACAAGGAATGATGAACATTTGCGAGTATGAAGCTAAGTTCATGGAGCTATTGCGGTTTTGTCCGCATATGGCTGCCACAGAGGAAGAGAGAATCAGAAGGTTTGAGAGGGGGTTGAATGCTGACATGTCTACCCCTGTGTCTACCTTAGAGAACCGCGAAAGATTCTCTACCTTCGTTGAGTCAGTCCGAAGGATAGAGAGATCTGTGGTTGAGAAGAGGCAGACTCAGAAAAGATATCCACAGTTCCAGGGTTCTTCATCTAGGGACTCTAAGCAGCCTAGATCCTCTGCACCTAACCCTCCACCATCTAGATCTAGTTCTCAGACTCCGTGGTCTCCTAGTAGAGGTAGAGGAAGAGGACAACCGCCTCGGGAGACACAGAGTTCTGCCTCAATGTCTGTCACCGGACCACAAGAGAGAAGATGTTACAACTGTGGAAAGGTGGGACATTTGAGGAAGGACTGCTGATCTAGACTCGTCAGTGTGACACAGCCTCCGAGACAAGGACAACAGGGATCACAAGGAGGACAATCTCAAGGAACAGGACGAGGACGCGGGCAAGCGTCTCAAGCTGGATCATCAGCACCACCTCAGCAACAGGCTACGGCGAGGTTCTATGCTATGAACCCACCAGAGGCAGTGGTCAATCCACAAGTGGTGACAGGTCAGATGGAACTTTTATATTCTGATATGTCTAAATCTTGTGTAGTATCTGTTTTGATTGACCCGGGTGCTACGCACTCTTTCATCACTCGAAGAGTGATTCGTAACTGCAATTTGACCACTAGTCATAGGGCAGATAAGTTGTTGTTGGAAACCCCGTTGAGTGGGTCTGCTGTTCTGCAGGAAGTATGCTCTCCTTGCGTACTTTCCTTTTCTAAGCATCGCATTCAAGTGGATCTTATACCGCTTGACATGCAAGGATTTGATATAATCCTAGGGATGGATACCTTGGAAAGGTATCGAGTTGTCTTGGATTGTGAGTCCAAGCTGGAAGTGTTTGCTGATGAAAGCAACACATGGATCTTTCAAGGTGAAAGAAAGATCCTTCTCACTTGTCTTGTATCAGCTATGGTTGCTGATAAGTTGATGAGGCAAGGATGCTATGCATTCTTAGCCCATGTAGTTGATGTTACCAAGGAAAGTTCCAACCCTGCTGAAGTTCCGATAGTCAGGGAATTCGAGGATGTGTTTCCCGAAGAACTTCCTGGTATACCACCACCCCGGGAAATTGATTTTGAGATCAATTTGGTCCCAGATACGAAACCCATAGCCCAGACTCCGTATAGGATGGCGCCTGCTGAGATGGCAGAACTCAAGAAACAACTTCAAGAGTTACTTGAGAAGGGTTTCATCCGACCGAGTACCTCATCTTGGGGTGCTCCGGTCTTGTTTGTTAAAAAGAAAGATGGATCGATGCGGTTGTGCATTGATTACCGACAACTCAACAAAGTAACAATAAAGAATAAATATCCTTTGCCAAGGATTGATGATCTTTTCGACCAGTTGCGTGGTGCAACCGTCTTTTCCAAGATAGACTTAAGGTCCGGATATCATCAGATCCGCATTAAGGATAGTGACATATCCAAGTCTGCTTTTAGGACGAGATATGGTCACTATGAGTTCACAGTTATGTCGTTTGGATTAACCAATGCACCGGCTGCATTCATGGAACTCATGAATAGAGTCTTTCGACCTTTTCTTGATCAGTGTGTTGTCGTCTTCATAGATGACATACTGATTTTTAGTAAGGATGCTCAGCAGCATGAGCAGCACCTTCGCCAGACTTTGACCTTGCTAAGAGAACATAAGCTATATGCTAAGTTTAGCAAGTGTGAGTTCTGGTTATCCGAAGTATCCTTCCTTGGACATGTGGTATCCGCCTCGGGGATTCGTGTTGACCCTGCAAAGATAGAGTCTGTATTACAGTGGGAACAACCGAAGACACCGACGGAGATTAGAAGTTTCTTGGGGTTAGCTGGTTATTATCGAAGGTTTATTAAGAATTTCAGTTCTATAGCCTTACCTTTGACCAAGTTAACCCGGAAGGATGTTCCTTTTACTTGGAGTGATAACTGTCAACAGTCTTTTCAGCTGTTGAAAGAGAGGTTGACAAGTGCACCTGTGCTTGTGTTGCCTGAGCAAGGAAAGGAATACGTAATCTTTTGTGATGCCTCCAAGAATGGACTTGGATGTGTGTTGATGCAGGATAACCAAGTGATTTCTTTTGCTTCACGACAGCTTAAGAAACACGAGGAAAATTATCCAACACACGATCTAGAGTTAGCTGCTGTGGTTCATGCTTTGAAAATCTGGAGACATTATCTCTACGGAGAAACGTTTCAGATTTTCACAGACCACAAGAACCTTAAGTATATCTTCACTCAGCATGAGCTCAATATGAGGCAACGTCGTTGGATGGAGTTAATCAAGGACTACGATTGTACAATTGATTACCATCCAGGCAAAGCCAATGTGGTTGCTGATGCTTTGAGTAGGAAATCAGCAACATCAACCATGAATAGGGCACAACTAAGTTCTTTAGTATGCTCTAGAAGAGATATGCTTATCTCTTTAAGACAAGACAATGTGCAGTTGAAGGCATCATTGTTAGCTGGTCTGTTAGCTGAGATGCAGATTAAACCTACCCTGAGAGAGCAGATAAAGGAGGCTCAACAAGTAGATGCTTTTGTACAGCAGATTAGATCTGAGTTTGGTGATGAGAAACGAGAAGGTTTTCATGAGTCAGATGACCAGGTGGCATGCTATCATGGAAGAATGATAGTGCCAGATGTGGATAACCTGAGGAAGTTAGTCCTGGAAGAAGCTCATTCTTCAATGTATGCTATGCATCCAGGGAGCACCAAGATGTATCGGAACTTGAAGGATATGTATTGGTGGCCTGGGATGAAGAAGAATGTAGCTGAGTTTGTTCTGAGGTGTCTTGTGTGTCAGCAGGTTAAGGCTGAACACCAGAAACCTGCAGGAACAATGCAACCCTTACCCATACCACAGTGGAAGTGGGATCATGTGACCATGGACTTTGTTGTTGGCCTACCCAGGACAAACAAAGGACATGATTCCATTTGGGTAGTTGTTGATAGGTTGACAAAGACAGCCCATTTCTTGCCTGTCAAAACAACCTTTTCTGTTGAGAGGTTATCCCGGATATATGTTCAAGAGATAGTACGTTTGCACGGAGTCCCTGTCACTATAGTTTCTGACAGAGGTCCCCAGTTTACAAGTCGCTTTTGGGAACAGTTACACAGAGCCCTAGGCACCAAGCTAAGGTTTAGTACAGCCTTTCATCCTCAGACTGATGGACAGTCAGAAAGGACTATACAGACCTTAGAAGATCTGTTGAGAGCATGTGCTCTCCAGTTTACTGGGAGTTGGGATCTACACCTAAGCTTGATAGAGTTTGCCTATAACAATAGCTATCAGCATAGCATTGATATGGCACCATATGAAGCCTTATATGGTAGACGTTGTAGATCACCCTTGTGTTGGTATGAAACTGGTGAACACCAATTGTTAGGCCCTGATCTTGTGCAGCAAACTACAGAAAAGATTAAAGTTATACAACAACAGCTGAAGACTGCACAAGATAGACAGAAGTCGTATGCCGATAAACGTCGTAGACCCTTAGAATTCCAAGTTGGAGACAGAGTGTATCTCAAGGTCTCACCTTGGAAAGGAGTCCTTCGTTTTGGGAAGAAAGGGAAGTTAGCTCCTAGATTTATGGGACCTTATCCAATTGTTGAAAGAGTTGGAAAGGTAGCCTATAGACTAGAGTTACCCCAGGAGTTACAGAAGCTGCACCCTGTGTTTCACATTTCCATGCTGAGGAAATGTCACCCAGATACTGAATCAGTTCTACAGCCTATGGAAGTAGAGTTAAATGAAGATATAACATATGAGGAGGGACCAGTATCAATCCTCGATAACAGAACTAAAAAGTTAAAGAAGAAGGATATAAGCCTTGTAAAAGTCCTCTGGAACCATCGTGGTGTTGAAGAAGCCACTTGGGAACTAGAAGATGAGATGAGAAGAAAATATCCTACTCTTTTCTTATAATATGCTTTATCGATTTCGGGGACGAAATCCTTTTGAGGGGTAAAGAATTTTGTAACACCCCTGACCTGGGTTATGACCTAACCCTGGAAGTTTTGCTTAATATGTAATTATTATACTTGTGAACACTCCCTGGCATGTAATTAAGTCCCTCAGGGACATTCACTTTCATATTTTGCTCCTTTTGCATAAAGTTGTAGCATTATGTTGTATGCAGGGACCTATGTGCAAATTACCCAGTTTAAGGGTTGAACTTGCAAAATTCACAAGATAAGATGTTCCTTTGATGATTAAGACATCATGGGGATGTCTATGATGAGATTTGAGGGATTTCCCAAGCTTGGGCACCAAGGTGCAGCTGTGGAAGCAATCCCCAAGCTCAGAAACCCTAATTTGGGGTAAATTGCAATTTACCCAAATTGAGGGGTCCAACTTGTAATTTCACCATCTAGAACATCTTTTATGACTCTTGTCATCATTTAGAGTAGAAATGATGAAAGAGTTACATCATTCACTAATCAGATAAGAAAAATGATCTTTGTGGTAGAAATCACCTAAAATGGGTACAAAACCCTAACATGTATGCACCCTAGTTGAAGGTTGGATTCCTATACCCTTAGATCTTGAGTTTTCCTAAGATTTGCATAAGGTTAGATGGGCTTGGACGTGCCCTTGAGCAAGGAGGGACCTAGATGCGAATTTTGGCTTTAAAAGGTCCTTATGTTAGAAAATAGCCTAAAACTATAAAAGCCTTTCTTTTGCAAACGAGCAAACGATCCTTCCCTGTTCCATTCACTTCCTTTCTTTCTCAAACGGCCAAGGACTTGCTCTGGAGAACAGGGAGACGAAGTATCTTGCTCTAGGTAAGAAACCTCATGTCTAGCTCGAATTCATGGTGGTTTTCACTTTCTAGGGTTGGTTTCATGGTTAGCTTAACTAGTCTTCTTGTTCTAGCCAACCAAAGCTTCGATTCCTTGGAGTTTTCATCCCTGATCAAGTTGTGGAAGCTCAAGGACGCCATTAGAGCTTGGACCTCAGAGTCTTGGAGCTTTAGGATCAAACTTGAGGCGGGTTTTATAACTCTGAAATTGTGCTTTATAATCATGCTTTGTTTCTTGCAAATTTGCTAGTATATCTCCTTCTATCTCCCTTCTTCTTTGCACGATTGCAATTGAACCAGTGGAGAAACCGACCTTGCAAGAGGTTGAAGATGAGGGGCGTGATTCCCTATGTTGCTTTTCCAAACGGTCTTGGATCCTTTTGGTCCAAACGGTTGCAAACCGTTTGGGTTCAAACGGTTTCAAACCGTTTGCTCTCAAACGGTCTTGCAAGACCGTTTGGATTGAAACGGTCTCAAGACCGTTTGAGGGCATTGACCAAGGGACGACCGTTTGAGGGTCTGTTCCCAACAGGTTGAATTTCATCTCTGTAAAGAATCAAAGCCTAATTCTTAACCAATTGGGAGTTGAAGGCACTTCAACATGGAACCCTAATTGGGTGAAAAAGTGCTGATTTAACACATAGATCTTGTTGAGTTTTGGGTTGAAGGACCCAAACGGTCTCAAGACCGTTTGGGGATTCCTCCAAACGGTCTCAAGACCGTTTGGGCACAACCCAAGACCGTTTGAAGGTCTAGGTTTGAGTTAATCTAGTGGTTTGAGGGTCCAATTGTAGGAAATTGATGCATTGATTGAAAAGTGCTGATTTTGACCTAATTGGACTTCAACCTGAGTCAAAACGGTTTGGATCTTGGTCAAACTTTGGGCAAACGGTCTCAAGACCGTTTGGGTGATGTTCAAACGACCTCAAGACCGTTTGAGCTCAAACGACCTCAAGGTCGTTTGGTCCAAACGACCTCAAACCGTTTGAGGCTCCAAACGGTTTGGAAGTCAAACCTCCCAAACGGTCCTCACCTCCAAACGGTCTCAAGACCGTTTGAGGATCAAACGGTCTCAAGACCGTTTGGATGGTTGAGATCGTTTGAAGGATGGAAACCACTTGGAGATTTGTGGTGATTTATGCTTAACCATTTGATGGTGCCAATGGCTTAATGATGACTCCATTTAAACCCTAATGGTAACCTAGGTCATTAAGGGACTATGTGATTAGTGAGTTAACCCATGATGGTGATCATGTGGCAAATTACCAAAATACCCTCGAGGGGTCTAAAGGGGTAAAACCCTAATCTAATCAAACCCTAATCACATGATGTTGATGCTTTGGCTCACATCAGTCAATGGAGACTTGCCTCAACCTAATCTAGAGTGGAGTTGCCACCATCTACTAGAGAGAGGAAAGAGAAAGTGTTTCTAGAGAAAGAAAGTATCCTAGAGAGAGAAAGTGCCCTTTTTAGGAGTAATCTCTAGTAAGATACTTCTTTTACACATGAAGGTGTATGATTAGGAAATGACCCACCTATGTGAGGTCATGGAAACCCTAATGATGATATCTAATGGATCTTAATGATAATTAAGAGTCTTAATGATGATGTTTCTCTTACATGATGATGTAACGAGTACAATTCACCATGGAGTGAATAGTAAACCCTGATTGTAAGGGTTATTAAGTGGAACCCTAATTGAAGGTGATCCCATGTGGAACCCTAGTTGTGGGTGATCCCATGTGGAACCCTATTTGAGGGTGATTCCATGTGAAACACTAGTTGAGGGTGAATCCAAGTGAAACCCTAATTGGGAATGTATCCCTATTTACTAAATTATTTACAATTATCTGTTGAATTAACCATGCAGGTTGTTATGAGATGATGGTCACACCCAGGTATGGAATACCATGTTATATTCATTGAAGGCATGTCTTATGCTTTATGAATAGTGAACCATCTTGATGCACTGTTAAGTGACATCCTTTGCGATTTATGGGCTGTAAGAGCCATAAATGTTATCAAGGTCATGCTTGACAGATGACTTGAAGATGAATATCTGATAATTGTGATAAGTTAGGCCTGCTACATTTTGTATTCTCATATATAGCTGTGTTACTGTATGATGATTGGAATACTGAATGTACCTAACTAATCAAGTGAAATGTAGAGCCCTGATCATAGATCCATCATTGTCAGTTGTCTAAATGATGGTGAAACAGGTTTTCCTAAGGGAACTCCTGGAGCACATACTGTTGAGTATGTGGGGTACATGGATGTGTAGAACCTGACATCCTAGTGTAGGTATTTGATGTAGATTCTCGTAGTCCGTCATACCTTCACTATAACAGAAAGGGTGAGTGGATGATGTAGATTCTAGTAGTCCATCAGACCCCACCCCAAAGTTTTAAAGGTGAGCTGTATCTCTACACTCCCTTAAAGACATAAACCCCGTATCGGTGAAAGATAAACAAGAAATCTTCCGATAGCGAAGAGAGTACAGAATGCCACTGTAACTCTAAAAATAGCGAAGGACCAGAGTACCCTGGTGAGCTATTACATAGACATCCCGCCAGATGTCAAACAATCAATCCTCTAACTGACTGAGGAAGGTGAGGTCATAAGAATCCGGCTCTCTTAATGACCTATGTATGATACTGATGCGACTTCTCAGTGATCAGTTGGAGTATGAGTGGTATACCTCATCTCCACAGGGCATAACAATAATGTTTGAAAAACATAATCAACAGCGTAGTATATCAGTTAAAGTTATCTACGAGTTATTTGATTGATGTTACCTTGAATAGCATGGAGGTTCTCATATTGTTAATATTGATTGAACTCTGCTTATCATAGAACTGCTAGTGAATATCTTGAAGGCTCTTAATGCTTTAGTTATTCCTTGCCTTGCTTATAAAGCCTAGTGGAGAGTTATAACTCTCGCTGGGGCAATTATGTATAATTGTCTCACCCCGTAGACTTCTACTTTTTAGGTGGTCGTCGAAGACGGAGGAATAAGAACTCAGGTGATCAGTCCCAGCAACAGCAGCATCAGGAGCAGTAATTATCTCAGGTGGAGATCTAGTCTGCTTCATGGTGTAGTTAGAGTAAAGTCCTAGATGTCCTCTGTACCCTCAGGTCCTGAAATGTTTTGTGGTTCATTCTTGAGAAAATTTTGTAAGCATGTTGCATGTAATTACTCAAGAAGTAATTGGTCTGAGTTGTAAACAGTTAAATCCTTTTTCTATGGAAAAGGTTTGTGGTTTCAAGCTCTAATCTCGAAAAGTTTTATTTTCCCGTGATTTTCGTCTTCCGCTGTTTACCGAATGCTTCCGCATGTGTTTAAATCGGGATTAATCCGTGGTTTGGAGATCGGAGCCCACACGTTTGGTGCCATTCGGTCCCGAGATCGTTTGCTTGCACGACTAAATGCAACTGAGAGACTGATTACATCAAGACCATTTGGGGAGTTGTGTGAAGATCGAATGAAGATCGAATCCAAGGCCGATTGGTTCCTAACAATTTCAAGATCATTTGGATCCATTCGATTTGCAAAGACACAAGACGGTTTGGTCATATAAATGGTCTCCAGACCATTTGGGACATCCAAACGGTTTCCAAACTATTTGAAGACCAAACGGTCTCAAAACCGTTTGACGTAAAAAATGTCTCCAAACCGTTTGGAGCACTATTCACAGCAAAAATGTGCCCACCTCATCCAAGCCTATAAATAGGACCACAAGGGTCCTCATTTTGGCATCGACTCGAACACGCCGACGGGCTACCAAAGGTTTGATCTAGCTTCAACTTCCACACCATTTTCCACATCCACCTGCTCCTCTTAGCACCAACCAAGGAGATAAGAAGAGAGAGAAGGTGGAGAAGAAGGTCTTCCCAACCTTCCTTGATGATTCTTCCTCCCCGTTCAAGCTCTTCCCTGACACGACATAGAAGACCGCATCATCTTCACCGAGCTGCGACTACCTTCTTCATCATGCTCATGGTGGAACCTTATTTGTCTCTTATTCTTCTTATTTCTTACAACATGAGCGAGTAGTACCTTTTCACTGGGGTGCGGGGACTAGCCCCATAGCCCATGCAAGCATATTCTTTTGTTAAGCATTCTATGGCAATGTATATAACTTTCCATTTCATTGTTATTTGGTATGTTTGTAGTTGATTATCTACTTGCTTTCATCTCGTTCTTTCCTTTATTGAGAAATCTTATATATGTGGGATGGAATGGCAGTTTACAAGTTCGACTCCTTGATAACTTATGATAGGATTCCTTGAGATCATAGGTGTATGATCCATGAGGGGATGATACATCTAGCCTACGGTGACGCTTCTGTGGTCTAAACATCCCTCATGAAGGACCACAACCTTAGTTGGATTTTGTATCGTCTTATTTATCGTCGATGTTAGCTTGTAGATCTATCACCTGCTTGCTTATTAATTAATGTGGCTGACTCCCAAACTAGAAATAGAATGGGATTTCTTCGAGGTCGTAAGTGATGATCTGCGAGGGGACGAGCCATCTAGCCTCTAGTGACGCTTTTGTGTGCCTAACTCCTGTATAGGGGGCCCACAACCTTCGTTGGGTTTTTGTATCTTCAGTGCCATAAGTAAGTAATCTAGATGGTGACGAGTCGTCTGATGCCTAAGGTGATGCTTGCAAAAACCTAACACCCATATGGGGGGTTTCGCAGCAGCTCTATTTGGATGATATATCTTTCCTAGACTGTTTTCGATTGAATGTGTTTGTGTGTGTAGCGGTGGTGAAACCCGATACCATCCCAACGATTCCATATCATTGATCTCAATCCAAATCTAATTCAGCTTTTACTTTCTTGCAATTAGTTTAACCAATCTCAAATCAACCAATCATTTTAAATATTAGTCTTAACTTGATAAAGATTGGACTGACAAGGATTCTTAAAAACGTTGTCCTTTGGTTTTGATCCTTAACTATACTGCGATAAGACCCGTCCGCTTGCGGGTGGTATTATTGCACTTTGGTTTTGGTAAAAGCTCAGGGATTTCAACCCCGAGTGAGTTTGTTAGTGCGATAAAATCCCACATCATAGAGCAACAATGGGTTGGATCAATACTAATATTGAATCATTATACAAATATTTGAAACATGAACTATCTCTTAAAAGAACATAGTTCTTGTTGTTTATCCCTAAAAGAAAAAGATGATACATAAGATGTTTCATAAATTGATAATTAGTGTGGATTAGATATCAAATAATTGTGGTGTATAATTCTCGAATACGATAGTGAAAATGTTAGTAAATGGGAATATATGTCAACAAAATTCGTTTATTTTGTAATAAATAACTCTAGTTCATAATTGCTCTTATCGTTAGGTTTCCAAGTCTAATAAAATTAACATGCATGATTTTTCTTAAATGTGAATGCAATTGTACTAACATCTTAGATATCTAACAATGTAGATGATGATGGATCTTATTGTTTATGTTCTTGCCAAGAGTATGGATAAATTATGTCACAACTTGTGGTATTAAATACTCAGATAGACCTATATTTTTTTATCTCTTCTTATACTACTTACCATCTCATGTATCGTTTACTATATAGAAACTATACCTTGAGACCCATACAAAACAAACTATGGTTTCATATATACCATCTCATGAAACATTTATGTTGTATGAGCACCATATTTACTTGGGTGTGATCCACCTAGGGACCTGCATCTTAATAATACTTTATCAGGTAATTCCCGTTGTGATTCTAACTTCTGTTTAGAAATTGGGATGTTAACCCATGTGAAAATTAAAAATGGAAATCCCTATAAAGAAATTGGTTATGATAAAAATTTGAAAACTCAAAAGATAATATCTTGTAGATGTGTTTATCAAGAAGGAACCATTGATGATTGTAATGCCATTCCAAGGGTGGATTGTCAAGATAAATGCTTTTCCAAAACATAATTTGAATTGCTTTTGTCTCTAACTCATTATTAGGGATGGAAGTGGTGCATGTATGGTGTGGTTTATATCAAAACCAACACCACACCGCATAGAAAAATCAAACACCATATCTGCACCATATCCACTGTGATTTTTAATATAAGAAACCATATCCGCACCACCAAAAAATCGTGTTTAACCGCACTACACCACAATTTGAACAAATTCCTATTAACCAGAGTAACGTTGTACATATAATTTTTGAAGTTGTAAACAAAAAATAAAAGTAACAACATATAAAATATGAAAAACTAATATTCAGTTCAAATGAAAAAGTAAAGTAAACTAAAAATATTAGTATTTGTAAATGATTAATTCCAAAAATCCTACTTTTATAAACATTGAATTCCATTTAAAATTAATGATCTAGCTATCTATGTAAGATGACATCAAAAAATGTATTTGAGATAATATTCTACATATATTTATATTATGTATGGTCAATATGAATTATATGCAGTGCAATTTTTGTAACACCCCTGACCTGGGTTATAACCTAACCGTGGAAGTTTTGCCTAAATATGTAATTAATATACTTGTGAACACTCCCTGGCATGTAATTAAGTTCCTCAGGAACATTTACTTTCAATTTTTCTCCTTTTTGTATAAAGTTGTAGCAATGTGTTGTATGCAGGGACCTATGTGAAAATTACCCAGTTTAAGGGTTGAACTTGCAAAATTCACAAGATGAGATGTATCTCTGATGTTGAAACATCATGAGGATGCCTATGATGAAGTTTGAGGGATTTCCCAAGCATGAGCACCAAGGTGCAGCTGTGGAAGCAATCCCCATGCTTAGAAACCCTAATTTGGGGTAAAGTGCAATTTACCCAAATTGAGGGGTCCAAGTTGTAAGTCTTAATATCTAGAACATCTTTTATGACTCTTGTCATCATTTAGAGTAGAAATGATGAAAGGGATACATCATTTAATAAAAAGATGAGAAAAGATGATCTTTGTGGTGAAAAACACCTAATTTGGGTATAGGAACCATTCATGGATGTACCCTAGTTGTAGGTTGGCTTCTTTTACCCATAGATCTTGAGATTTCATGACAATTGCATAAGGATAGATAGGTTTGGACGTGCCCTTGAGCAAGGAGGGACCTAGATGTGAATTCTAATCTTGTGAGGTCCTTAGGGTGTAAAAGAGGCTAAAGTATATAAGCCCTTTTCCCTTGCAACTAAGTGAACGAACTTTCCTTCTTTCACTTCTCTTCCTTTCTTTCTCAAACGACCAAGGACAGCTCTGGAGCTCAGGGGGACGACCTACTTGTTCTAGGTAAGAGAACCCCACCATCTAGCTCGAATTCATGGAGGAATTCACTTTCTAAGGTTGGTTTTGTGGTTAGCTTACTTAGTCTTCTTGTTCTAGCCGACCAAAGCAACGTTTCCTTGGAGAATTCACCTCAGACCAAGTTGTGGAAGCCCAAGGACGCCATTAAGAGCTTGGAGCTTGAAGGCTTGGAGCTCTAAGATCAACCTTTAGGCGGGTTTTATAACTCTAAACTCTTGCTTTATAAGTATGCTTTATTCTTGCAAATTTACTTGGTAAATTCTCTTTCTACCACCCTTCTTCCTTGCACGATTGCAAGAAAATCAGTGGAGAAACCGACCTTGCTAGAGGTTGAAGATGAGGGGCGTGATTCCCTATGTTGCTTTTTCAAACGAACTTGGACCCTTTTGGTCCAAACGGTTGCAAACCGTTTGGGTTCAAACGGTTTCAAACCATTTGCTCTCAAACGGTCTTGCAAGACCGTTTGGATTGAAACGGTCTCAAGACCATTTGAAAGAGTTGACCAAGGGACGACCGTTTGAGGGTCTGTTCCTAATATATTTAATTTCATCTTTGCAAAGAATCAAAGTCTAATTCTTAACCAATTGAGAGTTGAGGGCACTTCAACATGAAACCCTAATCGGGTGAAAAAGTGCTGATTTAACATATAGATCTTGTTGAGTCTTGGGTTGAAGGACCCAAACGGTCTCAAGACCGTTTGGGGATTCCTCCAAACGGTCCTAAGACCGTTTGGGCACAACCCAAGACCGTTGAAGGTCCAGGGTTGAGTTAATCTAATGGTTTGAGGGTCCAATTGTAGGAAATTGATGAATTGATGGAAAATTTCTGATTTTGAACTAATTGGACTTCAACCTTAGTCAAATCGACTTGGATCTTGGTCAAACTTTGGGCAAACGGTCTCATAACCGTTTGGATGATGTCCAAACGACCTCAAGACCGTTTGGGCCAAGTTTGAGCCCAATTGAAGGTCAATTGATAGGTTCAACCTTGAATTGATTCACCTTGTTGAACATTGATGACCAATCAATTTGAAACCCTAATTGAGAACGATTGAACCCTAATCGGCTTGCAATTGAGGGTCAATTGGATGTCTAAGTGGTTAAGGATAACCCTAATTGACTCAATTTATAAGTGGTTAGCATAGCTTTAATCAATTGAGGGCTTCAACACACATATCCATGAACTTTGGTGACCTTTGAACCCCTTTGGAGGTCCAAATGGTCTCAAGACCGTTTGAGACCAAACAGTCTCAAGACCGTTTGGGCTCAAACGACCTCAAGACCGTTTGGGCTCAAACGACCTCAAGGTCGTTTGGTCCAAACGACCTCAAACCGTTTGAAGCTCCAAACGGTTTGGAAGTCAACCCTTCCAAACGGTCTTCACCTCCAAACGGTCTCAAGACCGTTTGGATCCAAACGGTTTCAAGACCGTTTGGGGTCAAACGGTCTCAAGACCGTTTGGGTGGTTGAAACCGTTTGAAGGTTGAAACCGTTTGGAGATTGGTGATGGTTTTTACTTAACCATTTGATGATGTAATTAGTTCAATGGTGATCCAATCTAAACCCTAATGGTAACCTAGGTCATTAAGGGACTATGTGATTAGTGAGTTAACCCATGATGGTGATCATGTGGCAAATTACTAAAATACCCTTGAGGGGTCAAAAAGGGGTAAAACCTTGTTCTAATCAAACCCTAATCACATGATGTTGATGTTTTGGCTTATGTTAGTCAATGGAGACTTATCTCAACCTGATCTAGAGTGGTGTTGCCACCATCTACTAGTGAGAGGAGAGAGAAAGTATTTCTAGAGAGAGAAAGTATCCTAGAGAGAGAAAGTACCCTTTTTAGGTGGAAACTCTAGTGAGATACCTCAATTACACATGAATGTGCATGACTAGGGAATGACCCACCTATGTGAGGTCATGGAAACCCTATTTATGATATCTAATGGATCTTAATCTTAATTAAGAGCCTTAATGATGATGTTTATCTTACATGATGATGTAATGAGTACAATTCACCATGAAGTGAATAGTAAACCCTAATTTTTAGGGTGAAGACATGAAAGATGAATAGTAAACCCTAATTGACAGGGTTATTGAATTAAACCCTAGTTGAGGGTGATTCCATGTGAAACCCTAGTTGAGGGTGATTCCATGTGAAACCCTAGTTGAGGGTGAATCAATGTGAAACCCTAGTTGAGGGTGATTCCAGGTGAAACCCTAATTGGGAATGCATCCCTAATTATTGAATTGTTTACTATTATCTGTTGAACTAACCATGCAGGTTGTTATGAGATGATGGTCACACCCAGGTATGGAATACCATGTTATATTCAATGAAAGCATGTCTTAAGCTTTATGAATAGTGAACCATCTTGATGCACTGCTAAGTGACATCTATTGTGAGTTATGGGCTGTAAGAGCCATAAACACCATCAAGGTCATGCTTAATAGATGACTTGTGATGAGATATCTGAGAACTGGTGATTGAAATGAGTTAGGCCTGCTACATTTTAGTATTCTCATATATAGTTGTGATGCTAATGTTTTTGTATGATGCTAAGAATACTGAATGTACTTAACTAATCAAGTGAAATGTAGAGCCCTGATCATAGATCCATCATTGTCAGAGTCTAAATGATGGTGAAACATATTTTCCCCAGAGAACTCCTGGATCATATACTTTTGAGTATATGGGGTACATGGATGTGTAGAACCTTACATCCTAGTGTAGGTATTTGATGTAGATTCTTGTAGTCCGTCATACCTTCACTAAAAGAGAAAAGGTGAGAGGATTTGATGTAGATTCATGTAGTCCATCATTCCCCACCACACAGTCCAAAAGGTGAGATGTATCCCTACACTCCCTTAAAGACATAAACACCGTATCGATGAAAGATAAACAAGAAATCTTCCGATAACGAAGAGAGTACAGAATGCCACTGTAACTCTAAAAATAGCGAAGGACCAGAGTACCCTGGTGAGCTATTACAAAGACATCCCGCCAGATGTCAAGCAATCAATCCTCTAACTGACTGAGGAAGGTTAAGGTCATGAGAATCCGGCTCTTGCGATGACCTAATATGATACCGAGGCGACTTAACAGTGGTCGGTTGGAGTATGAGTGGTATACCTCATCTCCACAGGGCATAACAATAATGTTTGAAAAACATAATCAACAGCGTAGTATATCTGTTAGAGTTATCTACGAGTTATTTGATTAATGTTACCTTGAATAGCATGGAGGTTCTCATATTTTGATATTGATTGAACTCTGCTTATCATTAAACTGCTAGTGAATATCTTGAAGGCTTTTATTGCTTTAGTTATTCCCTGCTTTGCTTATAAAGCTTCTAGTGGAGAGTTATAACTCTCGCTGGGGCAATTATGTATAATTGTCTCACCCCGTAGACTTCTACTTTTTTAGGTAGTCGTCGAAGACGGAGGAACAAGAACTCAGGTGACCAATCCCAGCAACAGCAGCATCAGGAGCAGTAAATATCTCAGGTGGAGATCTAGCCTGCTTCATGGTGTAGTATAGAGTCAAGTCCTATGTGTCCTCTGTACTCTCAGGTCCTGGAGTGTTTTGAAGTATGAACTATTGAGAAATTTTGTATCATGTTGTATATAATTACTCAAGAAGTAATTGTCAGTGATGTAAACAGTTAAATCCTTTTTCTATGGAAAAGGTTTGTGGTTTCAGGCTCTTGTCTCGAAAAGTTTTAATTTCCCGTGATTTTTGTCTTCCGCTGTTTACCGATTGCTTCCGCACATGATTAAATCGGGATTAATTCGTGGTTTGGAGATCGGAGCCCACAAGAATGGACTTGGATGTGTGTTGATGCAGGATAAACAAGTGATTTCTTTTGCTTCCCGACAGCTTAAGAAACACGAGGAGAATTATCCAACACACGATCTAGAGTTAGCTGTTGTGGTCCATGCCTTGAAAATCTGGAGACATTATCTTTACGGAGAAACTTTCCAGATTTTCACAGACCACAAGAACCTTAAGTACATCTTCACTCAGCATGAGCTCAACATGAGGCAACTCGTTGGATGGAGTTAATCAAGAACTACGATTGTACAATTGATTACCATCCGGGCAAAGCCAATGTAGTTGCTGATGCCTTGAGTAGGAAATCAGCAACATCAACCATGGATAGGGCACAACTAAGTTCCTTAGTATGCTCTAAAAGAGATATGCTTATCTCTTTAAGACAAGACAATGTGCAGTTGAAGGTATCATTGTTGGCTGGTTTGTTAGCTGAGATGCAGATTAAACCTACCCTTAGAGAGCAGATAAAGGAGGCACAACAAGTAGATGTTTTTGTGCAGCAGATTAGATCTGAGTTTGGTGATGACAGGCGAAAAGGTTTTCATGAGACAGATGACCAGGTGGCATGCTATCATGGAAGGATGATAGTGCCAGATATGGACAACCTGAGGAAGTTAGTCCTGGAAGAAGCTCATTCTTCAATGTATGCTATGCATCCAGGGAGCACCAAGATGTATCGAAATTTGAAAGATATGTATTGGTGGCCTGGGATGAAGAAGGATGTAGCTGAGTTTGTTCTGAGGTGTCCTGTGTGTCAGCAGGTCAAGGATGAACACCAAAAACCTGCAGGAACAATGCAACCCTTACCCATACCACAGTGGAAGTGGGACCATGTGACCATGGACTTTGTTGTTGGCCTACCCAGGACAAACACGGGACATGATTCCATTTGGGTAGTTGTTGATAGGTTGACAAAGACAGCACATTTCTTACCTGTCAAAACAACCTATTCTTCTGAGAGGTTATCCCAGTTATATGTTCAAGAGATAGTGCGTTTGCACGGAGTTCCTGTCACTATAGTTTCTGACAGAGGTCCCCAATTTACAAGTCGTTTTTGGGAACAGTTACACAGGGCTTTAGGCACCAAGCTAAGGTTTAGTACAGCCTTTCATCCCCAGACTGACAGACAGTCAGAAAGGACTATACAGACCTTAGAAGATCTGTTGAGAGCATGTGTTCTCCAGTTTACCGGGAGTTGGGATCTACATCTAATCTTGATAGAGTTTGCCTATAACAATAGCTATCAGCATAGCATTGATATGGCACCATATGAAACCTTATATGGTAGATGTTTTAGATCACCTTTGTGTTGGTATGAAACTGGTGAGCACCAGTTGTTAGGTCATGATCTTGTGCAGCAAACTACAGAAAAGATTAAAGTTATACAACAACAGCTTAAGACTACACAAGATAGGCAGAAGTCGTATGATGATAAACGTTGTAGACCCCTAGAGTTCCAGGTTGGAGACAGAGTGTATCTCAAGGTCTCACCTTGGAAAGGAGTCCTTCATTTTGGGAAGAAAGGGAAGTTAGCTCCTAGGTTTATGGGACCTAATCCAATTGTTGAAAGAGTTGGAAAGGTGGCCTATAGACTAGAGTTACCTCAGGAGTTGCAGAAGCTGCACCTTGTGTTTCACATTTCCATGTTGAGGAAATGTCACCCAGACACCGAGTCAGTTCTACAACTTATGGAAGTAGAACTGAATGAAGATATAACGTATGAGGAGGGACCAGTGTCACTCCTCAATAACAGAACTAAAAAGTTAAAGAAGAAGGATATAAGCCTTGTAAAAGTCCTCTGGAACCATCATGGTGTTGAAGAAGCCACTTGGGAACTAGAAGATGAAATGAGAAGAAAATATCATGCTCTTTTCTTATAATATGCTTTATCGATTTCGGGGACGAAATCCTTTTGAAGGGGTAAAGAATTTGTAACACCCCTGACCTGGGTTATAACCTAACCCTGGAAATTTTGCCTAAATATGTAATTAATATACTTGTGAACACTCCCTGGCATGTAATTAAGTTCCTCAGGAACATTTACTTTCAATTTTGCTCCTTTTTGTATAAAGTTGTAGCAATGTGTTGTATGCAGGGACCTATGTGCAAGTTACCCAGTTTAAGGGTTGAACTTGCAAAATTCACAAGATGAGATGTATCTCTGATGTTGAAACATCATGAGTATGCCTAGGATGAAGTTTGAGGGATTTCCCAAGCATGAGCACCAAGGTGCAGCTGTGGAAGCAATCCCCACGCTTAGAAACCCTAATTTGGGGTAAAGTGCAATTTACCCAAATTGAGGGGTCCAAGTTGTAAGTCTTAATATCTAGAACATCTTTTATGACTCTTGTCATCATTTAGAGTAGAAATTATGAAAGGTATACATCATTTAATAAAAAGATGAGAAAAGATGATCTTTGTGGTGAAAAACACCTAATTTGGGTATAGGAACCTTTCATGGATGTACCCTAGTTGTAGGTTGGCCTCTTTTACCCATAGATCTTGAGATTTCATGACAATTGCTTAAGGATAGATAGGTTTGGACGTGCCCTTGAGCAAGGAGGGACCTAGATGTGAATTCTAATCTTGTGAGGTCCTTAGGGTGTAAAAGAGGCTAAAGTATATAAGCCCTTTTCCCTTGCAACTAAGTGAACGAACTTTCCTTCTTTCACTTCTCTTCCTTTCTTGCTCAAACGACCAAGGACAGCTCTGGAGCTCAGGGGGACGACCTACTTGTTCTAGGTAAGAGAACCCCACCATCTAGCTCGAATTCATGGAGGAATTCACTTTCTAAGGTTGGTTTTGTGGTTAGCTTACTTAGTCTTCTTGTTCTAGCCGACCAAAGCAACATTTCCTTAGAGAATTCACCTCTGACCAAGTTGTGGAAGCTCAAGGACGCCATTAAGAGCTTGGAGCTTGAAGGTTTGGAGCTCTAAGATCAACCTTTAGGCGGGTTTTATAACTCTAAACTCTTGCTTTATAAGTATGCTTTATTCTTGCAAATTTACTTGGTAAATTCTCCTTCTACCACCCTTCTTCCTTGCACGATTGCAAGCAAATCAGTGGAGAAACCGACCTTGCTAGAGGTTGAAGATGAGGGGCGTGATTCCCTATGTTGCTTTTTCAAACGACCTTGGACCCTTTTGGTCCAAACGGTTGCAACCCGTTTGGGTTCAAACGGTTTCAAACTGTTTGCTCTCAAACGGTCTTGCAAGACCGTTTGGATTGAAACGGTCTCAAGACCGTTTGAAAGAGTTGACCAAGGGACGACCGTTTGAGGGTCTGTTCCTAATATATTGAATTTCATCTTTGCAAAGAATCAAAGTCTAATTCTTAACCAATTGAGAGTTGAAGGCACTTCAACATGAAACCCTAATCGGGTGAAAAAGTGCTGATTTAACATATAGATCTTGTTGAGTCTTGGGTTGAAGGACCCAAACGGTCTCAAGACCATTTGGGGATTCCTCCAAACGGTCCTAAGACCGTTTGGGCACAACCCAAGACTGTTTGATGGTCCAGGGTTGAGTTAATCTAATGGTTTGAGGGTCCAATTGTAGGAAATTGATGAATTGATGGAAAATTTCTGATTTTGACCTAATTGGACTTCAACCTTAGTCAAAACGACTTGGATCTTGGTCAAACTTTGGGCAAACGGTCTCAAGACCGTTTGGATGATGTCGAAATGACCTCAAGACCGTTTGGGCCAAGTTTGAACCCAATTGAAGGTCAATTGATAGGTTCAACCTTGAATTGATTCACCTTGTTGAACATTGATGACCAATCAATTTGAAACCCTAATTGAGAACGATTGAACCCTAATCGGCTTGCAATTGAGGGTCAATTGGATGTCTAAGTGGTTAAGGCTAAACCTAATTGACTCAATTTATAAGTGGTTAGCATAACTTTAATCAATTGAGGGCTTCAACACACATATCCATGAACTTTGGTGACCTTTGAACCCCTTTGGAGGTCCAAACGGTTTGAGCCCATTTGGACCAAACGGTCTCAAGACCGTTTGGGCTCAAACGACCTCAAGACCGTTTGGGCTCAAACGACCTCAAGACCGTTTGGGCTCAAACTGTTGGATCCTAGATGGGTGACTTAGGTGCTCTAGAGGGGGGGTGAATAGAGCTGAAAGCACTTAAACAAAATTCATTAAACCTTCAAATTATATGACAAGATAAGGTTGCTAAATAGGTAATTTGAGTGCAACTAAATCATGCATAGCAAGGATAAGAGAGATTGAACATGCACCAATTAGACAAGCTATTTAGAGTGGTTCCACACTTCAAACTAGAAGTGTGTCAGTCCACTTGCCTAGAGAGGTCAACCTCTAGGACTTCAACCAATTGCACTCTTATATTCATTAATAAGACATACAATACATGACCAACAAAGGACTTACCTATCCAATACAAAAGAGTCTTCAACCTTACCAAGGACTTACCCACTTTGCAAGAGTCTTCGGCCTTCTCCAAGGACTTACCCACTCTTGCACAAGTCTTCGGCCTTGCAGGAATTACCCACTCTTCTTGGATCTTCCGCCTTTGACTTCAACTTCACTCGGAGAAGCTTTCCACCAAGGTCTTACCCACTTGAGCTTGAGTCTTCTGCCTTCTCCAAGGTCTTACCCACTCTAGCTCCAAGTCTTCAGCCTTGATCTTCACCAAGGGACTCCTTCCCTTGTTCTTCTTCACCTCTCTTGGACAAGAGAGAGAACCTTCATCTTCATGATTGAAATGGAGAGATGGGGAGGTTGTGGAAGTGAGAGCTTCACAAGATATACAAATGATACTAGCTCTCTTACAGATCTCCTACTCACTCTAATGGATGTAGCAAGTGATTAAGCTTAGAGAGAGAGAGGAGGCTGTAGGAAGCACTCAACTATAGAATAGGAACCTCTCAAAGAGTTTGCATGGAATGCTCAACCTTGGAATGAAGCCCAAGGGGTCCTATTTATAGCTGGGGATGCCTCTTAGCCTTTGGGAACACTTGTGAACGAAAACTAGCCGTTTTGTGGCTTGCAACGGATCTATTTTCACTTGTTGCAACTCCACAACGGATAGAATCACTTTTCTGCACTTTTTAGTACAGTCTGATCGGCCGAGTTTCAATAAAGGCAACTCGGCCGAACCACTAAACGACAAGTCTGAAAGATAGACTGTCGGCCGAGTTTCCTTGGAGAAACTCGGCCGATCGGTCGACTTTCAACTTGGACCGATCAGTGGATCGGCCGAGTTTCCCACCATAGAAACTCGACCGAACAGGGATCGGCTGAGTTGGTAACTCGGCCGACCGCCCAGAAAATTCCAGAATATATGGATCGGCCGAGTTTGGAATTCGGCCGACAAAATCCCTGTTATGGGTATTTTGGAATTTTCATAAACTGTACAAATGATGCATTTTTGTGTCCCAATAATTTTTCTAAGCTTAATTACAAGTCATACAATCATTACAAGTGATTACAAAGCAATTCTAAGGTCATTTACATAGAGATCCCAAATTGCACACTTGTAGCTATTTTGACTTGTCTTTTCTCCAATTTGATATGCGCAAGTTAGGGCATTTGGAGTGTGTCTAAACCTAACCTGAAATAACTCAATGTAGAAGCATTAGACACCAATATGTGGAATGGTTAGTCATCATCAAAACAAGGGTTTAGTCAATTTAGACGTGAGTCAACATTGACCTAATTGACCTTGAGTCAACACAAACGACCTCAAGGTCGTTTGGTCCAAACGACCTCAAACCATTTGAAGCTCCAAACGGTTTGGAAGTCAACCCTTCCAAACAGTCTTCACCTCCAAACGGTCTCAAGACCGTTTAGATCCAAACGGTTTCAAGACCGTTTGGGGTCAAACGGTCTCAAGACCGTTTGGGTGGTTGAAACCGTTTGAAGGTTGAAACCGTTTGGAGATTGGTGATGGTTTTTACTTAACCATTTGATGATGTAATTAGTTCAATGGTGATCCAATCTAAACCCTAATGGTAACCTAGGTCATTAAGGGACTATGTGATTAGTGAGTTAAACCATGATGGTGATCATGTGGCAAATTACTAAAATACCCTTGAGGGGTCAAAAAGGGGTAAAACCTTGTTCTAATCAAACCCTAATCACATGATGTTGATGTTTTGGCTTATGTTAGTCAATGGAGACTTATCTCAACCTGATCTAGAGTGGTGTTGCCACCATCTACTAGTGAGAGGAGAGAGAAAGTATTTCTAGAGAGAGAAAGTATCCTAGAGAGAGAAAGTACCCTTTTTAGGTGGAAACTCTAGTGAGATACCTCAATTACACATGAATGTGCATGACTAGGGAATGACCCACCTATGTGAGGTCATGGAAACCCTATTTATGATATCTAATGGATCTTAATCTTAATTAAGAGCCTTAATGATGATGTTTCTCTTACATGATGATGTAATGAGTACAATTCACCATGAAGTGAATAGTAAACCCTAATTTTTAGGGTGAAGACATGAAAGATGAATAGTAAACCCTAATTGACAGGGTTATTGAATTAAACCCTAGTTGAGGGTGATTCCATGTGAAACCCTAGTTGAGGGTGATTCCATGTGAAACCCTAGTTGAGGGTGAATCAATGTGAAACCCTAGTTGAGGGTGATTCCAGGTGAAACCCTAATTGGGAATGCATCCCTAATTATTGAATTGTTTACTATTATCTGTTGAACTAACCATGCAGGTTGTTATGAGATGATGGTCACACCCAGGTATGGAATACCATGTTATATTCATTGAAAGCATGTCTTAAGCTTTATGAATAGTGAACCATCTTGATGCACTGCTAAGTGACATCTATTGTGAGTTATGGGCTGTAAGAGCCATAAACACCATCAAGGTCATGCTTAATAGATGACTTGTGATGAGATATCTGAGAACTGGTGATTGAAATGAGTTAGGCCTGCTACATTTTAGTATTCTCATATATAGCTGTGATGCTAATGTTTTTGTATGATGCTAAGAATACTGAATGTACTTAACTAATCAAGTGAAATGTAGAGCCCTGATCATAGATCCATCATTGTCAGAGTCTAAATGATGGTGAAACAGGTTTTCCCCAGGGAACTCCTGGATCATATACTTTTGAGTATATGGGGTACATGGATGTGTAGAACCTTACATCCTAGTGTAGGTATTTGATGTAGATTCTTGTAGTCCGTCATACCTTCACTAAAAGAGAAAAGGTGAGAGGATTTGATGTAGATTCATGCAGTCCATCATTCCCCACCACACAGTCCAAAAGGTGAGATGTATCCCTACACTCCCTTAAAGACATAAACACCGTATTGATGAAAGATAAACAAGAAATCTTCCGATAATGAAGAGAGTACAGAATGCCACTGTAACTCTAAAAATAGCGAAGGACCAGAGTACCCTGGTGAGCTATTACAAAGACATCCCGCCAGATGTCAAGCAATCAATCCTCTAACTGCCTGAGGAAGGTGAAGGTCATGAGAATCTGGCTCTTTCGATGACCTAATATGATACCGAGGCGACTTAACAGTGGTCGGTTGGAGTATGAGTGGTATACCTCATCTCCACAGGGCATAACAATAATGTTTGAAAAACATAATCAACAGCGTAGTATATCTGTTAGAGTTATCTACGAGTTATTTGATTGATGTTACCTTGAATAGCATGGAGGTTCTCATATTTTGATATTGATTGAACTCTGCTTATCATTAAACTGCTAGTGAATATCTTGAAGGCTTTTATTACTTTAGTTATTCCCTGCTTTGCTTATAAAGCTTCTAGTGGAGAGTTATAACTCTCGCTGGGGCAATTATGTATAATTGTCTCACCCCGTAGACTTCTACTTTTTTAGGTAGTCGTCGAAGACGGAGGAACAAGAACTCAGGTGACCAATCCCAGCAACAGCAGCATCAGGAGCAGTAAATATCTCAGGTGGAGATCTAGCCTGCTTCATGGTGTAGTATAGAGTCAAGTCCTATGTGTCCTCTGTACTCTCAGGTCCTGGAGTGTTTTGAAGTATGAACTCTTGAGAAATTTTGTATCATGTTGTATATAATTACTCAAGAAGTAATTGTCAGTGATGTAAACAGTTAAATCCTTTTCTATGGAAAAGGTTTGTGGTTTCAGGCTCTTGTCTCGAAAAGTGTTAATTTCCCGTGATTTTTGTCTTCCGCTGTTTACCGATTGCTTCCGCACATGATTAAATCGGGATTAATTCGTGGTTTGGAGATCAGAGCCCACAATTTTTCTCTACAACCATAACTGCACCACACCACCATGTTTCTAAAAATTTAAAACCATATTCGCACCATAACCACTTGGTGCAGTTATGCAGTGTGGTTATGCAGTATAAAATGTGGTGTGATTATCCATGAATATATATTTTTCACAAAACCATTTCCATCCCTAGTCATTATCAAACCACTAAGATAGTAAAAGTTATCACATAATCTCCAATATCTCCTACTTGAGACAGAACAAAAAAACATGTGTTGCTTTAATAGGGGGTACTTTATTTTTTATTGAAGAATATCAACCAAATTTGGTGCAAATATAATAAATAAATTCTTTTTTAGTTGCAATTTATTTGTGATACACATTTGACAATGATGTTGGGATAATAGATAACATGAGGCACCTTGTTCAACCTATGTCTCAAACTACTCCATTAATTTGATAGAAAACACTAAGGATTATTTGAAAAGTTAAAGTGAATAACAATGATTGAAACGTAAGTGAGAATGTCATAATACGATTGATCTTATTTGAGAATTCAACACATTTCTCAACAAAATTATGTCAATCTCCCTAGAAATTTTGTATGGTTCCTCAACAAAGGAGTACATGTGTTGAATTTTGCATTCTTATTTGGTGAAGACCATGAAAATCTTTGACATGATCTTCTACAAGAGTGTAAAAGTAAGAGTTTAGATAGAAAATTTATCACATAAAGTTGCTATTAGTAGTTAGATAATTATCCATTCACAAGTCTTCATATAGGATGGAGTTACATGATCATAATTTGGTTATCTTTTGAAGTGAGGACCTATGTCGTATAGGTATATCACTAGTAGGTCGAAGTTCATTTACTTATTTGGTTGGAAGATGCCTACTTATTTTTGTTTGGGAAAAGTTAGAATGTTTTGAGGCTTCTCTCTCAAGTTCTTAAACAATACATGTATATGTCTAGGGTCTTATAAATGAGACTTCCACACACGAAGTATTAACCACCCTATGGGCTTCTCTTAGACAAACATACATGAGTCTATGAACAAGTTGCACATGGGAACCAAATGAGTGAGATCTATTTCATGTATGCTTACAGAATCATTCCTAAATATAACTAAATTGCTTATAAGGAACCAATAACATAATAATAACTTAAAGTTAGTTCTAGTCTTAGTGATAGGATGCATTAGAATTAAATGAACTACATTTCATTGTTATTTAAATAAACAAACTTTGTAACATCCCACATTTAATTTAAATAAGATAAGGGCTTTAATAAAAAATCTCACTAATAAAGTTCAAAATCTTGGACCTTATTATAATTTACCCAAATAATCAATACTTCATCTAGAATAAGATATGAAGAGAGAAAATGAAATAAATTTGTTCTTTCACTTCTTTATACATAACCCAATTCAATGAATATAAAGAAACAACTTTCATCCTTTCTCTCTCCTCTCTAAAAATACAATCCTCACCTAATGGAGAAAACCCTAACTAATATACCATTGATTTCTAAATAGGTTTGAATTTGGACTCCTTTTATCACAAATTGATTAGGAAACCATTTTCACTAAATTAAAGTGTTTTTACCACTTCGTATGTACTTTAAAGCAACCCTTCATAATTGATAGTCAAATTAGAAAATTAATAACACTAGTTTGAGGTAGACCCTAAAATTTTGTCGTGGCCAAAATATAAAGTTGTTTTGACCTCTTTTGATACCTATAACAATATTAGGTAACTTTTAAATAGTTAAACCTAATTTATTGATCACTCTGACATAGATAACCTTTTCCTCACATCAGACCTCAAATCCACCTTCTGCTCATCATCCTGGGCACAACAATCCCAAATAAAAGAGGAGTCAATGCCTACACACTCCTGATGAGCCACAAACTTTCTTTCCTAAGTTTCGTCAACTTATTGTGATCATCAAGGAAAGCTGACCCTTCATGTATAAATATAACCCTAACCCTAAAGAACTCATGTGATGCCCCCTCCATAATCATGGTAATTTTTTTCCTGTAGAGAATCTTTGACTCCTAACTTCACAAGGAAGAACAACGACAAGCTTGGTTAGAAGCGAGGACTGAAATTTCTCCTTCCGCCATGGTTCATGGAGCTCAAAGTTCAGAGGAAGGCGGAGATAGGTCTTCTAGAAAGCCACAACCGTGGTATGCCGTATTGGTAAGAACATAATAGTCTCTGAGAGGGCTGCGAAGCTCCTCCATCTCTATCACAACCTGACGTATCTGTAAAATCCTCACCCTCCCACACAACTAAAGATGCTCGACCGCACCACCCCCAACTTCAACCAGACCCTGGAGGTTTCGGTGATGTCGTCAGAGGACCAATAACCCTCGCATGGCTCACTATTTCTCTCACGCATGGGATTGATCCCCTGGATGACTCAGGAAAGAGCGAGATCAGGCAGATCATGCGGTTGAAGGTGAATGGAGGTGGAAGGGCCAAAAGACCCTCGCGTGAGTGGGGACTTCTTCCCTAGGGAAATGGGTAAATAGGTCATTGTGAGCTTTCTTAGATATCCTTCCATCATGGTACGTGGTGATGAAAAGGCAAAGGGCTATTGACCAGGCTAGAGCCATGTGGAGAAGACTTGTGGTACAAGTGTGTTGACTTGGTAGTTTCCCATTGCCCTGAGTAAGCTGGGACATCTAGGGAGTTCTGCGTCTAATGCTTTCATCTGTGATGAGCCGAGCATCTTGCCCCGGAGAATTAGAGGCCTATGCATCCTTGAGAGAAGAGGCATACCCTATGTTGAAGTTAGTTCTCGGTAATGTTTTTTTTTGTAGAGCTCGTCTGTTTGTGTTTCTTTGGGGTGTGTTGGTTGTGATCTGTCTTTTTGAGGTGTTGTTTACCTGCTTAGTAATCAGGAGCTGTATTTTCAGATGATTTTTTATGGCCCACAACGAGGAGGGTGGGATGAATAAGAAAACCTCCTGGCATATAAAAAAAAAGTTGTTTTTAGACATATGTAGTAATTAAACCATAGGTCATATTATAACAAAACTATATATTAGTTTGATCAGAAAATTATAAGAAATGCAATAAAAATAGTTTCAAGACCTATATATGATTCCAATTCAAAAAGTACCTAATGTTACCAACTTTAATGTGATAGATGTTTAAGAACCCTAATTCCTTATTTTTAATGATCATGATATGTTTAAATGATACTAATATTCAAAGTCAAACCTTTTTGGATAAAAAGATCATCTTAGATCTAATTCAAGATTTATAATTCATATCTTATAAAAAATTAGGGTTTTAGGTGATAATTGAGATACAAATTGACATATTCAATGTCATGAATAGGATGTTTAGGGTTTTCAAACCTCAAGGACATGCTTAGGGTTTACTAAACCTAGGAAGGATGATCACATTTCCTCTATTTGCAAGGTATGTGGTCCATGCTAATTGAACACGAGTAATGTTTGATTTTATGTATGTGTGTATGAAATGAATGGTATGAACGTGCTATCTATTTCAATTGCTTAAAGTCAATGAATTTACAATAAATTCAATGTAATGTTTTACTGTTCATATTATGGTATCATCTTCATGCACATTAAGATTAAAGTCAATATTAAGATTTAAGAGAAATGAAAGAGAAAGTCAAGAGTTTTAAGAGAAAGATACTTTTAAAAGATAACTTATATAAGATCATCATCAAGAGGTTCCTCAGAACAAAACTAAGAGGCACTTCAGTAAATAAGAGAAGAGACACTTAGGTGTAACCAAAGAGGCACTTCTGTGCAATCCAAGAGACACTTTGGTACATAAGAGAAGAGACACTTCGATGCAAAACCTGATGATCCTTATATAAGTCAAGATAATAGAAGTAACTTAAAAGAAATTGTGTCCTTTTTTTAATGCACAATTTTTAATTGCACGTCCAGGGCTACATAACATGTGTTGTTATTTTCCGTCCAGAGCATTAGAACTACGCGAGGAAGAGTGGTGGTTTGCTGGCCCTCACTCCTCACCACCTAACTTGGGGGCCGTTTGGGAGGTGCATTTCCAGGAAGTATTGTAATTGATTTCTGTATTTTAAAATCTATACTTATAAATATGTTGTTCGAATACCTAAGTATGTAATTGTCAAATGTCGGCAGTCTAAGGCTTGGTATTTCCACTTTATATCCACAGTCTTATCAAAGTCCGCCAAAATTGGCAGATTTTGGAATACTAGGGGTCGGCATCCGTTTCCGATTCCCCGACGCCCTCGTTTCCTCATTCACCCCTTGCCTCGACTCCTCCGCCTCTTGTATGCCCTCCCTGACTCCTCATCCTCTTCTGTGTCTCCTCGTTTTCAAAATCTACCAATTTTATGAGCAAACCCTAAACATAAGGAGCAAGAAAGGTAGGGTTTTAGAGCTTTAGAGCAATTTCTACCATGGAACAGTAAGGTTCCGACCTGGAGAAAGCTAGGAGGAAGGATAACAAAGAAATAGACGGAGGAAAGAAGAGAATTCTTACACTTTTAGGTCAAGATCACTAGAAGGAAATTTTTTCAACCCTAAAATGAAGTCAATTTCAACCTAAGACCGTGGATATAAATTGGAAATACCAGGCCTTACACTGCCGACATTTGACAATTACATATTTAGGTATTCGAACAGCGTATTTATAAGTATAGCTTTTAAAATAAGAAACCAATTACAATACTGCCTTGAAATGCATCTCCCAAACAGCTCCCAAGTTTGGTGGTGAGGAGTGAGGGTCAGCGAACCACCACTCTTCCTCGCGTAGATCTAATGCTCTGGGCGGAAAATAACAACACATGTTATGTAGCCCTGGACGTGCAACAGAACTGCCAGGCTGGGTGCAACGTAGCTTGCCTGCCTGTGCCATGAGGGGGCGTTGCACCGTGTAACATATGAATCTGCATTGCATATGGATATTCGGTTCTGTTCAACTATTTGATAATTGGTTCCTGATTTTAATCATTAACATAGTTAGATTGGCAAACCCGTGAAATAAAGTAGAAATACCAAGACATTTGACAATTACATAAAGTAGGAATACCAAGACATTTGACAATTACATACTTAGGTATCCGAACAGCGTATTTGTAAGTATAACTTTTAAAATACAGAAACCAATTACAATTAGCCTTGAAATGCACCTCTCAAACGGCCCCTTTACGTGGTGAGGAGTGAGGACGGCTCAGCGAGCCGCCACTCTTCCTCGCGTAGTTCTAATGCTCTCGGCGGAAAATAACAACACATGTTATATAGCCCTGGACGTGCAACAGAACTGCCGGGCTGGGTGCTACGTAGCTTGCCTGCCTGAGCCATGAGGGGGCGTTGCACCGTGTAACATATGAATCCGCATTGCATATGGATATTCGGTTCTATTCAACTATTTGATAATTGCTTCCATATTTTAATCATTAACTTAGTTAGATTGGTAAAAGGCTATGTCAATCAGCTAGCTGTTAATTTTGTACATAAAAAAACTGTAAAATAATGACAAGTTATAAAGCACAATAATATTCATAAGTTAAATAGATTATGAAGTTTACTGAAATTGCTTAGGATGTAAACCAGAAAGTTTCGTTAAACTCAAGTGTTACGAATACGATATAGATGTGCATGCCTAGAATAGAGTTTGGCAAAACCAAACATGACTTGTGAAACCCAACCTGGCTAAAGTGTGGGGGGTTTACTATATCTTTTGTCCCTTCTGATGCCGAGTATATTTATATTCATTTTACGGCAGATGTATAACTCTCTTATATGCTAGATTACGTGCATATGTATAATTAAACATTCTGCATTAAAAAAAAGACACAATTTCTTTTAAGTTACTTCTTTTATCTTGACTTATATAAGAATTATCAGGTTTTGCATTGAAGTGCCTCTTCTCTTATGTACCAAAGTGTCTCTTAGATTGCACAGAAGTGCCTCTTTGGTTACACCTAAGTGTCTCTTCTCTTATTTACTTAAGTGCCTCTTAGTTTTGTTCTGAGGAACCTCTTGGTGATGATCTTATATAAGTTATCTTTTAAAAGTATCTTTCTCTTAAAACTCTTGACTTTCTCTTTCATTTCTCTTAAATCTTAATATTGACTTTACTCTTAATGTGCATGAAGATGATACCATAATATGAACAGTAAAACATTAAATTGAATTTATTGTAAATTCATTGACTTTAAGCAATTGAAATAGATAGCACGTTCATACCATTCATTTCATACACACATACATAAAAGCAAACATTACTCGTGTTCAATTAGCATGGACCACTTACCTTGCAAATAGAGGAAATGTGATCATCCTTCCTAGGTTTAGTAAACCCTAAGCATGTCCTTGAGTTTTGAAAACCCTAAACATCCTATTCATAACATTCAATATGTCAATTTGTATCTCAATTATCACCTAAAACCCTAATTTTTGATAAGATATGAATTATAAATCTTGAATTAGATCTAAGATGATCTTTTTATCCAAAAAGGTTTGACTTTGAATATTAGGATCATTTAAACATATCATGATCATTAAAAATAAGGAGTTAGGGTTCTTAAACATCTAGCACATTAAAGTTGGTAACATTAGGTACTTTTTGAATTGGAATCATATATAGGTCTTGAAACTATTTTTATTGCATTTCTTATAATTTTCTGATCAAACTAATATATAGTTTTGTTATAATATGACCTATGGTTTAGTTACTACATATGTCTAAAAACAAATTACTCGGGCCAATGGGAAACTACCAAGTCAACACACATGTACCACAAGTCTTCTCCACAAGGCTCTAGCCTGGTCAATAGCCCGTTGCCTTTTCATCACCACGTACTATGATGGAAGGATATCTAAGAAAGCTCACAATGACCTATTTACCCCTTTCCCTAGGGAAGAAGTCCCCACTCACGCGAGGGTCTTTTGGCCCTTCCACCTCCATTCACCTTCAACCCCACGATCTGCCTGATCTCACTCTTTCCTGAGTCGTCCAGGGGATCACTCCCATGCATGAGAGCAATAATGAGCCATGCGAGGGTTATTGGTCCTCTGACGACATCACTGAAACCTCCAGGGTCTCGTCCAAGTTGGGGGTGGCGGCGTCGAGCTTCTTTAGCTGTGTGGGAGGGCGAAGATTTATACAAATACGTGAGGTTGTGATAGAGATGGAGGAGCTTCACAGCCCTCTCAGAGACTATTATGTTCTTCCCAATACGTCACACCACGGTTGTGGCTTTCTAGAAGACCTATCTCCGCCTTCCTGTGAACTTTGAGCTCCAAGAACCATGGCGGAAGGAGAAATTTCAGTCCTCGCTTCCAACCAAGCTTGTCGTTGTTCTTCCTTGTGAAGTTAGGAGTTAAAGATTCTCTACAGGGAAAAATTAACATGATTATGGAGGGGGTATCATATGAGTTCTTTAGGGTTAGGGTTATATTTATACATGAATGGTCAACTTTCCTTGATGATCACAATAAGTTGAGGAAACTTAGGAAAGAAAGTTCGTGGCTCATCAGGAGTGTGTAGGCATTGACTCCTCTTTTATTTGGGATTGTTGCGCCTAGGACGATGAGCAGAAGGTGGATTTGAGGTCTGTTGTGAGGAAAAGGTTATCTATGTCACATTGATCAATAAATTAGGTTTAACTATTTAAATGTTACCTAATATTGTTATGGGGATCAAAAGAGGTCAAAACAACCTTAGATTTTAGCCATGACAAAATTTAGGGTCTACCTCAGACTAGTGTTATTAATTTTCTAATTTGACTATCTATTATGAAGGGTTGCTTTAAAGTACATACTAAGTGATAGAAACACTTTAATTTAGTGAAAATGGTTTCCTAATCAATTTGTGACGAAAGGAGTCCAACTTTAAACCTATTTAGAAATCAATGGTATATTAGTTAGGGTTTTCTCCATTAGGTGAGGATTGTATTTTTGGAGAGGAGAGAGAAAGGATGAAAGTTGTTTCTTTATATTCTTTGAATTGGGTTATGCATAAAGAAGGGAAAGAACAAATTTATTTCATTTTCTCTCTTCATATCTTATTCTAGATGAAGTATTGATTATTTGGGTAAATTAAGGTTCAAGATTTTGAACTTTCTTAGTGAGAATTTTTTATTAAAGTCTTTATCTTATTTAAATTAAATATGGGATGTTACAGAGTTTGTTTATTTAAATAACAATGAAATGTAGTTCATTTAATTGTAATGCATCGTATCACTAAGACTAGAACTAACTTTAAGTTATTATTATGATATTGGTTCCTTATAAGAAATTTAGTTATATTTAGGTATGATTATGTAAGCATACATGAAATAGATCTCACTCATTTGGTTCCCATGTGCAACTTGTTCATAGACTCATGTATGGTTGTCTAAGAGAAGCCCATAGGGTGGTTAATACTTCATGTGTGGAAATCTCATTTATAAGACCCTAGACAGATACATGGATTGTTTAAGAACTTGAGAGAGAAGCCTCAAAACATTCTAACTCTTCCCAAACAAAAATAAGTAGGCATCTTCCAACCAAATAAGTAAATGAACTTTGACCTACTAGTGATATACCTATACGACATAGGTCCTCACTTCAAAAGATAACCAAATTATGATCATGTAACTTCATCCTATATGAAGACTTGTGAATGGATAATTATCTACTTACTAATAGCAACTTTATGTGATAAATTTTCTATCTAAACTCTTAGTTTTACACTCTTGTAGAAGATCATGTCAAAGATTTTCATGGTCTTCACCAAATATGAATGCATAATTCAACACATGTACTCCTTAGTGGAGGAACCATATAAAATTTCTAGGGAGTTTGACTTAATTTTGTAGAGAAATGTGTTGAATTCTCAAATAAGATCAATTGTATTAGGACATTCTCACTTACGTTTCAATCATTGTTATTCACTTTAACTTTTCAAATAATCCTTAGTGTTTTGTATCAAACTAGTGCAGTAGTTTGAGACATAGGTTGAACAAGGTGCTTCATGTTATCTATTATCCCAACATCATTGTCAAATGTGTATCACAAATAAATTGCAACTAAAAAAGAATTTATTTATTATATTTGCACCAAATTTGGTTGATATTCTTCAATAAAAAATAAAGTACCCCCTATTGAAGCAACACATGATTTTTGTTTTCTATCTCAAGAAGGAGATATTGGAGATTATGTGATAACTTTTACTATCTTTGTGGTTTGATAATGAGTAGGGAAGGAAATGGTTTTGTGAAAAATATATATTCACTGATAATCGCACCACATTTTATACTGGATAACCACACCGCATAACTGCACCAAGTGGTTATGGTGCGAATATGGTTTTAAATTTTTAGAAACATGGTGGTGTGGTGCGGTTATGGTTGTTGAGAAAAAATCATGGAGAAAAATTGCACTGCATATAATTCATATTGACCATAGATAATATAAATATATGTAGAATATTATCTGAAATACATTTTTTGATGTCATCTTACATAGATAGCTAGATCATTAATTTTAAACGGAATTCAATGTTTATAAAAGTAGGATTTTTGGAATTAATCATTTACAAATGCTAATATTTTTAGTTTACTTTACATTTTATTATAAGACTTCAGTATGGAATATCGATGAGTTTTTGCTACCGATGTTGTTGGTTCCTTAATGAAGTCATGCCACCTCTCTGATGAAATCTAAAATGTACAATGTTGTGAATGTTCTTGTTGTAGCTGCTCATTGTCCAACAGTTGAGAACACATCTCGACGCTTGCTCTCTGCACCTGCCACCTCCACCATCTCTGCAATGATGAATGGAAAATGCAGAACCTCCTCGCAGCTCTACCTTTGCACATGATCCCCCTTCAGGCACTAGTTGAGGAATTCCTTCTTGGCCTGCCGGGACTCCGGACTGGAACAGGACGGCTTGTGTTGGTGCTGCTCCACGAGGTATGATATAGCGTGTTGGTATCAGATTGACTTTTTGTATGGCGATATCGTTCTACAAGGAAGCAAGGACCGGATGAATGCTAAAGGAGAGGCGTCGAGGTCCATGGACTTTCCGCTCGAGCAGTGCACAGTGAGGCTCAGGACTTGAAAGGACCCTTTGTCAAGACGTCCAAATGATGCGATTTGCAGTTCAGACATTTTCTAATTGCTCCACTTGAAATACCGGAAGTGAAAACTACTGTTGTGATTAGAAAATTGTCACACAAACGGCCCCTTATGTTTTATAGGAACAACTGTTATCCTATTCATGCCCCGCCTTTCCAGTAGGAGTCAAAATATGACTTGAAGATAAATTTGTATGTCCATTTTCAACTTCAACAAAATATCTTATACCACATCGTATATGTTTTATAGGCATATCACATTTGTATACATATTTATGACTATTCACAGAGAGAGTAGAACCAGCGACCTCTGTTATAACCCCAATTTTTGGGTTCAATTGGTGAGAAATGCAATTTCTCATATTAAGGATAATTGAACAAATAATGATGTGATTTGTTTTGAATAATTGGATTTCGTTTAAAATAGCCTTGTTGTTTGATTTGTGGGCTTTAGTGGCTATTGGGCCCAATAACAAGGAAATAACAAAGAAAATTCAATTAGTGAATGAATAATTGAATATTCGAGAAAAGAAATAATGGAAACCTCTAGAAGGCAAATCCAAAGAGGATTTCGTGCCTCTTGGATTCCTTGGGTTCCAAGGAGTCTAACGTTGCAAAGAAAAGCAATAAGAAAAAGAAAAGATTAATAATATATTTCTTTATTAGAGGAAAGAAAGAGAAAATACCAAAATTGTAGAATAAGAGGATAATGTGTTACATTATTAATGAATTATGAGGTATTGTTAAAAAAAGAAAGTAATTTTAATTAAAGGAAATAGAATTTCGTGCAAACACAAGTACAAGTAAGATAATGGGAATAATCTTCGAAATTCTATCATCAAAAGGAGAAAGAATATCAAAGGAATAAGTTAAGAAAGAGAAGATTTCTTCTCAACGAAGGAAAAGGTTTTCTTTATGTGTGGTGCTTGTTTTTCCTCTTGAATCTCGTGGATAAACCACCTAGGGCCTATCTCCCCTCCCCTATATAAGGGGTACGTCCCTGGGCCAAATCTAGAGGATCCCACACGTAGTTCTTCTTCCTTGCTTCCTTCTTCAAACCCTAACCCCAAGATCACCATAAACATGATGCAAAGAAAGGAAACCAGTGGTGTGCGATGTAAGCACGGGGTATCACGATGTCAAGGAGCCGTTTCCCCACCGAATCCATGCCCTAAAAGCACGTGCAGCAGCGGCACTTAGGCTGTAATGGCGGCCGCTGTGCATGGCTGGGAGAGCTAGAAGACGGCCACCGTGGCCAGGGTTTGAGGGCGCCCCGTGTGCGCCATGAAGTGGCGGAGGTGTAGGAGTGACTTCCGGCGAGAATCGATACCCTGAGAGCAAGAGACGGAGGCCGCACCAGGCTGCAACGGCGGCCAGGTAGGGCTGCCCGAGGTTGAAGATGACCTAGGGTTCGTTGGACCTTTTTGCCCTTCGCGGACTGAAGCAACGACTGACTTGAAGGAGGGTAATCCGGTAATTCGGTTATGTTTCCAAAAGGGAGCGACGTTGCATGAGTCGGAGGTGACGTGGCGCGATCTCATTGGCTGTGGTAAGTGATTTCTTACAAAAATCATATCTAATGATTGGTAACTCCGATTAGGACAAGTTATATATGTATTTTGATCAGAAAAATGCAAGGAATTCATTAAAAATAGTTTTATAGTATGATACCTTATGCAATTCGAAAAGTAATGAAAGATATCAACTTTAATGTATTAATATTTAAAGAACTCTATTTTGGCTTTATTAAAGGGGTTAGTGGGGTTTAATAGATGATTAAAGTTGGTATTAGCCTGTTAATGATAAAAAGGATGGTTTGAATCTAAAAGGATGATCTTTGTACGTAATTAGTTTAATTTGAAGATTATGTACATAAATATGATAAAGTTATCATCTTTAATGGTTTAATTAATGAAAAACTCTTAGATTTGAAGAAAGATGGATTTAATGTTGTTCAAAGGATAATTTTAACCTGTTGTTGATAAATATGAGGATAGGATCCAAAAAGATGATTATTTTATATAGTTGGTTTAATTTAGGGTTCTATGTACATGAATATGCCTTGATGGGATTAGAAACCCTAATTTATGTTGATATGAATTCTAATGGTTTTAATTGTACAAATCGACGAATAAAATGGAATTATGATGATTCAAAGATAATTTGAGTACCAAAGATCTTAATGTTGTTAATGTGTATTAGATGTAATGAGTAGTCTAATATGCTTAAGAAGATAATTAGGGTTTAACCTAGTATGCAAAAGTGAGATTGTAATCTTATAAATCATAATATGATGGAATTAGGGTTCACAGCCCTAATCCTTAGTCCAAATAAGAAATAACCCTAAACCCTAGTTTAGGAGCACATCTAGATCTGAGTAATGTAATGTGGATACATGGTGACACATATGTAGTATACATGTTTCAGATATTGTTGATTATATGCTTGGATGTTTGGATGCACTCATAAAGTCTATGATGTTTGGCATGGTTTCTGCAAGGAATAAGGTATGTGGTTACTTATGGTTAACCGTTTAGGTTTCCCGGCGTTTTCCGAACGTTTTATCGCTTGGATGCAACTAAACTGCTTGAATGTTCATATTGCAAATATAATGTGGCTATGACTATCACTTAATGTATATACCTATAAACTCAGATCCTGGTTCTCTCTGTGGCCAAAATAGCTAACCTAGTACATGGCTACCTACGAGTAGGTCATCAGGTTAGAAAAAGGCCTAGTACATGGCTACCTATTGGGTAGGTCCATCAGGTCTATGGATGACCTAATACATGGATACCCATTGGGTAGGTCCATCAGGTCAATGGTTGACTTAGTACATGGCTACCACAGAGGTAGGACCATCAAGTCATAATGAGTTAGATATTGGGCTATCCTCGGATAGTGCCATGCGACTCTATACCTAAAAGAGAGGTGATATCCATGTCCACTGCAGGGACAACCCAGAGTTTGTGAATATGTATGGATTGAGTTATATGGTTTAAAACGTAATCTTGTTTGTTAAATCATTAATTGAATGATTATGTTGTTAACTTAGTTGAACAATTATCTGCTTCTCCCCACATACCAGCTTCGGCTGACCGACGTTTTGTTTGTCGGCGTTTTAGGTACAATGAAAAGAACAAACAGTAAAGTGGCACATGTGATACGAAAAGAGGATTAAAATATAAAGGAGGATTAGATAGATTAGTATCGGTGTGGATAGAAGTTTAATGATCCAAGTTTTCAAAAGGTATGTAAAGAAAAATTTTATTACCATTTTCAGTATAGTCTGTTAGAATTTGATAATTGTTTATGGTTATATGTCGAACCTTTGATCCGGGATGAATGGGTACGACTTCAACCTCTTGGTCTCCCTTAATTGGGGGTTATCGGGAGGTGGGGTCGTAACATTTGGTATCAGAGCGTAGGTTCCTCATTTAACCATTAATAATTATTAAATTTTACAAACTCCATAGAACCCAAGGGAGTTATTAGAGGAGTATCCGAAAGACGGAGGTGTCTAGAAAGGGATCACGACCGGGGGCTGGCAAGATTTTCCTCCGCACCGCTAGTCGGAATACGAGGACTCCCGGACCCGTGTGACCGCCTGGCCAAAGTCTTAGGGTATGAATCGAAATAAGATACCTTTAGGACTTTCTCATCTTATTCATCCATTCTCGTCACAAAATTCTGATAAGGACCTTAAGGATTAGGGTTTTCTCTCTTCTCCTCACCCTCTTGAGGTATGGGTAAGGTTAATAAGGTTTAAGGAATCCTCCACTAAATTAATGAAAGGCATGTAAATAAGATGTCATGGACATAAGCTTAATAGATTAAGCGCAAAATAAATAATAGATACATGCTTAGGTCGTATGACATAAGTTGTCATGTCCTCAGAAGAGACCTGAGGCTAGACCTTCTTGTCAGGAGGATAAGTTAGTCTTGGAGACAGAGATCTCCATTGTAAGTAGAAACCTGGCTCAACCTACGAGGATGATGCTAACCCTAACCCTAAGTGATGGTTAGAGAGAGATGAGTTGGACCAGGTGTTTGAAGGGACATGCCTTTGGGATGCCATATGATCCATGGAGGACCTAACACCTTTGGCAACCCAACCCTGGGAAGGATCGTGCATGTCAGGGTAAAGGATAACTCTGTAGATGATGAGGTTAGTGAAGGACCTTAGAAACCCTATGGGTTTGTAGGGCATAGTTGGCACCTAGGGCACGTCATAGTGCTGATAGTAGGATGAAACCCTGGATAAGGAATCATGATGGAGCATGAAGGGTTATGGATGATCTCGAGCAACCATAAGTTCGAACCTAGGCTTCACCCAGGTAGAGCATGCCTTTGAAGTTGAACCTTCACGATGAGATGACCTCTAATTGTGAGATTGGATGTAGGGTTAGCCCTAGAGAAAGCAGGAAACCCAGCAGGAAGGTTGGAAGCCTAAAACCCTGAACTAGGGATGATAGTGGTTGCTTCATGATCAATCCCTGAAGGTTGATGATATCTTGGTTGCCTTTAGAAGGACCAAACCCTAGAGATAGAAGATGAAGCACCTGGTGCCTATGTGGCTACGGTAGGAAGAAGAGTTCCTTAGACCTAGAAAGGTGTGGTAGCAGGCTATGAGGCCTTGTACCCTGTTAGTTGCCCTTAAGGAGGACCCAACCCTAAGTGTTGATCGAGAAGAAGGATGATAGGAAGTATACGAGATGCCTTTTTCCATCTTGATTCATGGTTCTGAGATAGAGAGTGCAGTTGGACACCTAAAAGTGAACCTAGGGTTCCTAGGCCTAAGAGGGGAAGTGGTATACCTAATGCTCATGATGAGAGATGAGTTCCTATAGAAGCAAGCATAGTAATCATCGTGAATAGAGGAAAAGAGAAGCCCTTAAGATTAAGGTGTGTTTGATGGACCCCTCACAACTAGGTTGATGATAAAGAAAGGTATGATCTTGATCCAACATTGAGGAAAGAGGACAAGTATGACCTAGTATGGTTCAATAAGTGATCTGCTTGTGCCTTAATGGTTTGCTAGGGTTAAGTAGGGTCGGGTGGATGTAAACCCTGGACCTGAGAGCTTTTGTGACCTTAGAGATAGTTTTCCTCCCATCCCGGAAGAGGAACTCCTTTGGAAGGATGTATATCGGTTTTGTTGGTAACCTAAAGAGGTCTCGTAGGATCTTGAGAAGTTAAGAGAAGAGTACATGGTATGAGAATGAACCTGTAGACCCATAGATATCCATCTCTAATTGCATATGAATGTGTTACCATGGAGGTAACCAGTAAGGGGCGTGACCAAGGCAAGAAGGTTGCCATAATACCTATGAATGAATGAGAGTCAGCCCATGAATGCAGAAAAAGAGATGATGAAGACTTGGGTAAGGTTCTTAGTGAACATGTACTATAATGAATAGTCCTAAGTCTATCCTAGGGTCAGGTAGGTATAAGACCGACGAAAGTAGGAGTTACCTAATTCCCCAGTTGCACATGACCATAGGGTCGGAAGGTAACAGCTATCATTGTCTGAGGGCCATGGGTTAGGAGACTGATCACCTTCATAAACTCATGGGACCCAAAGGGCAGATGAGTAGGGCACTCTCTTGATGCATGAGGGAAGAGGGATGACCCCAAACTAGTCGGTACCCTATAGACCTAGAGGAGAGGACCAAGGATATAAACCTCGGTAGGTTCAAGACTTGTTTGATATCATGATGGTTGTGATGAAGAGACATATGTGGCACGTTGCAAGTTAGATTTAAAGGTGTACTGGCAAGGTGGGATGTACCATCTCTACTTTTGGAACATGAAGAACTTTGTATTTGGACTGCAACCAAATGCTTATTTCCTCTTGTTATGGGGGTGAGAGATAGGACATTATGCATGTCATACACCAAGGATAAGAGATGATGTAGGTTGGAGCGTTGCCACGAGAAATGGGGATATATAAATTATCTTACCATGGTAAAGTGAATGAATGATACATAGATGGTTTGTAAACACTAAGAGAAATGAGGTAGTCACCTTATGAGGATGTTTATATCTTGAGCTAAGTGGAACTTATAAGTTATACCAGGTTGAGTTTAATCACCATGATGATAGAATCAGAGAGTGTTCTTATGAAGATGAACATATAGTTTAAGGTGACATGATAAGCAAAATACATGGAAGTGTAATGTTACCTAAGGATGTGAAGTGATAATGAATGCTCTGATTAAGACTTGTTTGACTAGAAGTTAGAAGAGTTTGTTTAGCTAACCCTATGTTTGAAAAGGAGAGGTGTTTGGATAACACTCAGTTGAAACAAGATGCGTTGAAAAGTTAAGGGTTGTTTGGTTAGCCAGCCTAGTTCTTGATGCAATGAAAGGATGGTGGTAGAACCTCAAGTGCGCTTCTTTGGAAAAGAAGGTGATGAAACCCTGACAAGAGTGGTTTGGGGTTTCGAAGGAATCGATCTTGAAAGAATCATGACATACAGGAAATCATGATACACCATGGAAAAAGACAATAGCACATTAGATGCTTAAGATGAGGTTGCATGTGGTTTATGGCCATGCAAGCCAGGAGTAAAGGACGAATCCCAGTAACACAGTGTATCAATATGGAGGATAAAAGAATCCCTGAGAGGGAATGAGAGCTCAATGGATGTTGTGATAAGTCTTCCCTGGATCGAGGAAGGTCGAGATACAACATGGGTTATGATAGATCGCCTTACCTAGATGACATAAGAAAGAAAGAGTTCTGTGAAGGGACAGATCTAGTTGAACTATCCATGAGAGAGATGGTTCGACTACACCATGAAGCGAGTTCAAAGGTTCTTGAGTTTTACCTAAAGGTTCCCTTCCAAAGGATGGAAGTAGGTGCATGAAGAACTCAACGTTAGTATAGTTTATCACCCCTAACAATGGTTAGTATGATCCAGACTAAAGGGTCTGATGAGGGCATAAGTGCTCAATTTGGAGTGATAGTTAGAGACAGTTCTTGTCCTATGAAAGATGTGACAATAACCACCATAGCCAATATCGGGTTTTATATGAAGCTCTATAAGGGAGGTTGTGTCGATCACCACTTCAGTAAGGTGATGTTGGTGAAAAGGGCCACATGATGGTTAGAAAAGGACCACATGATGGTTAGAAAAGGGACCCCAGTGCGTGTAGATGAAGTCACTTTGATTATGCAAGGGCTGAAAGGAGCCTAGAGACGATGAGAGTCATGAGCAGATGCAAAGTAGACAACATGCAATGCACTATGGGAGAATATAATCTAACCCCTCTCAGCTACAGCTGAGAGAGCTAAGTCCCCGATACATGGGTCCATTAGAGATGGATGGGTGGAGAAGGTTAAGATTGATCTAATCCCTCAGGATGGAGTAATAAGTGATGAGTTCCATGTGTCTAATTTAGAGCACTATGTGAGGTACCCCGACCATGTGCTGAGCAATGAACCTAGTGAGCCCCAAGGGAGGCGGAAATGACCTGAGTCACCTGTGCAGTTTATAGACGCCAGAGTGAAAGAACTCAGGGAAAAGAATAAGAGATGATAAAGGTTCTGTGGAAGCGCCATGAGTACGGAAAAGCCACATAGGGGCCAATGATGGACATGGGAAGTCTTATCCTGAATTGTTTGTTTGTTTGATTGATTGATTCATAGAATTTTGAGGACAAAATTCCTATAAGAGGGGAAGGATGTTATAACCCCAATTTTTGGGTTCAATTGGTGAGAAATGCAATTTCTCATATTAAGGATAATTGAACAAATAATGATGTGATTTGTTTTGAATAATTGGATTTCGTTTAAAATAGCCTTGTTGTTTGATTTGTGGGCTTTAGTGGCTATTGGGCCCAATAACAAGGAAATAACAAAGAAAATTCAATTAGTGAATGAATAATTGAATATTCGAGAAAAGAAATAATGGAAACCTCTAGAAGGCAAATCCAAAGAGGATTTCGTGCCTCTTGGATTCCTTGGGTTCCAAGGAGTCTAACGTTGCAAAGAAAAGCAATAAGAAAAAGAAAAGATTAATAATATATTTCTTTATTAGAGGAAAGAAAGAGAAAATACCAAAATTGTAGAATAAGAGGATAATGTGTTACATTATTAATGAATTATGAGGTATTGTTAAAAAAGAAAGTAATTTTAATTAAAGGAAATAGAATTTCGTGCCAACACAAGTACAAGTAAGATAATGGGAATAATCTTCGAAATTCTATCATCAAAAGGAGAAAGAATATCAAAGGAATAAGTTAAGAAAGAGAAGATTTCGTCTCAAGGAAGGAAAAGGTTTTCTTTATGTGTGGTGCTTGTTTTTCCTCTTGAATCTCGTGGATAAACCACCTAGGGCCTATCTCCCCTCCCCTATATAAGGGGTACGGCCCTGGGCCAAGTCTAGAGGATCCCACACGTAGTTCTTCTTCCTTGCTTCCTTCTTCAAACCCTAACCCCAAGATCACCATAAACATGATGCAAAGAAAGGAAACCAGTGGTGTGCGATGTAAGCACGGGGTATCACGATGTCAAGGAGCCGTTTCCCCACCGAATCCATGCCCTAAAAGCACGCGCAGCAGCGACACTTAGGCTGTAATGGCGGCCGCTGTGCATGGCTGGGAGAGCTAGAAGACGGCCACCGTGGCCAGGGTTTGAGGGCGCCCCGTGTGCGCCATGAAGTGGTGGAGGTGTAGGAGTGACTTCCGGTGAGAATCGATACCCTGAGAGAAAGAGACGGAGGCCGCACCAGGCTGCAACGGCGGCCAGGTAGGGCTGCCCGAGGTTGAAGACGACCTAGGGTTCGTTGGACCTTTTTGCCCTTCGCGGACTGAAGCAACGACTGACTTGAAGGAGGGTAATCCGGTAATTCGGTTATGTTTCCAAAAGGGAGCGACGTTGCATGAGTCGGAGGTGACGTGGCGCGATCTCATTGGCTGTGGTAAGCGATTTCTTACAAAAATCATATCTAATGATTGGTAACTCCGATTAGGACAAGTTATATATGTATTTTGATCCGAAAAATACAAGGAATTCAATAAAAATAGTTTTATAGTCTGATTCCTTATGCAATTCGAAAAGTAATGAAAGATATCAACTTTAATGTATTAATATTTAAAGAACTCTATTTTGGCTTTATTAAAGGGGTTAGTGGGGTTTAATAGATGATTAAAGTTGGTATTAGCCTGTTAATGATAAAAAGGATGGTTTGAATCTAAAAGGATGATCTTTGTACGTAATTAGTTTAATTTGAAGATTATGTACATAAATATGATAAAGCTATCATCTTTAATGGTTTAATTAATGAAAAACTCTTAGATTTGAAGATAGATGGATTTAATGTTGTTCAAAGGATAATTTTAACCTGTTGTTGATAAATATGAGGATAGGATCCAAAAAGATGATTATTTTATATAGTTGGTTTAATTTAGGGTTCTATGTACATGAATATGCCTTGATGGGATTAGAAACCCTAATTTATGTTGATATGAATTCTAAAGGTTTTAATTGTACAAATCGACGAATAAAATAGAATTATGATGATTCAAAGATAATTTGAGTACCAAAGATCTTAATGTTGTTAATGTGTATTAGATGTAATGAGTAGTCTAATATGCTTAAGAAGATAATTAGGGTTTAACCTAGTATGCAAAAGTGAGATTGTAATCTTATAAATCATAATATGATGGAATTAGGGTTCGCAGCCCTAATCCTTAGTCCAAACAAGAAATAACCCTAAACCCTAGTTTAGGAGCACATCTAGATCTGAGTAATGTAATGTGGATACAAGGTGACACATATGTAGTATACATGTTTCAGATATTGTTGATTATATGCTTGGATGTTTGGATGCACTCATAAAGTCTATGATGTTTGGCATGGTTTCTGCAAGGAATAAGGTATGTGGTTACTTATGGTTAACCGTTTAGGTTTCCCGGCGTTTTCCGAACGTTTTATCGCTTGGATGCAACTAAACTGCTTGAATGTTCATATTGCAAATATAATGTGGCTATGACTATCACTTAATGTATATACCTATAAACTCAGATCCTGGTTCTCTCTGTGGCCAAAATAGCTAACCTAGTACATGGCTACCTACGAGTAGGTCATCAGGTTCGAGAAAGGCCTAGTACATGGCTACCTATTGGGTAGGTCCATCAGGTCTATGGATGACCTAATACATGGCTACCCATTGGGTAGGTCCATCAGGTCAATGGTTGACTTAGTACATGGCTACCACGGAGGTAGGACCATCAAGTCATAATGAGTTAGATATTGGGCTATCCTCGGATAGTGCCATGCGACTCTATACCTAAAAGAGAGGTGATATCCATGTCCACTGCAGGGACAGCCCAGAGTTTGTGAATATGTATGGATTGAGTTATATGGTTTAAAACGTAATCTTGTTTGTTAAATCATTAATTGAATGATTATGTTGTTAACTTAGTTGAACAATTATCTGCTTCTCCCCACATACCAGCTTCGGCTGACCGACGTTTTGTTTGTCGGCGTTTTAGGTACAATGAAAAGAACAAACAGTAAAGTGGCACATGTGATACGAAAAGAGGATTAAAATATAAAGGAGGATTAGATAGATTAGTATCAGTGTGGATAGAAGTTTAATGATCCAAGTTTTCAAAAGGTATGTAAAGAAAAATTTTATTACCATTTTCAGTATAGTCTGTTAGAATTTCATAATTGTTTATGGTTATATGCCGAACCTTTGATCCGGGATGAATGGGTACGACTTCAACCTCTTGGTCTCCCTTAATTGGGGGTTATCGGGAGGTGGGGTCGTAACAACCTCAAACTCAAGCAACGAGTTGCAAACCATTACCCCATCAAAGAATCCAATTAATTGGGCACAACATTTATAATGAATACATATAAGTATTCACAAATGGGAGAAAAATTAAAAGCAACGCACATGGGAGTTCAAACCTGTGACCCGAAGCTCATACACGAAGCTGAAACAACTGCACCAAGAAAGATCTACTGATCAATATGCATTGACAACTATTATATTTATAATATATATATATATATATATATATATATATATATATATATATATATATATATATGGCTGTTTATTTGTTACCTGGCGAGTAGTTTTGACTAAGTTACCTGGCAGCAGTGCACGGTTGCAGGTGCATGTAAATAAGTCGAAGTTACTGTAGCACGTGTTCAGGAAAGAAAAAACCACGCAGCGTCATCCACGATCGTCTGTGCCGCCAATAGGCTGATACATCTGGTCTATCCCCCATCTGCCGCTTAACACCCTACATATGTAATTCTGCCTCTGATTCCAACTTTCTTGGCGTATTTCAATCTTCATTTTACATTTCTTCCTCAGAAATCCCTACATTCATTTCCATTCCGGAATAAAAAGAAAGGTTTACCCTTTTATCAATCTTGCAGAGCAGGACGACTAAGGTGTCTCCTAATTTCATTTGTGTATCCCGTGACGGTATCGATTTTCAACAAGTTGATTCCACCGATTAGACCTGTTGTTCTGCAGCTCACGCCGCTGAGGAGGAGGGAGTGGGTGTGGTTGGAGAATTCCATGTTCTCTCTGCATATTCAGGAGCAAATTGCTGCTGTGTGAATTCCACGCCGCTGAGGAGGGAGTGGAGGTGGTGGGAGAATTCACTGTTCTATCTGCATTTTTACGAGAAACATTTTTTTCAAGCTACATTCAGGTAGATTTTGTATTTCTCTTTGTAAATTCATTTAGTTATACTCGTTTTTTTATTTTTTTTCTCATCATTTCAATGTTTATTCATCCCTCAATCTTGTGTGGGAAAGAAACCCAATTTTTGTGTCTGCATTTTCATTTTTGAAGTAGTAACTAACATACATGTTTTTATGTTTTGCGTAGTTACTCTCTTATTATAATTGGTTACTCTTTTGCCTTACTGAGTTACTCTTGTTGTGTTACAGAGTTACTCTTCTGATCTTCTGAGTTACTCCAACACACTGTCATGGATCCCAGCCTTGATACGGATGATGCTAATGCAAGTGTCGGCCGTGATGATGATAATCCTCAGTCTTCTCATTCTATTGGTGATTCCTCTCCATCCCCAGCTACAGTCCCTAGAGTTGGCATTCAGTTTAGAAGTCTAGATGAAGGTATATCCTTCTATTGTTGCTATGCTGGAATGAATGGGTTTAACATCAGGAAAGACGACAATAGATATGAACGGGGAAGTAAGATTCTGGTTGCTAAAGATTTGGTTTGTGATAAGCAGGGTAAGATCTCCCCATTCTAAGAGGTCTAGAGGGCTTCTGAGCCCCGTTTGTGATGAAATGGGTAACTTGCAGGATAAGTTGTCCAAGAAGCATAGGTGTTCTGTGAAGATGTGTGGTTGTGGAGCCATGATACGTTTCACACTGGATAAGTCGTCATCCATGTGGGTTGTGACTGCATTTGTTGAGGAACACAACCACGATCTTGTTGACGTTGCTCATCTCCATTACCTCAAGTGTAACTCATCTCTTGATGAAACTCAAAAAGAGATCCTTTCTTCCATGAGCCAAGCTAACATACCTGTATCGAGACAAATTGCATTGATAGCATCCGAGTCTGGCGGCTATGAAAATATGAAATTTACTACTAGACAAGCTCATGGACACATCAGTAGCAAGAGGAAAGAGTTGGTCAAATACGACGTCAAGATGGTTTTAGATCACTTTTCCAGGTTCAATGTCATCGATCCGAAATTCTTCTATAGCTACCAGAAAGACCCCAATTGTTGCCTTACTCATCTGTTTTGGGCTGATCCTGTCTCTGTTGAAGACTGTGAGATGTTCGGGGATGCGATTGTGTTTGACACCACCTACCACACCAACAAGTATTTGATGGTTTTTGGAATGTTTGGTGGAGTTGATCACCATCGCAAGATAGTGTTGTTTGCATCTGCTCTGCTGGTTGATGAGAAGTATGACTCATTTTTCTGGGTTTTCAAGCAGTACCTACTTTGTTTTGGCAAAGAGTCGGTTTCCATCATAATCGATTAGGACCCTACTATGAATGTTGATATCATCTCTATTTTTCCCAATTGCAAGCATCGCTTCTACAACTGGCACATCCTACAGAAGCTTCCATCCAAGCTTGGTGGTATTCCTAACAAGGACCAGATCATAAGCTTGTTGAATGATTGTGTCTGGAATGTAGATGATGTCGACATTTTTGAAGAGAGGTGGGATTCTATAATTCAAGAGCATGATTTTTTGTCCATCACCTGGCTTTCTGATATGTATGCGATGTGTTGCGATTGGGTTGCATGCAATATGCAATCCTCCTTCTTTGCGGGCATGAGGATGACTCAAAGGAGTGAGAGCCTGAATGCGTTCACTAGGAGCCATGTGAATAGTAGGAAGACTCTCTTTGACCTTGTATGTTCGTTGGAGACTGTGTACTCTCATGTGCGGGAGATTGAAAATTTCAAAGATTTTGATGACGAGTACAGTAACCTCCCTTTGTCATCAGACTCATCACTGTGGCCCCTAGAGGAGCAGATGAGAGGTATATACACCAAGTCCATCTTTAAGATATTCCTGTCTGAGGTTCACCAAATCATGGTCTACAATGTAAAGCAAGCTTCAGAAGGTGTCTTTGAGGTGTATCGCGTCGGTGGACTTGGAAGTCCCCGTATATTGAAGAAAGAGTTATCTAGTGACATTGTTTCCTACAGGTGCTTCATGTTGGAATTAAAAGGCATCCCTTGCAGGCACATCCTCTCTTATTTGAAGAGTCATGACTATTGCACTCTTCCCGAGCCTTAGATTCTGAAGAGGTGGACCAAAGGGTACAGAGAACACCCTTTGATTTTTGGCAAAGCGTCAGTTAAGCATCCATCCACTGGGAGGACACTTAATCTTGTTTCTGTTTGCAATTCTATTGTCAACATATCGTTTAGGAATAATGTTGTAGATCTTTGCCATGAGAAACTGTTAGCCTTGCGAAAGGATCTCTTCGACTTGGATCTCGTTGATCCTGGTGCAGGCGCTGGTGTAACCACTTCTAATACAGCTTCCTCTTCTGCTGTTAATGTCCATATACCTAGTAGTTGCAAAACTAAGGGAAGACCTAGATCGACCGATGTGAGGTTTAAATCTGGAGTTGAGATTGCCCAGTCTAAAAGAGAGAGGTAGTGCAAGAATTGCTTAGAGTTTGGGGTCAACCATGATAGCAGTAACTGCCCTATGAAGAAGTAGTCCATTCCTATTGTGGACTATGTGTTGTTGTTGTTTGCTATTCAATGATTATCTCTGTTGTTGATTGTGTGGTCTGTTGATGCTGGACATTTTTTAGTGGAGTTTGTAGTTGATTAGCACGTGAGTGAGGGGTATTCAAATCTTAATGGGTTGTTCTTTTTGTCTGCAGTTTTTGTGAACGTGATTTTGTAACCATCCATGTATTTTTACTTTTGTGTTTTGTAATGTATTTTATGTGTTACATTGAACTCCACCAGCTATATGTATACTTTGAATATGCTTCAAAGAAACTTTTTTGATCAGATCTTACACTTTTGCAGAATATTTTTTGTTTTATCTTGGTGTGCATTGAATACTTTTTTCTTTTGGAATACATACATTTTTGGATTAGTACAATTTTTTTCATGGTTTGTTCATTGTACTCACAAAATGTCAGTTTTTTCTACTATGCCATACACTGGAAGAGTTACTTTGTGGTCGCTGGAGTTACTTTTTATATTGTCACAGATACTCTCAGTGTTCTCGCAGTTACTCTCAGCGTTATCATAGTTACTCTCAGTGTGTATCAGAGTTACTCTTAGTGTTCTCTCAGTTACTCCTTAGTGCTGTCACAGATACTCTCAATGTTCTCGCAGTTACTCTCAGTGTTATCATAGTTACTCTCAGTGCTATCAGACTTACTCTTAGTGTTCTCTCAGTTACTCCTTAGTACTGTCACAGATACTATCAGTGTTCTCATAGTTACTCTCAGTGTTATCATAGTTACTCTCAGTGCATATCAGAGTTACTCTTAGTGTTCTCTCAGTTACTCTTAGTGTTCTTTCAGTTACTCTCAGTACAATCAGAGTTACTCTCAGTGCTATTTGAGTTACTCTCAGTGTTCTACTAGTTACTCTCGGTGCTATCAGAGTTACTCTCAGTGCTATCTGAGTTACTCTTCGTGTTCTCTCAGTTACTCTTAGTGTTAATTGAAAGTATATATAATCAAACAAACACACTACAACTAAACATTCAAGATTACAACATTCAAAGCATAAAACGTTATATATTATACAACTAGATCAACTATAAAGAAGGTCCATCAACTGAACATAAAAATACAGAAAAATACAGCCAGATCATCTATAAAGAAGGTCCATCAACTGAGCATAAAAATCAAATAGTTCAGGGGGTCGGATCCATCCCTGGCGATAGATATCATACACACAATTCCCTCCATTGGAAAGCATAGACATCAAGCCAAAACACATGTTCGTATATGAGAAGTTCATATCTGTTGTAAATGAGTGAACCTGCAAAGGATAAGAGAAAAGGCTAAGAGGAAATGGCGTCGATGCATACCTATTCGTGGAAGGAACGCTGGACAGAAATAGAAGCAGTGTCTTCTGCAGATGTTGAGGTGTCCGCTGTTGTGGATGAGTCTACCTGAATGTGATTTATAGCTGATCCTGACACTGTTTGGTATTTGTCCCTAACAAAGAGCTGATCTGCAAAGTCGTCCGCTCCAGAGTATACTTTGTCTCCAGGCATTCTGAAGAGAGGAATAAGCACAGTTGGTGTTTCTAAGAATTGTTATGTGATCCATGTTGTGATGGTCTGGTGATCAGTTGGCTTGAGGAAGATGATCCAACCTTTGTGAAGACTGAGTTGTGCGATCATCCTTTTCCAGTCCTTAGCAGTTGAAAATGACCCATTTTTATTCTGCATAAGGGTTATTTGGAATGTCTGGTTTCCGATTAGGAAGGTGGTCTTTCCTGGTTTGATGTGAAAATGGAGATGGTTCCATTTTATAGGAAGTAGAATGGATTCCATTGTCTTGTTGTCAATGGTGTAGTTGATGGGCTGGATGAACAGCTCCATTGTAGACTGTGAAGAAATGTTAAAGGGGATCTGAGGAGATGATCAAAGGGGGTGCTACTGAAATGTTAAGGGGGTTGTCGGTATTTCTTCTATAAAACTGTCCCTTCTGTAAACCGTAGCAGTCGCGGATGAAGAAGAGGTGGACGTCGAGGGTGCCGTGGAGGATGGAGATGTTGAAGATCTGAAAGCCCCCCGCTGTGTTGTAAACCGTAGTAGTCGCGGATGAAGAAGAGGTGGACGTCGAGGGTGTTCTGGAGGATGGAGATGTTGAAGATATGAAAGCCCCCCACTGTGTTGTTGGTGATGCAATGATGTGCAACAATGATTTGTGTTGTTGGTGCTACAAATATGGGCAGCAGTGCTCTATGCTGCTGGTGTTAAAAAGATGCCAGCAGTGCTCTGTGTTGTTCTGATGACACAACAGTGCATTGTGCTCTGTGTCTATGCATTTACATCGTACAACAGACTCTTATACATATCTTTATAGCTCTGTGCTCCCTTTTCTTCACTTTTCTGGTTCCTTCTTTAATAAAGTTAGTTTTTGAACACTAGAGTTACTTTTCATTTTATCACAGTTACTCTCAGTGTTTTCACAGTTAATCATTGTACTCCTACTATTACTCTTAGTGATGATACAATTACCTTTTTCTGGAATCGAACACTTGATGTCATGCAGGTTCAGTTACTTTACAAGATGTTCATGTTGTATTTTCAAAGGTTACTGGACAAACATTGTGAGTAACTAAAAAACCCCTATGAGTAACTGAAAAAAGCACGCGAGTAACTGAAAGAAACCTATGAGTAACTAAAAAAACCCTGTGAGTAACTAAAGGTTACTCACGAAATGTCAGTTTTTTCTACTGTGTGGTTCACATACACTTGTTTCGTGTTTTTGACAAACCTTCAGCCTCAAGAGTTACTTTATGGTCATTGGAGTTACTTTTTATATCGTCACATATATTCTCAGTGTTCTCGAAGTTACTCTCAGTGTTATCATAGTTACTCTCAGTGCTATCAGAGTTACTCTTAGTGTTCTCTCAGTTACTCCTTCGTGATGTCACAGATACTCTCAGTGTTCTCGCAATTACTCTCAGTGTTATCATAGTTACTATCAAAGCTATCAGAGTTACTCTTAGTGTTCTCTTAGTTACTCCTTAGTGCTGTCACAAATACTCTCAGTGTTTTCACAGTTACTCTCAGTGTCATCATAGTTACTCTCAGTGCTATCAGAGTTACTCAAATTATTTATCTCAAAGTATATATCTCCATACAAAACCACAATAGTTTTCTTGGTTAGTAGTCTAACTCAAAGTATATATCTCCATACAAAACCACAACAGTTTTACATTCAAGAACACAACATTCAAAGCACAAAACGCTATATATTAAACCCATAAATACTCGTATTTTCAATATGATTTAGATCAAAAATGTAATTTTCAGGATTTTCACAGCACACAAGTAATGTATCTCATAGCCGTTACACATAAAAATTCCAGAAGAAAATTGTTCAAGTTTTACATTTCAATTAATAATTAACTATTTCAGCTACAATCCAGCAATTTATCTAGGCTTGAAACAACTTCTTCCTCCGTTCTTTTCTCTGCATCTAGTGCTTTTGTCTTCTCTTCTTCTTGTTGCTTCTGACATTCATCTATTCCTCCCTTGTTCTGCTCAGACGGACCTTCTTTGATGACTTCATTGTTATCTTTTTGATGTGCTTGTACATGTTGCAACTCCCCCCTCACCATCATTCTTTGAAAAATATCAGCCCTTATGGTCGGCATGTAACATCCCTGACCTGGGTTATAAACTGACCCAAGACGTTTTGCCTAAATATGTAATTAAATACTAGTGAATACTCTCTGGCATGTAATTAAGTTCCTCAGGAACATATACTTTCATTTTTTTCCTTTTAAAATAAGTTGTAATATTGTTTTGTACTTCAGGGACCTATGTGCAAATTACCCAGTTAGAAGGGTTAACTTGCAAATTTCACGGGTTAAGATGTTCCTATGATGATGAGACATCATATGAGTTAATATGAGGAGGTATGATGGATTTCCCAAGCTTGGGCACCAAGATACAACTTGTGGAATGATCCTTGTGCTTAAAACCCTAATTTTGGAGTAAAGTGCAATTTACCCAAACTGTGGGGTACAACTTGTAAAATACACCTCCTAGAATATCTTTTATGACTCTTGACATCATTTAGAGTAGAAATGATGAAAGGGGCACATCAATGAAGAATCAGATAAGAAGAATGATCTTTGTGCATAATATACACCTAGTATGAGTATGGAGACCCTTCAATCTTCAGTTTTGATGGGATTTGCTTAAAAATCATTTAGAGTACCTTAGTTGTATGTTAGCTTTTCTTTACCCTTAAATCTTCAGTTTTGATGGGATTTGCTTAAAAAAAGATGTTTTGGACGTGCCTTAGAAAGAAGGACGTGCCTTAGGTGAAAAACAACCTAAACTATATAAGCCTTTACCCTTGCAAACCAAGTAAACGTATCATTTCACCTCTTCATTTCTCATCTTTCTCAAATGACCAAGGCAGAGCTCTGGAACTCAAGGAGATGACCAACTAGTGCTAAGGTGAGAAGGAACCATCTTCTAGCTCGGATTCTTGGATGAAATCCTAGCATAAGGTTGGTTTTATGGTTAACATACTTAGGTTCTTTGTTCTAGCCGACCATCCCCATCTTTTCCTTGGAGAATCACCTTTGGCCAACTTGTGGAGCTCAATATGCCATTAAAGGCTTGAATCTTGGAAGCTTGGAGCTCTAGGAACAACGTTCAAGGCAGGTTTTATAACTCTTAACTCCTTGCTTTATTATGCATATCTATATTCTTGCAATTTAAGGTTAGTTCTTCTTCTACCCCCTTTCTTCCTTGCACTTTTGCTAGAAATCCGTGGAGTAACCGACCAGAACAGAGGTTGAAGATGATGGGCGTGAATTCCTAGGAAACTTTAACAAATGACCTTGGACCATTTAGGTCCAAACGGTTGCAAACCGTTTGAAATCAAACGGTCTCAAACCGTTTGATCTCATGCGGTCCTGCAAGACCGTTTGGAATCAAACGGTCTCAAGACCATTTGATAGGGTTGACCAAGGGACGACCGTTTAAGGGTCTAATGATAACATGTTGAATTTAATTCCTACAAATAATCATAACCTAATTCCAAATCAATTAAGAGTTGAAGGCACTTCAACCCCCTAAACCCTAATTGGGTTGATTTGTTGTTTTCAAGGATAGATCTTGGTGAGTTTTGGGTTGAAGGACCCAAACGGTCTCAAGACCATTTGGTGATTCATCCAAACGGTCTCAAGACCGTTTGGAGACAACCCAAGACCGTTTGAAGGTCTAGGGTTAAGGTAATTTGATGGTTTGAGGGTCCAATCACAATAGGTTCATGAATTGATAAAAATGCTGATTTTAGACCTAATTAGGGTTCAACCCTTATCCAATCGACTTGGATTTTGATGAACTTTGGGAAAACGGTCTCGAGACCGTTTGGAGGATGTCCAAACGATCTGAAGACCGTTTGGGCCAAGTTTGGGCCCAATTGGAGGTCAATTGATGGGTTCAACCTCAATTTGATTCACATTGTTGAACATTGATGATTATCCGATTGAAAACCCTAATTGAGTTGGATTCAACCCTAATTGGCTTTTAATTGAGGGTCAATTTGGTATCCAATTGATTAAGGTTAATCCTAGTTGACTCAATTTATAAGTGGTTAACATGGATTTGGCCAATTGAAGGTCTCAATATAGATAACCATAATTGATCATAACCTTTGATTGACTTTTGAGGTCCAAACGGTTTGAGCCCATTTGGACCAAACAGTCTCAAGACCGTTTGGATCCAAACGGTCTCAAGATTGTTTGAGGCCAAATGGTCTCAAGACCATTTGGGCTCAAACGATCTCTAGGTCGTTTGGACCAATCGATCTCATGATCGTTTAAGATCAAACGGTTTGAAGTCCTATAAGCCTCAAACGGTTTGGAGGTCAACTTTCTCAAACGGTCTTCACACCCATGCGGTCTTCATGATCCATGTGGTCTTGAAGGTCAAACCATCCAAACGGTCAACGCCCCCAAACGGTCTCAAGACCGTTTGGAGGTTGAAGGTTGAAACCGTTTGGAGGTTTTTAAGGTTGTTTTTGCTTAATTGTTTGAAGGTGTTTTTGGTCCAATGATGGTCTAATCTAAACCCTAATGGTACCATAGGACATTAAGGGACTAAGTGACTAATGAATTGACCCATGATGGTGATCAATGGTGTACTTTATCAAAGTACCCTTGAAGGGTTCAATTAAGTAACACCTAGTTTTAATCAAACCCTAATGACTTGTTAGTGGTGAAATGGCTCATGTTAGTCAATGAGAACTTGACCCAACCTAATCTAGAGTGGTGTAATCACCATCTACTAGTAAGAGGAGAGAGAAAGTACCATTTATGGTTGAAATTCAAGTAAAGTACCTATAATACATAAGAATGTGCATGATTAGGGTATGATCCACCTATGTGAGATCATGGAAACCCTAATTATTATAATTGATGAATCTTAATCTATTCTGAGGGCATTAATGATGATGTTTCTCATACATGATGATGTTATGAGTTCAATTCACCATGAGGTGAATAGTAAACCCTAGTTTTAGGGTGATGACATGTAATGTGAATAGTAAACCCTAATTGATGAAAATCAGGGAACCTAACTCTTGTAAGAGTAGGAAGGTACAACTTCTTTGAAATGAATAATTTACAGTTATCAGTTGAATTAACCATGCATGTTCTTATATGAGGATGATCATATCCAGGTATGGATTACGGTACTATAATCATTGAAAGCATGTTATTAGCTTTATGAATAGTGAAATACCCTGTTGTCCAGTAAGTGGCATCTTATGAGACTGATAGGCTGTGAGAGCCATGAGTATCATCAAGGTCATGCTTATTAGATGACTTGTGATGAGATGATTGAGAAATGATAATTGATGTGAGTTCTACTTGTTACATTTAAGTACTCTACTTTCATATCTGCTATGCTAATGATTAATGTTTGAGAACATGTTTGATGTTAAAAGAATACTGAAATGTACCTAACTAATCAAGTATAATCATACCATGTAGAGCCCTGATTATAGATCCATCATTGTCAGAAGCCAAATGATGGTGAAACAAGTTTTCCTATGGGAACTCCTGGATCACATACTTTTGAGTATGTGGGGGAATATGGATGTGTAAATCCTTACATCCTAGTGTAGGAATTGATGTAGATGTATCTTAATCCATCAACCCTTCACTATATGTTTATGCTGTAACACAATTCTCTCAAGGAAATCCTTATACCGCATCGATGAGAGATAAACAATAAATCTTTTGATGACGAAGAGAGTGCAGAATGCCACTGTGACTCTAATAGCGAAGTACCAGATTATCCTGGTGAGCTATAGTAGCAGAGACACAAGATGTCCTGCATGTTTATTCTCACTCTGACTGAGGAAGATGAGGTCATAAGAATTCAACTCTTTTGATGACCTAGGTATGATACCGATGCGACTTAACAGTGATCGGTTGGAGTATGAGCAGTATACCTCATCTCTGCAGGGCATAATGATGTTTGTAAAAGATGATCAACCGCGTAGTACATCTGCTTAGGATGAACTACGAGATACTTGAATGATGATACACTGTATAGTACACATGTTCTTCATATTTCTTAAATGTTGACTTTCTTCTTAATACCAATCTGCTGTTGATTACCTTGAAAGCTTTTATTTCTTATGTTGTTCTTTGATTGCAATTATATAGCTTCTAGTAGAGATTTATAACTCTCGCTGGGACAATTATTTAAAATTATCTCACCCCGTAGATTTCAACTTTTTAGGTGGTTGTCGAGGATGAAGGAACCAGCCTACAGGTGACCAACACCAACAACAGCAGCACCAGGAGCAGCAGTGAATCTCAGGTGGAGATACTGACTGCTGAGTTTGTAGTTAGATGGTCCTATGTTGTCTCTGTACTCTCAGGTCCTTGGAGTTAGTGGTCTAAGATTTTGTTTTTAACTCTTGAGATTTTTGTATCATGTTGTGTATAATTACTCAAGAAGTAATTCAACAGAGATGTAAACAGTTTATCTCCTTTCTATGAAAGAAGTTTTATGATTTCAAGATCTTATCTCAAAAAGTTTTAATTTCCGGTGATTTTTATATTCCGCTGCTTATGGAATGCTTCCACTGAGTTTACGTCGTGTTTATTTTGTGGTTTTGGAGAGCAGAGCCCACAATTAAGTGGTATCAGAGCTCTAGGTTCGCTGAGTCTACAGAGACATATGACTTAGGATGTCGAGTCTATCCTTAGTGTTTCTTCCTTATCTAATGGAATCTTATGCTCCTCAGGATAAGAAGATATATAAGGATGTCTGAGCCGCATGAGGAGCACGTGGCAGAAAGTAGTGTTGGTGCACCTCAGGAAGGTGCAAGGCACCCAGAGATAGAGCAGCCCATACCTGAGCCACTGATGCGATGATTTTGAGTCACATTTATAGACCTGTTTGATATGTGTTTTATGCTTTAATTAGTCATTTTTATGGTTAATATTTCATAATTCATCCATTTTGGTCTTTGCCACTATCTTATGTCAAATACCCTTTATTTCATCATTTTGAGCATTAATTGTTGAAATATTATTATTTGTGTGAATTTATGTGATCTTGTGTTTAAATTTCAGGACAAACAAGTATTTGCTTCCGTCGATACCATTGACAGAAGTCGATACCATCGACATGGTCACAGGTTGCCAACCAAAAGGAGCAGCAAAGACTTGATACTATTGACAGGGATGTCGATGGTATCGAGTCACCTTCAGGTTGATGGTGAAGAAGCAGTCGATAGTATCGACCCCATGTCGATACCATCAACGCATGGAGGCTACATCGACACAAAATGACAAAACCGTCACTACATGGTAGTCGATACCATCGACCCGAGTCGATGGTATTGAGATGACATCAGGCACTCAGACGAAAAGAAAGAAGGGTTGTCGCTATGATACGCGGTCGATACCATCAACCCGCGTCGATGGTATCGACACCGTCAGATATGCGTTTCATTCAGATTGATCCCGATCGGACGACTGAGGTTAATTAGCAACCTAATGTGGGAATTAAACCTAATGACGGCCGCCCAGACCAAGGGATCATCTCATTAGCCATTGCACGAGTACCGAGGAGCAGTAGAGAGGAGAACGGAGGCCAGAAGTTCATACCAGTTCATTCGGACGCCACAAAAGATGGATTTTACCACTGAAAGGCAGGAGAGCACGTGTTCTACGCAAAGGATCAACTGGTTCTTCTCCATTCAGGGGTTTTCACCTCTCAATTCACATTTTTACATGATTCCCCCATCTATACCTTGTACTTTGTTGAGATGAACATGTGGGGCTAATCCCCTTTGTCTTTAGGACTGGGAGTAGCCCGGGAATTCATTGTATGACAATTTTATAAGAGTAATCCATATTTTATCTCTTAAATCCATGGTATAGTTTCATTTTCTCCATATATTGTTATGCTTGATCACCATAATAATAACCTAATGCCCTTAATCACTTTAAAAGAAGGATTAACGGCTGAAAAGAGACAAAACCCACATTAATCGATAAATCCCTTACCCAAGGTGGTGTAAAATAAATGGTGGATACTGAGAGATCGTTGATAATGCACCTAGTTTAGGGTATAGGTTACTACGACGGTGGAACCGACCTAAACCAAGGTAGTGAATTGCACCACTACAGTGGGCAATTCTGTTTTCAGGCCAATACCCGGATAGAGAGATAAGATTGAGGCATTATATAAAACCTAATACAATGAAAACCCGTGGTGAAACCACAATCTTAAAGATACCCTCTTGAATTGATTAAATTTACATTTTTCGATCGTTTGTTTTATTTTGTTTTTATTTTCTTTTAGTTTTAACAACAACCCTCAAATTGTTATTCGGCTTGGCTGATCACAAATAGTTAGTAGGAGTCTCCAACAATTCTGAGTATCCCTGTGTTTGACTCGGGCCTCACAAGGCTTGTGCTACTCGACGCGTTCACTTGCGTTTTAGTGCATAGTTGTTGGCACTTTGAGTGCTACGAGCGGCCACTCTAGGCCAGAAATTTTTTTTTTGAAACAATTTCAAATATTTTCTTTTTATTCACTACTACAGAAACGGCCTTTGGCGTCGGTCGTTTAACCCCATTTGGCGTCGGTTTCCGACCGACGCCTATGTGGGCGCCGCTAAAGGTCGAACACTTCGGCGTCGGTTTTTTAACCGACGCCTATTTAATCTATAGGCGTCGGTCGTTTAGTAGAGAACCGACGCCAAAAGGGTTCGCGCCACAGAAAACGGCATCATCTAGGGCACTTTCTGCGTCGGTGTTTTAGTAAATAACCGACGCCACTATGGAATATAGCGTCGGTCTTTTAGTAGATGACCGACGCATAAAGTGCCCTAGATGACGCCATTTTTTGTGGCGCGAACACTTTTGGCGTCGGTTATATACTAAACGACCGACGCCTATATGTTAAATAGGCGTCGGTTTGATATGAATATCCGACGCCATTTCCAGGACTGCTTTGGCCACATCAGGCGTCGGTTTATTGAAAAAAACCGACGCTGTAGGTCTTTCCTGACGGTTTTCTATAAATAACCGACGCCTATTTATATTTTTTTTTTTTTCATATCAGTTTGCAGGCCTGCTGTGGCTGGTCAGCAGGATGAGAACCTGCAGTTCAGTTTTCTGAACTGCAGGTTTACGACATCCATTGATATCAGCCTACAAACAGGCCGCAAACCTGCAAAAGTCACAAGCAAAATTCTACACAAGTACATACATTCAGACATCAATTCAATTCTCACATTCACACACATATAGAAACATTCAAATACATGTATTAACATTCAGAAATATTCATTTACATAGTATCATTCATTATCGCTATCAACATCCCAATTATATCTTACAGTTGCCACTGCTTGTATGGCTTTTGCCCATTCTTCTCTTACTTCATTTAATGCTTCCATCGTATATGGAGCATGTATATTTTTTAAACGTTTACCTGTAGTGTTGTCAGTTTTAAACACCTGCAAAGAGAATGATGTATATATATAAGTAATAATATAAAAATAATATAAGATTGATATATTGCATACTAACTAATGAGACTATATATAATACCTCACGTATGGTATCGATGTCCAATGCGGCATATTTGATAATCATCTGCATAAATCGCATCACATAGTATGCACATGCCCATCCATTGTCTTGTGTAGCACACTATAAATTGAAACATACAAAATAATACAACTAAGCACAATTCACATCAATAATATATATATTTGAGTCGGGAACTTACTTGTACGTTCTGCCAATTTATTGGCTGGTTCTTTTTCCTTGGGACCGTTCCTCCAGCCTTTTTGAATGCATCTAAACCCCTACATGTTAATATAACACAATAAATTGCATAAGTAAATAGTAATGTAATAAAAGATGTTAACGGATATAAAAATGAAATATTTCTCACCAGAATAATGGCATTCTCATTACGTGTCCAATTTTAGTGTTCAATGTACTCCCCGCAGGATCTAGATAATAAACAGTGAATGTCCCGGGGACAATAACTAGTAACTCCCAATGTCTACCGCTAGAAGTAAGAAGTTAACAATTAATAACTCAAAATGCAAAATAAAAATGGAATTTTCTTAAGTCCAAATTATAAATAAAGTAAACTTACTTGACATTGAATGGAGCTATTATTATCGTCTTATTTTGCTGACCAAAAATTGTAAAAGCATCTATACAGTATTGTTGAACATTATCAGGATCTTTAGCTACCAAACTAATCAATGATGGAATCAAAAATCCCACATGATCAAATGCAAATTGTTTGCAATGATCTTCGACTAGGTAGCTGCAAAACATATAGGCGTATGCATTAATATATAAGAAACCAGATCACCGGATCTTACACAAGGTATATGGATGTATAAACAAGATCTCACCTTATCCATGTCTCTATCATTGATGTATTCAGCCAATCATACTTAAACAGCTCAATAATATCTTGTATAAATAAAGAGCTATCGTATGATTGACCTGCATAATCTGCATCTAAAGAAATAATTATAGGGCAATGTACATTATGTGCCCGTAGCCAACATGCCATTCCCCTACAAGCAGGACCTAACGGGTATGTTAGGTCAGTTGGAACCCAATCGGGTAATGCGGGAAGTGGAAGTGGAGGCCTAGGTGCTCCTGGTGTCTTTTTTTTAACCTGTACATATAATTTCAGATCAGTTGACATCATATATACACATTAACAGTCTAAATCAATGTAAATTTATCTTACAATTTCAGTCGTGTAGACGACATCTGCTTTGGGCCACAATATCACCCCGCCTTCTGCCTCACCAAGTGTATCAATATCCGGGTGGGCATATGGCAATGTAGCTTCTCTCCAATCAGGTAACACACGTATCGGGCTCACACGAACGTAGCCCTGTGGCATTGGAGTCCCGTGAAACATTGCCCCAGGAAGGGACGGGTAAGCCTGCGCCTCTGCAACAACGTAGTCTTGCATTCTTAAGCGGCATGGCTTCAATGCCTACAAATTTACGTAAAGAATATTATACATATATACATATCATCTTGAAAACATAACAACTTGAAAAGACTAACTACAATGTCATAAACAATACTTACAGCAGACGTGCTAGGCGATGGGTCTCCAGGATTACTCGCAGTCTGTGCATCAGGAGAAGAGTGGGTCGCCATAGGCGTATTGGAAGCCTGAGATGCCTGCCACCGCAGCAATTCTTCCTTGACCTTCTCAGCAACTACATCGTTGATCTTCTTAGCAACTAAATCCTCAACTCTCTTATTCTCCTATACATGGATAAAAGAAACATTAGCTTCTTATTAATGAATTTCCTTTTGCAGTAACATTCTAAAAAAAGAATAGGTTACCTCTTCTTGAGAAAGTCCCGCTCTGGGTTTGCGCTGGGATGGCCCAAAGAATGCTTTGATGCCAACACCAGCGCCGGCACCTCTAACACGTCCAGGATGCTCTGGGTTACCCAGAGCAACTGTCAATTCATCCCTTGTGCCCTGAGGGATGAACGTGCCTTGTTTCCTCTGCTCGTGCAGCTCCCGCTAATCACCATAAATAGAAATTGGTAAGTTAACACCACAAATAATCAATATTCAAATGATTTCTCTAAGAGTTGTATTTTACCATTTTTGCAGCCGCCTCAGCAGTTACAGGCTTCTTTATTTCACCCTTCTTGTTTTGCCTGCCAGCTATCCAGATATCATGGCGAGGAATGGGTGTGGCAGACTCCTGAGTAGGAGCAGACTCCTGAGTAGGAGCAGACTCCTGAGTAGCCGCAGACTCCGCCTGTAGTCTTTGGCGAACGCTTGCATAGCCTTTTGGACCCATAGTGTGGTCATGCACATTCAGTGCACGCCTTGCTTTTTGTGCGTCACTGAGGGCCTAGTTAGTATGCACATTAATGATTTGGTTAGTAGCACTAAATGCTAATCTTGAATAGGTGAATACAATGTATATTAATTAAATTAGGAGTGACGCCTAATACCTTGAATTCTTCAGATTTTCTTGAAGCAACAAAATTGTCCCAATCTTCTTTGTCCAAGAAGTTCCATTGTTCAAGGGCTGACTTCTTCTTCTTATCACCCTCTTTTATGTATTCTCTGTTCAGATTTGTCCTATAATTCCTAAGCATCTTTCCAGCGCGTTGCATCACATTTTTACGATGCAACTTCTCATCCAATGCAAACAGATTCTGTAAAATAGAAATGTTATTAACTAGTATCCAAAATAGAATTGCAAATAATAGAATTTGTAATCTACAAAATAGAATTGCAAATAATAATAACTCACGCATAAATCCTTCCATATCGAGTCTTTTTTCGCTTGAGGAACTTTATGCCAATTGTCATACTTAACACCACAATGGCCCCGAGTGGTACACCCAAGATAGTTCACAAAATTATTGCGGTTCACTCCAATTGGATTTCCTCCATTATCAAACTCCACCACCAATTTAGATCCACTACCACTTAGCGCTAATAACTTCTTCAACAGGGTGATGCCCCTTTTCTTGTTAAGTGTCTGGTGTTGCGCATCAAGTTGCTCCAGTGCTTCAGTGGGTACAGGTGCATCAACCTAAAATTTGACAAAAATAAAACACACTAACTTAGCCCAATATAGAAATATAGGATATATGACATAACTAGAAGATAATGAATTTTATAGAAATACAGGATATGTTTTTAGAACTTACATTAGTATCCTCGCCATGCTCATCATGGACTTCATGCTCATCATGGACATCATGCTCATCATGGTCAGCCATCTGAAAATGTCATTAAAAAGGCAAACATTTAGCATTTGTATTAACTAGAAAAAGGCAAACATTTAGCATTTGTATTAACTAGAAAAAGGCAAACATTTAGCATTTGTATTAACTAGAAAAAGGCAAACATTTAGCATTTGTATTAACTAGAAAAAGGCAAACATTTAGCATTTGTATAAACATACATGTCTCTAAAATTGTGATCTTTTATCAATTAACAATCCTTCATTGTGATCTCCGCGCACATATAAGTCATCATTAGCTTCAATATTTTGTGGAGTTGGCAACCCAACTGAGAATGGACTGGAGTCATCATACTTATCATAGTACTCTTCTTCATCTATAGGATCTTCAATGAACTGTCTTTTACCATGAAGAACAACCGACCATTTATCATTTGCAGGATCATCGATATAGAATATTTGTTTCGCCTGTGATGCCAATATGAATGGTTCACCCTTCTCGCCAATCTTTTCAAAGTTCACCAAAGTGAAACCCAATTCATCCACTATAACTCCTTTGGTGTTATCAACCCAATTACATTTAAAGAGCGGAATTTTGAAATCTATGTAGTCAAACTCCCAAATGTCCTCAATGACACCGTAATATGACATTTTAGCTTCACGTGGACTCTTATCCTTTGCACTTGCAAAGTACATAGTCGACGCTTGAAGAGTGACCCCACTATTTTGGACGACACTCTTATCATCTTGGCGCTTTGTGTAATATGTGAATCCATTAATGTCAAACCCTTCATAAGACATAACATTCGGTTTTGGTTTAAAGGCGAGGCATTTGATAGTTTCTGTAATATCATTTGGTGTTTGAGATAGTTGATGTAAGACTTTATCTTCAAACCACTTAGTAAAAGTCTTATTATGCTCTCTAGCAAGCCACATTGAACTTGCTCGAGGATGTTGTCTCTTTATGAAATTGGTATGTTCCTCGATATAAACACTCACTTCATCCATATTGTGTAAAATATACAAGTGAGCTTGTTCCAACTGCTCACGGCTGATTACTTTCACCCGTAATCCCAAAATTCCTTTGCCCTCCTCAATATTCTTGTCATTATCAGGAGTGTCATTACCACTGAGAAAGTCATTACAAAAATCCATAACCTCTCTCGCCACATAACCTTCAATAATACTCCCTTCAGGCCGATAACGGTTTCGGACATCACCTTTAAAAACGCTCATGTATCGTTCAAAAGGATACATCCAATGCAAGAAAACTGGTCCCAACATTTTCACTTCCCTAGTCAAGTGGACAACAAGATGTACCATGATATCAAAGAACGAAGGAGGGAAATACATCTCAAGCTGACATAGGGTAACAACCACTTCTCTTTGCAAATTATCGAGAGTATCAGGGTCAATAACTTTGCTGCATAGACTATTGAAAAAGAAACAAAGTCTGGTAATTGCAAACCTTACATGCTTCGGCAATATAGATCGAATAGCCACAGGCAATATTTGTTGCATTAGAGTGTGACAATCATGAGATTTAAGACCTATCAACTTCAGATCTTTCATTGATACCAATCTACGGATGTTGGATGAGTAACCATGTGGCACCTTAACATTTACCAAGCATTCACAAAAAGTTTTCTTCTCCTTTCTAGACAACGTGTAACAAGCGGGAGGTAAGTATGTTCTTTTATTACCCATTTCACGTAATTCTGTTAATTCTGACCTTATTCCCATTTCACGTAGGTCCAGTCTGGATTTTATCCCATCTTTAGTCTTACCTGGTATATTTAATAGAGTACCAATGATGCTATCACAGACATTTTTCTCAACGTGCATTACATCGATACAATGCCTGACTGTCAAAGAACTCCAATAAGGAAGATCCCAAAATATTGACTTCTTCTTGAATGAAGAATTGTCACTCCGTGTGGCCATACTACATTGTGATTTCTTACCAAATTCATTGACAATGTCTTTTACTCTTTCATAAACAACATCCCCTGGTATAGGTTTAGGTGCACTCCGTTCATCATTCCATCCATTGAATGCTTTGCGCTTCCTACGATACGGATGGAATTTTGAAAGAAACCTTCGATGACCAAGATATACAGTCTTGCCGCCATGTTTTAGTCTTATTGAATCAGTGTTTTCTTCACATATAGGACACGCTTTAGCTCCTTTGACACTATATCCAGACAAATTCCCATATGCTGGAAAGTCATTAATAGTGCAAAACAACATAGCGTGCAAACGAAATGTCTCTTTTGCTGAAGCATCATAGGTCATCACACCTTCAGCCCAAAGTTTCTTTAAGTCATCAATCAAAGGTTCAAGATAAACATCGATATCATTTCCGGGTTGTTTAGGGCCCGATATCAACAATGACAACATAACGTACTTATTTTTCATACACATCCAGGGAGGAAGATTGTATATAACAAGCATGACTGGCCAAGTGCTATGTTGGCTGCTCAATGTCCCGTACGGATTCATCCCATCTGTACAAAGCCCAAGTCTTAGATTCCTATCTTCTTCACCAAATTTAGGGTACAGTAGATCAATCTTCTTCCACTGTGGGGAATCAGACGCATGTCGTAGGATCCCATCATTATTTTTCTTAACATCTGCATGCCACCTCAGATTCTTCGCATCTTTCGGATTTGCAAACAAGCGTTGAAACCGTGATATTATAGGTAGATACCACAACACCTTGGCAGGAGAACCAGTTTTGGACTCCCCCGAAGTCGTCAATTTATACCGTGACGCACCACATTTTGGACAATCTTTCAAATCTACATAGTCCTTTTGAAATAATACACAATCATTCGGGCATGCGTGTATCTTCTTGGCCTCCATTCCCATTGGACACAACATTTTCTTTACCTGGTATGTTGAGATTGGAAGCTCGTTTCCTTCAGGAAGAATTTCTTTCAACAAAGTCAACAATGAAGTGAAGCTTTTGTCGCTCCATCTATTGTTAGCTTTCAACTTATACAATCTCAAAACAGCGCTAAGCTTCGTAAACTTAGCACAGCCTGTGTATAACGGTATCTCAGCATCATGCACAATGTTTGTAAAGATAGGAGGTGGATCGGTGTGCTCTACCCTACAACTATCCAGCATCGCATCAACGATGTCTGCTGGAACTGGTTCGTTCACATTTACGTCATCGGAGGCAATTTCTTCTTCCACCCAAGCACTACTATCGACATCTACTGGTTTCGATTTTGAAATCTCTCCATGCCAGTGCCATTCTGTATAGCCTTGTACAATCCCGTTGCACATGACATGACTTTTGATTTCCTCACCAGTGTTGACTTTCAAGATGTTACCGCAATGCCTACATGGACAGTAGAACCTATCTGTAGGTTTTTTCCTATGTTCCTCGGCAACTCTAATAAACTGATCAAGACCAGATATAAACTCTGGGGTGCAACGATTACGAATGGACATCCATGATCTATCCATTCTATGATCAGAGAAAACAAGTATATATTAGGAAACAAGTATATATTAGGAAAAGATTAGGGTATACACTTACATCCTAAGCGTATAATGTGATGTCATTCTTATATATAATAAATGTGTACCACCTATCCCATCCTTGAACACCTAATCTCACTAGTAAGTGTATAATGTATATTTGGTTTTCAAGAAAATTTCGGCAGCATTTCCCCGCTGTTCTCTAAGTACATATGTACTTAGAGAACAAATGGGGAAATGCTACCGAAATTTTCTCGAAAACCCAATACACATTATACACTTACATCCTAAGTGAGATTAGGTGTTCAAGAACAGTCCCAAACCGGGGACTATCCAAGATTTACTCCTAATGAGTCAATCTTGGATGGGTTTCTAGGCCAACAAATACATTTGATGTCATTCTTATATATAATAAATGTGTACCACCTATCCCATCCTTGAACACCTAATCTCACTAGTAAGTGTATAATGTGCATTTGGTTTTCAAGAAAATTTCGGCAGCATTTCCCCGCTGTTCTCTAAGTACATATGTACTTAGAGAACAAATGGGGAAATGCTACCGAAATTTTCTCGAAAACCCAATACACATTATACACTTACATCCTAAGTGAGATTAGGTGTTCAAGAACAGTCCCAAACCGGGGACTATCCAAGATTTACTCCTAATGAGTCAATCTTGGATGGGTTTCTAGGCCAACAAATACATTTGATGTCATTCTTATATATAATAAATGTGTACCACCTATCCCATCCTTGAACACCTAATCTCACTAGTAAGTGTATAATGTGTATTTGGTTTTCAAGAAAATTTCGGCAGCATTTCCCCGATGTTCTCTAAGTACATATGTACTTAGAGAACAAACGGGGATATGCTACTGAAATCTTCTCGAAAACCCAATACACATTATACACTTACATCCTAAGTGAGATTAGGTGTTCAAGAACAGTCCCAAACCGGGGACTATCCAAGATTTACTCCTAATGAGTAAATCTTGGACGGGTTTCTAGGCCAACAAATACATGTGTTGTCATTCTTATATATAATAATTGTCTATAAACTACAGGAAACATGGTTAATCCTAATCAACAGAGCATTATTAAATAATAAATCAAGAAATCAATAGTTTTAAACAAAAGGTCTAGGAATCTTTACTAGACATTATATGTATCCCTAATCATCATATTTAACATACTACATTATTATGAACATCCAGATCAGATTAAGATCATACTATGTTATAACCATTGGTTTAGTAACCCTATTTCCGCATGTACATGTTTATCAACTTTAAAACCCTATAATTCATGAAATCATTCTAACTCAATTTAATATGTTGGGATCACACAATTATATAATGACATCAGAATATATAGAAGAAACATAATTAACATGTTTAACAACATGTTCATCAAACTAGGGTTTTCTTGAATATCATAAAAGGTAGAAGAGCATTCTTTTCGGTAAGTTGACCTTTTCATATTACTTTGACCATTACAAACACATGTTTCTAGGCCGACACAAGGTGTAACATGTAGGTGATATACCTAGGTTGACACACCTTAATGAGTGTAGGCCGATACACCTTGAATATAATGAATGGATACACTTGAAATTAATGAGAAGGATACACTTTGAAAAGTGTAGGCTAGCTAGTATACCCTAAAAAGCAGCAGACAATATAACAAGTTAAAGTTGAATCTAATATTCTAGTAAGGATGAAAGAAACTTGTACTAATTGTATGAGAAAGGTAATACCTTATAATGATAATTGATGAAAGTAATCAAGTATAATTGAATACTTAAAGTAATGAATTAAAATCCTAGATGTCGGGGTTATGAATTAGGGTTTGTCTGTTGAATAAAACCCTAACGACCTTAATCGGATACAATAGAAGTCCTAACCCTAATTATGAAAGGTTGTGACTTGATTGATAGATTATTTGTGATACAATTGAATGTAAAGATAATAATATAAGCTCCTAAGAATGAGGAGTTATGATATAGGGGTGATGATTGAACATAACCCTAAAAACCCTAGTCAAGTTCAAAAGAGCAACCCTAACCCTAATGACAAAAGGTAATGTAACTTGAAATGGAATGAGAATAATATTTAGTGGTAACCGTGAATTACTTATGATTATAGCCAAGTAAGGTAAACATGGGTTATAATCTATTATAGCTTGATTATACCTCATGAGAACTATGACATAATAGTTTCAAAAATAATGTATATAGGTCTAATGATCTAGAAAAAACATATATTATAGCTTGATTATAATCTATTATAGCTTGATTATACCTCATGTTTGTAAATGGCAGAGAAAAAATTGTCCCATCATCATATTTCAGTAAGAAAAAATTGTCCCATCATCATATTTCAGTAAGAAAATTTCAACTATGGCAGAGAAATTCATCCCCAAGCCTCACCCCTACTATCGTAATCTCTATTGCAGCAATACTACCCTCGTAATCCCACCAATCACCCGCAAGCATTGTCACACAAATAAAATACATGTACATCAATAAAATACAGAGAAGAGGGCATACCGGTTTGGAGGTCTGGAGAAGACGGCGGTAAAGAGGAGCTGTGGTGGCGGCGCGGCGGAGAAGCAGCTAGCTAAACCCTGGTGGCGGCGCGACGGCGGTGGAGAGCAGCTCTGTCGTCCTGGCGGCGGCGGCGAGACGGCGGTGGAGAGTAGCTCTGTCGTCCTGGCGGCGGCGGCGTGGAGGCACTAGCAGTTGCGGCGGCGGCGTGGCGGGAGCAGTCGGGTGGGGCGACAGCAGTTGGAGGGTCCAGCAGTTGCGGCGGCGGCGGTGTGGAGGGGAGGGGCGACAGCAGTTGGAGGGTCGGGCGACAGCAGTCGGCTGTTTAGGCGATGAAACAGAAGAAAGGGGAACAGTCGGGTGATCGCAGGATATAAATTTCACCTATAGCGTCGGTTGTTTGTCACAACCGACGCCTAAAATAATTTAGCGTCGGTTGTTTGAAACAACCGACGCTCAAATGGACGATATTTTCACGAAATTGTTTGGCGGGAACCACTTTCGGCGTCGGTTATCAACAGATAACCGACGCTATAAGTGACACTTTGCGCGCAAAGTTTTCATCACATATAGGCGTCGGTGGCTATTTAAATAACCGACGCTGTATGTGACATTTTTTCTTTTCGCTCGAAAATTGGATTTCGCAGGAGCTTTTAGGCGTCGGTTTGTTATTGTCAACCGACGCTAAATACAAAGCGGTACCCGTGTCTGGCTGGTCTTCGAATATAGACGTCGGTTTGCTTAAACAGCCGACGCCCTATATGATAGGCGTCGGTTTTTCTTAATAACCGACGCCCAGAAAAGCGACACTGAATGCTATTTCTGTAGTAGTGATTGTTCGTTAATTTTGATACTCGTCAAAGCACTGTAATGAACTTAAACATTCCTATTTCAGGTACGTTGCATGGTGCAGATGCGTAGTACGAACTACGTGAATTGCGCACCCAAGGTTCTGCTTCCGGGACCTGAGGACGAGGAGTATTACGAGCAAGAGCACCAAGAAGAGGTAGATTCTGAATTTGAATAGGAAGAGATAGCCGAGCCACAGACTATATGGGAGAAGATCAAGGCTTCTTCCTCATTAGCTTCCAAGGGGCCTATAAAGAAGCAGGCAATCAACATACCTACATATAAGATTGATCCAGTGTTGATAAATCTGGTGAAGTCGAATGCTTTTCATGGGCTGAAGAATGAGGATCCTGTCGCGCACATCATCTAGTTTGTTGAGAACTGTGACATAGTAAAAATTCATAGGTTTCCACATGATGCACTGTATCTCAAGCTTTTCCTGAGTTCATTGGCGGGAGCGGCCCGAGAGTGGTTACATAATTTAGATGATGAGTTCATGGAGTCCTGGGACCATATGGTGGAGGTCTTCTTTGAGAGGTTCTTCCCTCCTGAGAAGACTAACGACATGATCCAGAAGATTCATAATTTTACCCAACAGGCCGACGAGACATATTCTGAGACCTGGGAGAGATTTCAGGCCATGCTGAGGAGGTGCCCACATCATGGGCTGGATAAAGAGACGCAGGTGAAGATCTTCTATTTTTCTCTCTCCGAGCACGATAGGAGTAATCTGGATTCAGCTGGGTCAGGTTTCTTTCTGAACAATACAGACACCAGATGCTGGGAGATACTAAAGAATTTGGCTAGAAAGCAGTCACCAGGTGAGAGAGAAAGAGGCCCGGTAGAGAAAGCTCGAGTAGCAGGTGAGTCCAAGGCGATGAAAGAGATGAATGAGAAGATGGATCTTCTCGCAAAGAAGCTATTGGAAAAGGAGGATAATGAGTCCGAGGATGAGGCTCAAGTCAAATATATGAGACAACAACAAGGTTATAGGAACAATGATTACTCATGGAGAAAAGACAAAAAGTTCTCGTGGAAGGATCCGGACAATTTTTTGTAGGATCCGGATGCCAAGACCCTCGCCAGTAGCAGAAGACAAGAGCACGGAGCTGCTCAATCAAGTTATAAAGAAAAATCAAGAGTTAATGAATACATTTGGCTAGCAAATCAAGCAGCAAGGAGAATACATGAATCAATTCGGGCAAACATTGCAGAGCCATGGGGCTCAAATGAGGACCATTGAGACATCCATGCCACAGATGGCAGCCGAGATCGCTAGTTTGAAGAAACCAGCACATCCAGGTTTTCCGGGGAATACCAATGTTCCCGGGGGAAACCAGCAAGCAAAGGCTATTCTTCTTAGAAGCGGCAAGAAAGTGTTGAATCCAAGAGCTGAGGAAACAAGCACACCACAAGCTGAAGCAGAAGGTGAAACCAATGAGGAGTAGCCCGCACCAGTCACAGGGCAGGTTGAGGACACATCCGTGGATGATACTGAAGAACAGGTTGTAGAGGAGGAACCTCAGAAAAAGACGCCTTATGTGCCACCTCATCAAAGGGCACAAGCTGTTGCGGTTCCGTACCCAAATAATGCTAAGGCAAGGAAGGCAGATGCATAGTTCAAGAAGTTCTTGGACAATTTTAGGAAGCTTTTAGTCAATATCCCTTTACTGGAAGCTATTGAGCAAATTCCTTGATACGGGAAGTTTCTAAAGGACGTCATTACCAAGAAGAGGAAAATTCTGGATACAGAGGTCGTCGTGCTAAAGGAGCAAGTGAGTGCCTTCATCATGGGCACTTTGCCGCCAAAGAGACAAGATCCAGGGTGTTTTAACATTTCTTGCTATATTGGGAAGGTTAAATTTGGTGAAGCGTTGTGTGACTCAGGGGCAAGCATCAACTTGATGCCCCTTTCAACATTCAAAAAGTTGGGATTGAAGGAGTCACGGACAAGAAATATGACGATTCAATTGGCGGATAACTCTGTGGTGAAGCCTTATGGAATCTGTGAAGATGTCTTAGTAAAGGTGGATAGGTTTGTCTTTTTGGCTGATTTTGTGGTTATGGAGATGCAGGATGAACATGGCAACGAGCTGCTACTTGGACATCCTTTCCAAGCTACAGCCGACATGATCTTAGAGATGGGGAGAGGTCGCTTGACCTAGGGCATAACCGATGACCGCTTTGAGATGGTCATGCCTTCTAGAACTGCGTCATCTAAAGCAAAGGAACAATGCAATATGGTAAAACATCTGGATTGTAATATTTCACTCTGCCTTGGAAATCCATTTATGGACATGGCTCATGTGATGAGCAAGGTAGACAATGGAACTTTGGTTGTGGATATCATGGAGTAGACCAAAGTAGTTTCTTTGTGCAAAGCTGTGGGATTTCCTAATGATGAGAATGAGGACATTCCCCTTTCTCTGGAGGATGATGTCATTGCTATTTCTATTTCTGATGCATACCCGGAATTACCGTTGGAGGCTTGCTTGTTGAATATTACATATGATTGGATGAAGAGAAAATCACTCAAGGAGTGCGTCAAAATGCTTCAGATGCTTCCATGCTTCTATGCGAGGCATTATGAAGATTTAGGTGAACTTCTCCTGCTGCTTCAATCATTTCTTATCAGCCCGCCGGATCTAGAATTAAAGTCGCTGCCCCCGCATCTCAAATATGTCTTTCTAGCTGAGGAAGACAAGTTACCGGTGATCATTTCTGCTTATTTGAGTGCGGATGAGGAGGAGCAACTGTTGATAGTGCTGAAGAGCCACCAGGGAGCTTTTGGGCGGTCCGTTGCAGATATCAACGGGATTTCCCCTACTCTATGTCAGCACAAGATTCGGCTCGAGGAGGGAGCCAAGCCCGTGATTCAACCTCAAAGACATCGCAATCCAAGCATGATGGAGGTTGTGAAGAAGGAGGTCATTAAACTTCTTGTTGCAGGTATTATCTACGCCATATCAGACTCGACATGGGTGAGTCCCACACAGGTAGTCCCTAAGAAGGGGGGAATTATTGTCACCCAAAATGTGTTGAATGAACCTGTCACCACCCGATTGGTAATCGGGTGGCGAGTTTGTATTGATTACCGCCGTTTGAATGCCTCCACGCTAAAGGATCACTTTCCTTTACCTTTCATTGATCAAATCCTAGAGAGTTTTGCCGGTCGATCACACTTTTGTTTTCTAGACGGGTACTAGGGGTACAACCAGATCTCGATTGATCCTTTGGATCAAGATAAAACTACGTTCACTTGTCCCAATGGGACTTTTGCTTACCGCCAAATGCCGTTTGGTTTATGCAATGCACCGACGACGTTTCAACGTTGTATGCTCGCCATATTTTTTAACATGGTAGAGCATTGTCTCGAGGTTTTTATGGATGACTTTTTGGTGTATGGTGCATCATTTGATGAATGTCTCTATAACCTAGAAAAAGTTTTACAGCTTTGCGAGGACACACATTTGGTCCTCAACTGGGAGAAATGTCACATGATGGTGACTGAGGGGATAGTGCTAGGGCACAAGGTGTCTAGGAAAGGTCTAGAGGTGGATCCAGTCAAAATCGCGGTCATTTCCAAGTTGCCCCCACCAAATTCTGTAAAAGGGGTAAGAAGTTTTCTGGGACACGCCGGGTTCTATCGGCGATTTATAAACGATTTTTCTAAAATTGCAAAACCTCTATCTGAGCTTTTAGAGAAAGACGCTATTTTTGATTTCAATGATAAGTGTCTACATGCGTTCGACGTTTTGAAAGAAAAACTAATTTCTGCACCGGTTGTTCAAACGCCGTATTGGAGAAAACCGTTCAAACTAATGTGTGACGCTTCAGACTTTGAGGTAGGAGCCGTATTGGGGCAGCGGATGGACAATAAACCCACCGTGATTTTCTACACTTCAAAGACTTTGAATGACGCCCAATTGAATTATACAACTACTGAAAAAGAATTACTCACTGTTGTGTTCACTTTTGAAAAATTCCGGCAGTATTTAGTTGGATCTAAAGTAGTTGTATGGACTGACCATGCCACAATAAAATACTTGATGGAGAAAAAAGACGCAAAGACTAGACTCATTAGGTGGATTTTGCTCTTACAAGAATTTGACATTGAAATCAAGGATAAATCTGGGATTGAAAATGTAGTGGGTGATCATTTGTCTAGGTTAGAAAGGGTGGATGAAAAAGATTTACATATACCTATAACTGAGACATTTCCGGATGAGCAAATTTTGAAAATTACTTCTAAGGATCCTTGGTTTGCAGAGATTGTAAATTATTTGGCTTGCAGGATCATCCCGGAAGATTGGTCATATCAAGAGAAGAAACGATTTTTCCATTCTTTGAGATATTATTTTTGGGATGATCCAATTCTTCGTAAGCAATGCAGGGATGGTATCTTACGTAGGTGTGTGCGTGAGGCGGAGTACGAGAGCGTTTTCCGTCAATGCATCACCTACGGGAGGACACCACGCCAGCTCGCGCACGGCAGCTAAGGTTTTGGAAAGCGGCCTTTATTGGCCAATTTTGTTTCGAGATGCCTATGAGTTTATGAGGCAATGTGTTCCTTGTCAGCGAGCAGGTAATATCTCAAAGCGACAAGAGATGCCCCTGAATCTGTTTCAGGAAGTGGAGGTATTTGATTTGTGGGGCATAGATTTCATTGGACCTTTTGTGTCCTCAAACTCCAATTTATATATTTTATTAACTGTTGACTATGTATCGAAGTGGGTTGAAGCAATACCCACAAGGACTAACGATTCCAATATAGTGTGCAAGTTCATGAAAGAAAACATTTTCTGCAGGTTTGGGGTACCCCGGATGATAATCAATGATGGGGGTACACATTTTAGGAATCAAAAGTTCTCGACTTTATTGAAGAAATATGGGGTCAAGCACAACATAGATACCCCATATCACCTGTAGACCCAAGGGCAGGTGGCGGTCTCCAATCGCGAAATTAAGACGATTTTGGAGCGTACGGTGGTGTCCATGAGGAAGAACGGGAGTGTCCTTCTACCGGATGCATTGTGGGCGTACAAGACGGCTTACAAAACACCTATAGGCACCACGCCTTTTAGGTTTGCGTATGGCCGGGCTTGTCACCTACCGGTAGAGCTGGAGCACAAGGCCCATTGGGCGCTTAGAAGGCTAAATCTGAGTTACGATGAAGCGGGGAGAAAGAGAATGCTTGAATTGAATGAGCTGGATGAGTTACGGATGACAGCATATGAGAACACACATATATACAAGGAGCGGACAAAGTTGATCCACGATCCCCACATCCAGTTGCACATGTTCAAGAAAGGAGATAGTATTTTTTTGTTCAGCTCCCGACTCAAGTTGCATCCCGAGAAGCTCACATTCCGGTGGAGTGGGCCATTCATGGTAGAAGAGGTCAAACCACACGGCGCTATCTTAGTGCGTGATGGTGATACCACGTTTTTAGTGAATGCACAAAGACTGAAGCTCTATTTTGGTGAAAATTACAAGAGAAAGGTGACTCAGGTCAAACTCATTTCACTTTTGGATGAATGAGGTGCCCGAAAGCCGTCTAGCCTAAGACATTAAATAAGGGCGCTTGTTGGGAGGCAACCCAACCTTCGGTACATTAGGATAGTTCATGTAAATTTGTAGGTTGATTTATTTTGGCTTGATTTTTAGTGTAAAGAAGATACCGTGATCAGTTTGTTTGATGTGCAGGCTGAGGCAGAGTCGATACCATTGACACACTGGTCAATGGTATCAACCTGGTTACAGGTTGACGACTACTAATTTCAATCTGGGTCAATACCATCGACGGCCTCGTCCATGGTATCGACATACCTATAGGTGGTCGCGAAGAAAAAAGTTGATAGTATCGACACGAGCGTCGATACCATCGAGATCTCTGGAGAAATGCAGACCGATATGTCTCAGTCAACTCGATACCATCGACGGCCTCGTCGATGGTATCGGCATGGTTACAGGTTGACATGCAAAGTGAGGGTGTTGCAACTAAGACAAGTCGATACCATCGACAACCATCGATGGTATCGACCATCCACATCACCGATCCACGCAAACTAATCAATGGCGATCGCGGCTTCCACGTCATCGATCCGGGTGCAGCGTCGATACCATCAACCCATGTCAATGGTATCGACACGTCAGTGATCCGGGTTTCAAGATCCAGCCATCAAAAACCGTCGATACTCGCGATGGGGGCGGATAGCATCGTGACGTGTCGATACCATCGACTCACGTCGATGGTATCGACGGGTCAACAGTGGCGCCGGCCAAGTCTATATAAGGAGAGTCATTACATCATTTGACGTCACACCTTCAGAGTGATCTTCTTCCATTGCGCCAAGCACTCCGTCGAGCCATCCAAGCTTGAAGAACAGCAGCACCGAGCGACGATCTTCACCGAGCGGAGATTCAACTCTCCAATCTTCACTGAGCTCTCCTTCTCTAATCTCATTCTTGTCGCCACCATGGTGCATAAAACCGGAGCTTCTTCCTCGCACGCTCATCTGGTTGACATCCCCGAGTTCGTTCCACCGCCGCCAGGATCGGTTGCACGTCCTCGACTTGCCCACCCATCCGCGGAGGTGAAGAAGGTTTACGAAGAAATCTTGAAGTGCAAGATCGAGCCTACCCGGTACGTGGACCTGGAGATGCTCCGTGATCTTGGCTTCAAGGCCAATCTGGATTACGTACTGAAGGGGCAGGCCCACCAAACGGGCCGTGGACACGACGAGCTGGAGTATCATGAAAACGGCCAGCAGTTTTTCGGTGAGTGGCCGACATACAAACAACTGGTGGCAGAATTCATGGCATCATTGGACGTATGTGTTCTGCCCAATGAGATATCTGCAAGCGACCGTGAGTGGGAAAAGGGAAGGGTGTCTTTTCGGCTCTACAACCGTGATTACACCATCACCCTCGAGCAGTTCAACGACATCTTCAACCGGAATCACTCGCGGTACGACTACAGGCGGCCGGACAACCACACCAACTATGATACTATCTTCTCTGAGTTGGTGACGGTGCCGCAAGGGAAGTCGGTGAGCTACCACAACACCGCGGTAGCCGACTTCGAGCACCCCTTTGTCCGGGTCTTACACTGGATGTTGAGCTCCACCTTGTTTGCTCGGGGCAATCTGGCCCTTAGCAAGTTTCAGGAGTCAGATCTTTTCTTTCTCTATCAACTCCTGAAACGACGAGAGTGCAATTGGGGCGCTTTCTATCTGCAACGAGCATTGGCGGTGAAGAGGAGCATGAGAAAGGCCCCAATTCATTTTGGTGGGCTTGTCACCAAGCTGGCCATCTACTTGGGCTTAAATCTGCAACAGCTGACTCCTCTCTCTATGAAAAGCAAGGTCAACTTGCAGCATCTACACCGGTCCAATCTCATACTACTCCGAGATGGCGTGGCGTTTGCGCATTGCCACGTCAACCATTCCTACCAGGAGTGCGCACTGTCGGATCCTGTCTTCAACATCGAGGGCGCACAACGTTTCCGATGACCAATCATAGCCATCGACTCTGATGAAGAAGAAGGCGGCAATGACGGCGGCGACGACAGACAGGACGACGAGGCTGAGGAGGAAGAAGAGGCCTTTACACCTCTTCGATGACAAGTGGCACCCTGGAAGCATCCTCGGATGCATCCGAGTGCATCATCATCATCACAGCCTACGCCGCCTCCACCATAGCCCTCACAGCCAAGCGAGGATGCCTATTCCATGCAAGGCATGTACACGATGCTGCAGGACATCCATCAGACACAACAGCAACATATGGCGATGTATGCCGATATTCAGGACACGACGAACTGGATACTTGACAACCAAAGGGTGATGTTCGAGAATGAACGTCTTCTCCTCGACAACCAACAACAGATACATACTCGGTTGCAACGTATGGAGATGCAACAGGAGCCCTTCTACGACCATTATTGGAGCCAGAGCTACTTTGGAGGCTATCGACAACCTCCACCTAGGGCCCAGTTTGATCCAAGCTTCCAGGGGAAGTATCCTTCTTGGGACCCTACGGCTCCGCAGTACCCGCCTCCACCACCACCTTGATGAGTGATCCGGTATCACTGTTCCAATCTTTAAGTTTGTTTTTGACTATGAGGCCATAGTCGAATTCAAGCTTAGGGGGGTAGTTGGAACAACTTTATCTTTTATTGTTTTTAGTTTTTAGCATTATTGCTTTTGTTCTTGTTATTTGTTTCTTGCAATTTTAGTTTTTGTAGGATCCACATGCAATCTAGTATAATTGTGGATGTCATAAAAGTTGTGTCATCTCATTATTAGTGCATGGGAAAATCAAGGGAATTTAAAAAATTTTGTGTGTTTGAAAAGCTTGTCTTGTTTAACCTTGGGCACATATCTTATGAAAATGATTGGTTTTGTCAACTTTAAAACAAAATTTCACAACTAGACTCCCAATGATTCATGAAAGTGGACGGTAATGGTTGTTTTAGCCTAATTTGACCAAATGGTAATGAGACTTTAATTGGATGTAAGAGAGAGAAACCTTTAAACTACTACACGGGTCTGTAAGGAGGGTACATAATATCTTTTCTAAGGTTTAGTCATCTAGTCTTGTGATTGTTCCACCTCATTGTTTCCATAATCCACCCAAGAATTGGAAGTAAAGTACAATTTTAACTCTTTTTGATGGCATAGCATCTAGATAGGACTTGCATTGCAATTGTCTTTATGTCTGCATAAAAAGAAAGAAAAAAAAATAGAATAGTGATACATGCACATTACCCTTAGGTGCATGCCATGTAGTTGCATTTATAATTTTCATGCATGTAGTATATCATGTATCTCAATTTTTCTCCGATGCTGAATTAAATTGTTCCATACCTTCTAAATAGTGCAAATTTCTGAGTATGAAGAAAAATAGCCCAATAAAATTATCTTTAAGAAATTATGGATATAAGGGCTGAAAAAGAAGAAAAAAAATCTGCAAAATCTGAAAAAGAAAAAAAAAGACTTATTTAGACGAAAGTAGAATAAGAAGGAGAAAGGAACGTAATATCACCTGCATTTTGGGATAATTGAGTACATGATGTAACTTAATTAGATATCCATCTCATTTTGAGACGGATGGTTAGTGCATGCATCGTTTCACCCAATTTTAGGCATTAGGGCATTTCTCATGTTTATTTGCATCATGTAGGACATTTTTTGTATTATGCATGTTGAAACAGTACAATACTTCCACTTTCTTACATGAGCCACCCATTTTCCTCCACCCGTTGCTCGGATTGGTAGGCCACCGTGAATTTCTCCTCACTAAAGAATATCAGGAGAACTACTTCCATGTAGATGGTAATTAGGGCGAGCAATGTAGTATAGGCGATCACAAGATGCACCAAGTCTGAACCGACGAGTTTTATTATGTTAACTGCCTTATGTGATAGTGTTCATCGGTTTTGAGGTCAATTTCTTTTATTGATGATTACTGTTTCCTTCAGGGTAATTACCGTTCTGTGGTTAGAGAGGGCCGGTGTGTGAATGTTCGGTGGGAGTCATATGGGACGTTGGTTGTGGTCTGTTGTTTTTCAATTGACATTGTTAATTCTATTCTAAGGATTAGTTGCTCGAGGGCGAGCAACGTTCAAGCTTAGGGGAGTTTGATGCGATGATTTTGAGTCGCATTTATAGACCTGTTTGATATGTGTTTTATGCTTTAATTAGTCATTTTTATGGTTAATATTGCATAATTCATCCATTTTTGTCTTTGCCACTATCTTATGTCAAATCCCCTTTATTTCATCATTTTGAGCATTAATTGTCGAAATATTATTATTTGTGTGAATTTATGTGATCTTGTGTTTAAATTTCAGGACAAACAAGTATTTGCTTCCGTCGATACCATCGACGGAAGTCGATACCATCGACATGGTCACAGATTGCCAGCCGAAAGGAGCAGCAAAGACTCGATACTATCGACAGGGATGTCGATGGTATCGAGTCCCCTTCAGGTTGTTGGCAAAGAAGCAATCAATAGTATCAACCCCAAGTCGATACCATCGACGAATGGAGGCTACAGCGACACAAAACGACAAAACCGTTGCTACGGGGTAGTCGATACCATCGACCTGAGTCGATGGTATCAAGATGACATCAGGCACTCAGACAAAAAGAAAGAAGGGTTGTCGCTACTACACTGGGTCGATACCATCGACCCGCGTCGATGGTATCGACACCGTCAGATATGCGTTTGATTCAGATTGATCCCGATCGGACGGCTGAGGTTAATTAGCAACCTAATGAGGGAATTAAACCTAATGACGGCCGCCCAGACTAGGGCATCATCTCATTAGCCATTACACGGGTACCGAGGAGCAGTAGAGAGGAGAACAGAAGCCAGAAGTTCATACCAGTTGATTCGGACGCCGTGGAAGATGGATTTTACCACCGAAAGGTGGGAGAGCACGTGTTCTACGCAAAGGATCAACCGGTTCTTCTCCGTTCAGGGGTTTTCACATCTCAATTCACATTTGTACATGATTTCCCCTATCTCTACCTTGTACTTTGTTGAGATGAACATGCGGGGCTAATCCCCTTCGTCTTTAGGACTGGGAGTAGCCCGTGAATTCATTGTATGATAGTTTTATCATTGTAATCCATATTTTATCTCTTAAATCCGTGGTATACTTTCTTTTTCTCCACATATTGTTATGCTTGATCACCATAATAATAACCTAATGCCCTTAATCACTTTGAAAGAAGGATTAACGACTGAAAAGAGACAAAACCTACATTAATCGATAAATCCCTTGACCAAGGTGGTGTAAAATTAATGGTGGATACTGAGAGATCGTTCATAATGCTCCTAGTTTAGGGTATATGTTACTACGACGGTGGAACTGACCTAAGCCTAGGTAGTGAATTACCCCACGACAGTGGGCAATTCTGTTTTCAGGCCATTACTCGGATAGAGAGATAAGATTGAGGCATTATATAAAACCTAATACAATGAAAACCCACGATGAAACCGCAATCCTAAAGATACCCTCTTGAATTGATTAAATTAACATTTAATCGATTGTTTGTTTTATTTTGTTTTTATTTTCATTTAATTTTAACAACAAACCTCAAATTGTTATTCGGCTTAGCTGATTGCAAATAGTTAGTAGGAATCTCCAACAATTCTGAGTATCCCTGTGTTCGACTCGGGCCTCACAAGGCATGTACTACTTGACGCGTTCACTTGTGTTTTAGCGCATAATAAAATTGCATCAGCCACCCAGGGAGCCACCTGAGTTTGACCCAGCCGACATGGGTAACCCAGTTGTGCAAGCGATGTTCGGGAAGTTTATGACTGCCATGACACATATCACCGACAGGATGCCTATGCCTGCACCTAGGGCACCTGTCCAGCTCGAAGGACAAGGTATCGGAAAGACGTTCGAGCGACTTTGTCGTGTCGGAGCTACCAAATACTTTGGGACAGCCGACCCTGCAGATGCCGATCTGTGGTTAACAGAGTTGGAGAAGGCTTTTAGGATCCTCAACATCCCTGAAGTTGAGAAGGTCAGACATGCTTTCTATCTTCTCAAAGGAAGCACTGGTCACTGGTGGACCATGGAAGAGCAGAAGAGACCTGGAATGGAGATCTCGTGGGAGGACTTTCGTCGGGAATTTGTCCACAAATATTTTCCAAAGACCTTCCTAGATGAGAAGATCTCTCAGTTCGAGAGATTGAGGCAGGGCATGATGAACATTAGCGAGTATGAAGCTAAGTTCATGGAGTTGTTACAGTTTTGTCCGCACATGGCTGCCACAAAAGAAGAAAGGATCAGAAGGTTCGAGAAGGGTTTGAATGCCGACATGAGTACTCTCGTGTCTGCTCTAGAAAATCAGGAGAGGTTCTCTACCTTTGTTGAGTCAGTCCGAAGGATAGAGAGATCTGTGGTCGAGTAGAGGCAAACCCAAAAAAGATATCTGCAGTTCTAGGGTTCTTCATCAAGGGACTTTAAGAAGCCTAGATCCTCTGCACCTAACCCTCCACCACCCAGATCGAGTTCTAAGACTCGGTGGTCCCCAAGTAGAGGTAGAGGACGAGGTCATCCACCTCAAAAGACTCATAGTTCTACATCAATGTCAGTCACTGGACCACCGAGACCACAACAACAGGAAAGAAGCTGCTACAACTGTGGTAAGGTGGGACATTTGATGAAGGAATCCGAGACAGAGTCAACATGGATCACAGAGAAGGCAATCTCAAGGAGAAGCTCGAGGACGTAGACAAGCGTCTCAAGCTGGATCATCAGCACCAACTCAACCACAGGCTACAACGAGGTTCTATGCTATGAACCCACCAGATGCAGTGGTCAATCCACGGGTAGTGGTAGGTCATATGGAACTTTTATATTCTGGTATGACTAAATCATGTGTTGTATCTGTTCTGATTGACCCAGGTACTACACACTCTTTTATCACTCGAAGAGTGATTCACAACTGCAATATGACAGTCAGTCATAGGGCAGATAGCTTGTTGTTGGAGACTCCGTTGAGTGGGTATGCTATTTTGCAGGAGGTATGCTCTCCCTGCATCCTCTTCTTTTCTGATCATCGCATTCAAGTGGATCTTATACCACTTGATATGCAAGGATTTGATATAATCCTTAGGATGGATACCTTGGAAAGGTATAGGGTAGTCTTGGATTGTGAATCCAAGCTGGCTGTGTTTGCTGACGATAGAAACACATGGATATTTTAAGGAGAAAGAAAGATTCTACCCACCTGTCTTGTGTTAGCTATGGTTGTTGATAAGCTGATGAGGCAAAGATGTTATGCATTCTTGGCCCATGTGGTAGATACTACCAAGGAGAGCCCCAACCCTGTTGAAGTTCCTGTAGTCATGGAATTCAAAGACGTGTTTCCTGAAGAACTTCCAGGTATACCACTGCCTCGGGAAATTGATTTTGAGATCAATTTAGTCCCATATACACAACCCATAGCCCAGACACCGTATAGGATGGCGCCTGCCGAAATGGCAGAACTCCAGAAACAATTTCAACAGTTACTTGAGAAAGGTTTCATCCGACCGAGTACTTCACCTTGGGGTGCTCCAGTTTCGTTTGTTAAAAAAAAGATGGGTCAATGCAGTTATGCATTGATTACAGACAACTCAATAAAGTAACAATAAAGAATAAGTACCCTCTCCCAAGGATTGATGATCTTTTTGATCAGTTGCGTGGTGCAACAGTCTTCTCAAAGATAGACTTGAGGTCTGGATATCATCAACTCCGTATTAAGGATAGTGACATACCCAAGTCTACCTTTAGGACAAGATATGGTCACTATGAGTTCACTGTTATGTCGTTTGGACTAACTAATGCACCACCTACATTCATGGAACTCATGAATAGAGTCTTCCGACCTTTCCTTGATCAGTGTGTTGTCGTCTTCATAGATGACATTCTGATCTATAGTAAGGATACTCAGCAGCATGAACAACATCTCTGAAAGGCTCTAACTTTGCTAAGAGAACACAAGCTATACGATAAGTTTAGAAAGTGTGAGTTTTGGTTGCCGGAAGTATCTTTTCTTGGACATGTGGTTTCTGCCTCGGGTATTCATGTTGACCCTAAAAAGGTAGAATCTGTTCTACATTGGGAACAACCGAAGACACTGAAGGAGATTCAAAGTTTCTTAGGGTTAGCTGGCTACTACCAAAGGTTCATTAAGAACTGCAGTTCTATAGCCTTACCCTTGACCACCTTAACCCGGAAAGATGTTCCTTTTGCCTGGAGTGATAAGTGTCAACAGTCTTTTCATCTGTTGAAGGAGAGGTTGACAAGTGCACCTGTGCTTGTGCTACCTGAGCAAGGCAAAGGATATGTAGTTTTATGTGATGCCTCCAAGAATGGACTTGGATGTGTGTTGATGCAGGATAAACAAGTGATTTCTTTCGCTTCCCGACAACTTAAGAAACATGAGGAGAATTATCCAACACACGATCTGGAGTTAGCTGCTGTGGTTCATGCCTTGAAGATCTGGAGACATTACCTCTATGGAGAAACATTCCAGATTTTCACAGACCACAACAATCTCAAGTATATCTTCTCTCAGCATGAGCTTAACATGAGGCAAAGTCGCTGGATGGAGTTAATCAAGGACTATGATTGTACAATTGATTATCATCCGGGTAAGGCCAATGTGGTTGTAGATGCCTTGAGTAGGAAATCAGCAACATCAACCATGGATAGACCACAACTAAGTTCATTAGTATTCTCTAGGAGAGATATGCTTATCTCTTTAAGGCAAAACAATGTGCAGTTGAAGGTATCATTGTTAGCCAGTTTGTTAGCTGAGATGCATATTAAACCTACCCTTAGAGAGAAGATAAAAGAGGCACAACAAGTTGATGCTGCGGTTCAGCAGATCAGATCTGAGTATGGTGATGAGAAGCGAGAAGGTTTTCATGATTCAGATGATCAAGTGGTATGCTATCATGGGAGGATGATAGTGCTCGATGTGGATAACCTGAGGAAGTTGGTTCTGGAGGAAGCTCATTCTTCGATGTACGCTATGCATCCAGGAAGCACCAAGATGTATCAAAATTTGAAAGATATGTATTGGTGGCCTGGGATGAAGAAGGATGTTGCTGAGTTTGTTCTAAGGTGTCCTGTGTGTCAGCAAGTTAAGGTTGAACACCAGAAGCCTGCAGGAACAATGCAACCTTTACCCATACCACAGTGGAAGTGGGACCATGTGACCATGGACTTTGTTGTTGGCCTACCCAGGACAAGCAAAGGACATGATTCCATTTGGGTAATTGTTGATAGGTTGACAAAGATAGTACATTTCTTACCTATCAAAACAACCTATTCTGCTGAAAAGTTATCACAGTTGTATGTTCAAGAGATAGTGTGTTTGCACGGAGTTCCTGTCACTATAGTTTCTGATAGAGGTCCTCAGTTTAAAAGTCGTTTTTAGGAGCAGTTACACACAGCTTTAGGCACCAAGTTAAGGTTTAGTACAACCTTTCATCCACAGACTGATGGACAGTCAGAAAGGACTATACAGACCTTGGAAGACATGTTGAGAGCATGTGTTCTCCAGTTTACCAGGAGTTGGGATACCTAAGCTTGATAGAGTTTGGCTATAACAATAGCTATCAGCGTAGTATTGATAAGGAACCTTATGAAGCCTTGTATGGTAGATGTTGTAGATCACCCTTATGTTGGTATGAGACTGGTGAACATCAGTTGTTAGGTCTTGATCTTGTGCAACAGACTACAGAAAAGATCAAAGTTATACAACAATAACTTAAGACTGCACAGGATAGATAGAAGTCTTATGCCGACAGACGTCGTAGACCCTTAAAGTTCCAGGTTGGAGAAAGAGTGTACCTCAAGGTCTCACCTTGAAAAGGAGTCCTTCGTTTTGGAAGGAAAGGGAAGTTAGCTCCTAGATTTATGGGGCCTTATCCAATCATTAAACAAGTTGGAAAGGTAGCCTATAGACTAGAGTTACCTCCAGAGGTGCAGAAGTTACACCCTGTGTTTCACATTTCTATGCTGAGGAAATGTCACCCTGACACCGAGTCAGCTCTACAACCTATGGAAGTAGAATTGAATGAAGATATAACTTATGAGGAAGGACCAGTGTCAATCCTTGATAACAGAATTAAAAAGCTAAAGAAGAAAGATATAAGCCTTGTGAAAGTCCTCTGGAACCACCGTGGTGTCGAAGAAGCCACTTGGGAACTAGAGGATGAAATGAGAAGGAAATACCCTGCTCTTTTCTCCTAATATGTTTTATCAATTTCGGGGACGAAATCCTTGTAAGGGGTGGATGATTTGTAACATCCCTGACCTGGGTTATAAACTGACCCTAGAAGTTTTGCCTAAATATGTAATTAAATACTTGTGAATACTCTCTGGCATGTAATTAAGTTCCTCAGGAACATATACTTTCAATTTTTTCCTTTTAAAACAAGTTGTAATATTGTTTTGTAATGCAGGGATCTATGTGCAAATTACCCAGTTAGAAGGGTTAACTTGTAAATTTCACAGGTTAAGATGTTCCTATGATGATGAGACATCATATGAGTATATATGATGAGGTATGATGGATTTCCCAAGCTTGGGCACCAAGATACAGGTTGTGGAATGATCCTTGTGCTTAAAACCCTAATTTTGGAGTAAAGTGCAATTTACCCAAAATGTGGGGTGCAACTTGTAAAATACACCTCCTAGAATATCTTTTATGACTCTTGACATCATTTAGAGTAGAAATGATGAAAGGGGCACATCAATGAATAATCAGATAAGAAGAATGATCTTTGTGCATAAAATTCACCTAGTATGAGTATGTAGACCCTTCATATATGTACCTTAGTTGTATGTTAGCTTTTCTTTACCCTTAAATCTTGAGTTTTGATGGGCTTTGATTAAGAAATGATGGTTTGGACGTGCCTTAGAAAGAAGGAGGGACTTAGATGAGAAATCTATGTTTTAGAGGTCCTTAAGGTGAAAAACAACCTAAACTATATAAGCCTTTACCCTTGCTAACCAAGTAAACGTATCCTTTCACCTCTTCATTTCTCATCTTTCTCAAACGACCAAGGCAGAGCTCTGGAACTCAAGGAGACGACCAACTAGTTCTAAGGTGAGAAACAACCATCTTCTAGCTCGGATTCTTGGATGAAATCCTTGCATAAGGTTGGTTTTATGGTTAACTTACTTAAGTTCTTTGTTCTAGTCGACCATCCCCATCTTTTCCTTAGAGAATCACCTTTGGCCGACTTGTGGAGCTCAAGACGCCATTGAAGGCTTGAACTTGGAAGCTTGGAGCTCTAGGAACAATGTTTGACATGGGTTTTATAACTCTAAACTCCTTGCTTTATTATGCACATCTATGTTCTTGCAATTTAAGCTTAGTTCTTCTTCTACCCCCTTTCTTCCTTGCACTTTTGCAAGAAATCCGTGGAGTAACTGACCTGAACAGAGGTTGAAGATGATGGGCGTGAATTCCTAGGCAACTTTATCAAATGACCTTGTACCCTTTTGCTCCAAACGGTTGCAAACCGTTTGAAATCAAACAGGCTCTAACCGTTTGATCTCATGCGGTCTTCCAAGACAATTTGGAATCAAATAGTCTCAAGACCATTTGATAGTGTTGACCAAGGGACGACCGTTTAAGGGTCTGCTGGTAACATGTTGAATTTAGTTCCTACAAAGAATCATAACCTAATTCCAAACCAATCAAGAGTTGAAGGCACTTCAACCCGCTAAACCCTAATCGGGTTGATTTGCTGTTTTCAAGGATAGATCTTGGGGAGTTTTGGGTTGAAGGACCCAAACGGTCTCAAGACCATTTGGGGATTCATCCAAACGGTCTCAAGACCGTTTGGAGACAACCCAAGACCGTTTGAAGGTCTAGGGTTAAGGTAATTTGATGGTTTGAATGTCCAATCACAATAAGTTGATGAATTGATAAAAATGCTGATTTTAGACCTAATTAGGGTTCAACCCTTATCCAATTGATTTAGATTTTGATGAAACTTTGGGCAAACGGTCTCAAGACCGTTTGGAGGATGTCCAAAAGATCTCAAGACCGTTTGGGCCAAGTTTGGGCCCAATTGGATGTCAATTTATGGGTTCAACCTCAATTTGATTCACATTGTTGATCATTGATGATTATCCGATTGAAAACCCTAATTGAGTTCGATTCTACCCTAATTGGCTTTCAAGTGAGGGTCAATTTGGTATCGAATTGATTAAGGTTAATCCTAGTTGACTCAGTTTATAAGTGGTTAACATGGATTTGGCCAATTGAAGGTCTCAACATAGATAACCATAATCGATCATAACCTTTGATTGACTTTTGAGGTCCAAACGGTTTGAGCCCATTTGGACAAAACGGTCTCAAGACCGTTTGGGGCCAAACGGTCTCAAGGTCGTTTGGACCAATCGATCTCATGATCGTTTAAGATCAAACGGGTTCAAGTCGCATAAGCCTCAAACGGGTTGGAGGTCAACTTTCTCAAATGGTCTTCACACCCATGCAGTCTTGGTGATCCATGTGGTCTTGAAGGTCAAACCATACAAACGATTAACGCCCCTAAACGGTCTCAAGACCATTTGGAGGTTGAAGGTTTAAATCGTTTGGAGGTTTTTAAGGTTGTTTTTGCTTAATCGTTTGAAGGTGTTTTTGGTCCAATGATGGTCTAATGTAAACCCTAATGATACCATAGGACATTAAGGGACTAAGTCACTAATGAATTGACCCATGATGGTGATTAATGGTGTACTTTACCAAAGTACCCTTTAAGGGTTCAATTAAGTAACACCTTGTTTTAGTCAAACCCTAATGACTTGTTAGTGGTGAAATGGCTCATGTTACTCAATGAGAACTTGACCAAACCTAATATAGAGTGGTGTAATCACCATCTACTTGTAAGAGGAGAGAGAAAGTACCATTTATGGTTGAAATTCAAGTAAAGTACCTATAATACATAAGAATGTGCAATATTAGGGTATGATCCACCTATTTGAGATCATGGAAACCCTAATTATGATAATTGATGAATCTTAATCTATTCTGAGGGCATTAATGATGCTGTTTCTCATACATGATGATGTTATGAGTTCAATTCACCATTAGGTGAATAGTAAACCCTAGTTTTAGGGTGATGACATGTAATGTGAATAGTAAACCATAATTGATGAAAATCAGGGAACCTAACTCTTGTAAGAGTAGGAAGATACAACTTCTTTGAAATGAATTGTTTACTGTTATCAGTTGAATTAACCATGCAAGTTCTTATATGAGGATGATCATATCCAGGTATGGATTACGATACTATATTCATTGAAAGCATGTTATTAGCTTTATGAATAGTGAAATACCCTGTTGTCCAGTAAGTGGCATCTTATGAGACTGATAGGCTGTGAGAGCCATGAGTATCATCAAGGTCATGCTTATCAGATGACTTGTGATGAGATGATTGAGAAATGATAATTGATGTGAGTTAGACTTGTTACATTTAAGTATGCTACTTTCATGGCTGCTATGCTAATGATTAATGTTTGAGAACATGCTTGATGTTAAAAGAATACTGAAATGTACCTAACAAATCAAGTATAATCATACCACGTAGAGCCCTAATCATAGATCAATCATTGTCAGAAGCCAAATGATGGTGAAACAGGTTTTCCTAAGGGAACTCCTGGATCACATACTTTTGAGTATGTGGGGGAATATTGATGTGTAAATCCTTACATCCTAGTGTAGGAATTGATGTAGATGTATCTTAATCCATCAACCCTTCACTATATGTTTATGTTGTAACACAATTCTCTCGAGGAAATCCTTATACCGCCTCGATGAGAGATAAACAAGAAATCTTTCGATGATGAAGAGAGTGAAGAATGCCACTGTGACTCTAATAGCGAAGTACTAGATTACCCTGGTGAGCTATAGTAGCAGAGACACAAGATGTACTACATGTTTATCCTCACTCTGACTGAGGAATATGAGGTCATAAGAATCCGACTCTTTTGATGACCTAGGTATGATACCGATGCGACTTAACAGTGATCGGTTGGAGTATGAGCGGTATACCTCATCTCTACAGGGAATAATGATGTTTGTAAAAGATAATCAACCGCGTAGTATATCTTCTTAGGATGAACTACGAGATACTTGAATGATGATACACTGTATAGTACACATGTTCATCATATTTCTTAAATGTTGATTGTCTGCTTAATACCAATCTTCTGTTGATTACCTTGAAAGCTTTTATTGCTTATGTTGTTCTTTGATTTCAATTATAAAGCTTCTAGTGGAGAGTTATAACTCTCGCTAGGACAATTATTTAAAATTGTCTCACCCCGTAGATTTCAACTTTTTAGGTGGTCGTCGAGGACGAAGGAACCAGTCTACAGGTGACCAATACCAACAACAGTAGCACCATGAGCAGCAGTGAATCTCAGGTGGAGATACTGACTGCTGAGTTTGTAGTTAGATAGTCGTATGCCGTCTCTGTACTCTCAGGTCCTTGGAGTTAGTGGTCGGAGATTTTGTTTTTAACTCTTGAGATTTTTGTATCATGTTGTGTATAATTACTCAAGAAGTAATTCAACAGAGATGTAAACAGTTTATCTCCTTTCTATGAAAGAAGTTTTATGATTTCAAGATATTATCTCAAAAAGTTTTAATTTCCGGTGATTTTTATATTCCGCTGCTAATCGAATACTTCTGCTGAGTTTACGTCGTGTTTATTTTGTGGTTTTGGAGAGCAGAGCCCACACGACATGTCCTTGCAGGTGAAGTCCATATGTTTTCCATTTACCAAGCATTCTAGGTACTTCATGACGAATATCCCACAGTCAAGTGAGTCTTATGCCTTTTGTGGACATAGCGGGTACTCCTATCCCCATTGTGACAGTTGGTCACCTTTTTCTGCCCCCCTGAAGAATTCGTGCACAATACCCACATGCATTAAAAATACACAACTCTTATTAATCATCAATCAACAAATATTAACCTTGTCAATCAACTACAAGTAGAGTTTCTTTTTATAGAACGCTTACCCATCTAAGGAATTCCTTTTTTGACTTGCTACTTCCACTCATTGAGTTATAAGACCAGTGTGCTCCATCCCTGAAATGTGCCTTGTACAAGTGCATGTGGTTGTCATTGTTCAATATGGTGAACACCGAGTCCATTGTGTCCCAATCTTTCATCGGGACGTTGAATAGTGGAGATAGCATGTCGATCTGCTCCATGGTTATGTTTTCAACATCAAACGCCAGCTTATGCTACAAATGCAAATTCACATCTATAAGTTTTAGTTTTGTGTATATATTTTTGTATTTTTGATGTAATTTTTTATACCAATTTTTTTCTTCTTACCGGAGCATAAGTGCTCAAGCAGTGCCATGATAGACCCTTCTTTCTCCTTTTGCTTGTGGTAGCTTTGAGCATCTGTACAAAGCAGTCCATAACCTGAAAAAATAACCACAAGATTTCTTTGTTTAGAAAAAAACCACAAGCTTTCAAAGAGTAACACTACTATTTATTAGTTTCTTACTGGTGATTGCATCATTTGATCTTTGTACAGTAGGGTGGTGAGGTCCTTCCCCGTGCACCAAGTGTCATCACTGAATCTCCATTCTTGTTTTGACCTGCCAATCATTTTTATAGATTTTATACATATTTGTTTTGGATAATGAATAAGCGATGTTTTATATGTGTACACATGACAAAATAGCAAATTCTCTTACATTTCTTCTATATTGTCCATGAAGTGGTGGACAATTTCCCTGGATTGTTTTGTTTTGAAATGCTCAAAACCAATGAAGTTTGACAACTTGTGTTGTCAAACAAAAGAGCACTTCTTGTTAGAATCAATCTTCATTTTCTACTAGTTACACTATGTTGATATGTCGTACGGTTACTATAGACCATCGTATAGTTACTCTTTATGTTCTTACAGTTACTCTTCTTATTCACATAGTTACTCAAGACCATTATAGAGTTCCTCTTTATATTACTATAGTTACTCTACAATATCACACAATTACTCTACTGTATTTACACTTTTACTCAAGTATTGATATACTTTAAAGGAGATGCAACCTTACCTTTTCCTCCCTCCTCTTCTTCACGTTTTTCTCGATGATGCCTATGATTTTTTGTTCTATCTTTGACATTTTTTTCTGGGCTCCTCCTTATGCCCTTCTTCTTGGATTATATTCTTCTGTTGTTCACCTATTTCTTATGCATCTCATGCAGATTTTCCGTGTTCTAAACCTTCAGCTGATTTTTCTTTCTTCTCCTCCTCATCATCATTTTTCTTCCCATCATTCTCATCTTCTAAGTCATTCTCTTGCACATATTTTCTTCTGAGGCTCATCCTGCCTCACTTCCTCGGCGTGTCGTCCTTATCCATACCTTCATTCTCTAGTTTGCTCGTCGAAGCAACATCCTTATTGGGTTCTTGAACATTCCCCGATGTGAACCTCTCAACAGATTGTTCAAATCCACCGATAGGTGACTTTGATTTGTCACCTTCACCACCAAATTTTCTCCTCAGATTTCTGTTCTCCTCTTCCAACTCGGCTATTCTATTTTCTAGTCGTTTCTTCTCTCTCTGTATTTCAGTCAATGCCTCAACAACAATTTTCGTGCATATCTCCTTCTGCATCTTTACCTCCTCCTCGAGTATGTGAATTCTTCTCGCCAGGTTGGAGTCATCAGCAGGCACTCCTTTTCGGATGACTGGCTTTGCTGGCTCCTTGTCTGGAATTTGTTTACTTTTCTCTCTTTTCTCCGCAAGGTAGTAGGGCATGTCTTTCATTGTTCTTGCATCTCGTCAGTTATCCCCCCCTGGTCTATATTCATACCTTCACAAACCTGTCCATAAAAAAATCAAAAATAGTATTTAACAATGCAAACTTGCAAGATTATGTTATATATTAGTTTTTATAACAAATAAGAAATATTCTTACATCCTTTGGATTCACATCCCCTAAATCCATCAACTTCTCGACCGGCGCAACCCACTTCTTTATCCTTGGCTTTGCGTCGAGGAACGTTGGCTTTGCCATGTTTGTCATCTCATATGCCCAAACCTACATTTAAACAGAGCGAAAATTCAATTCATATGTAACTGCCCCCCATAGTCATCATTGTAACAATTTTGTAGACGAAGATAATTTCATTCACTTACACATAGGCACATCACACACCCTGTTGTGTAGAGGGTGGTTTTCCCTTTCTCCCCTTTCCTCCTCAGTTGGACATTTTGCTTCAGCATTTTCATATTCCTGGTGATGCTCCCATGCACCGGCTTTGCCCAATTCATCTGCGTCATTTTAGTAACATCGTCTAGGTAGTGCAGTATGTAGATTGGTGTGCAATAGCTGGTGTCTGGGAGTAGGAATGTTACCAGCAGGTATAACATCCACACACGTCACATGTTCTGGTAGTCTGATGGATCGTCGGTACTTGCAAATTGTTGCCAAAGCTTTGCTAAGTTGTCCTTGTGCAGGACATCCTTTTCCCTTAACCTCTTAGAGGTCTCCTCTTCATTTCCTTGTTTACCTGTTGCCCTGGAAAATTGTTGCCGTATTGATCTCACAATCTCAGAATTTTTCCTAGGTATGATGTCCATACCTCTGCTTGGGATACCTAGAATTACCCCTACATCCTCAACCGTCATCCTTCTTTCCACCCCTCTGGCCAGCAAAAACCTGTCATCATCTACATATCTGTCTATCAAATCTTCCAAGAGGCATACATCAACCATAAGATTCATCATCTTTATCATGTTTGCAAATGTCGTCACCCTCATCATTCTTATCTGATTACTTGTAAACACCACACTCTTACTGGCGGTGATGTAGCTCTTTAGGTAACACCTGTGGTACAACCTCTTTATCTCCACTACAAACATATGAAAAGTTACTCTTAGTTTTCTTTTTTTTAGCATTACTTGTTACTCAGTCAAGTTACTCTTCAATTATTCACATTTCAATCCACGGGGTAGGTTGATAATATTTTTAATGCTAACTGTTTATTCTTGTAACAACAATTTTAATAAAGTTCAAGTAAGTGTCATATGATAGTAACATCAATTTAATAAGTTTACAAATCCATTCAATATTACCTTCAGCTGCCTTTCCTTTCTCCTTTTCTGTCCTCTTAATTCTATCCTCTTTTTCTCCCTCATAGGTAGCCTTTTCCTTTCCCTTTTCTTTCTTCCTCCTTATTTCCTCTTCGCCTATCTTGTCAGCAGCCTTATCTGTATCATTAGTTTCTTCGGCCTTCCCTTTCCCTTCACTTTCTTTTCCTGTATAGGAATGAAGTTACTCTATATTTTTAGTCTTTTTAGCTTAACAATATGGTTTTCATATGTCAAACAAATATGTAAAGTGTGCAAATTACTCTTTGTTCTATAGTAGTTACTCTAGCATTTACTCTAGTTACTCTAGGCTATCGTACAGTTACTCTAATGTTCTATAACAATTACTCTTGGTATCATGTAGTTACTCTACTTCTTATAACAATTACTCTTTTAACATGCGTTGTTACTTTCTATACGATATCTTTCTGTTTCTCATTTGTAATGTACATGCTATCATAAATTACCTTGTCGTTCTTTGCTCTCCGCTTTGTCACTCCGAGGTTTTCCAGTCTCGGTAGCTCCTTTGCCTTCTTTCTCAGCCGTACCTAGCTTACTTCATTTTGCTCTTTTCTCAGACGGTTTACTCGTCAAGGGATCTGCAACCCCTCTTTTCTTCCTTTTCGTTTTTGACAGAGGAGTCACAGAAGCAACCTCCTTCTCCCCTTTCGCAGCTTCTTCTTGTCCCGTTTCACCCGTGATCGCATCCCCTTTTTTCATCTTCTTTTCCGCAATTGTTTCTTTCTCCGCTACATCTGTTGTCTTGGGCATCGTAGCCCATTCTGTATCCCCTTTCAGGGTAGTATGTGGTTCTGCGGCCGCCGCTTCTTCTGGTTCTTTGGCCATCTTCTCCTCGGCCTGATGGGGCTGCATTTCGAAGCCTTCGTCTTCTTCAATCACTGGCCGTAGATTCCTTCTCCACAGTGGCATTGTCGAGGTCTTCCTTGATGCTTTCTTTGTTCTCGACATCTTGGAAGAGGTAACTGATTCGGAATTGAGATGCAATGAGATGTGGAATCGAAGATGATGGAGATGGAGGAGCAAGTAGAGAAGGAGGAGTTGGGGATAGAGGTTGTTGTGGTGATTTGGTCGTCGGTGATTTTTGCACGAGGGGCAGAGCGATGGCAGGGGGAAGGCAGAGCAACGGTCTGAGCGAGGGCAGTGCGAGGGTTTTGGGCAGGTCGCGTTCGAACACTTTCGGCCTGTTTTTCTTTTTTGAAGTAATTACGGGGCAATTCCACCGCGTGCTGCTGCTGGGTAACTTGCCCAATGCTACCCATCGGGCAACAAATTCTAACTCTCTCTCTCTCTCTCTCTCTATATATATATATATATATATATATATATATATATATCTTCATTTTTGGGAGGTATGATCCCTTCTTGCCCTTCTCTAGCTTCACCCCTGCGCCTTCCTTCCTTGTCATAGCAACTTCTTTGCATATCTATCCTTCGATGCTTACATCCTCCCCATGCCACAAGGGCCTCAACAACAATATCCATGACATCCCGACGTAGGGTTGGCATTGAGCCAATCAACGGCTAGGCGGACTTACGAGGAGACCGGTGGTGGCGTGGTGGAAGATCTTTAGAAAGAACTTGATCCGTCATGGTATCTTTTGCACGAAGCAGGTTAGGAGGAAGACAATCTACTCGGTGTATGCGATGAAGAGGCATAGAGTTCGGCACGCCGCCTGGCCAGCTACAATGAGAGAAATTGAGCAACTTCTCTTAGGCCCCATTTCGTTGGATGCAAAACTAACCTGGTCAAAGAAAACTAAAACATGATATCAAACACGATGAATTTAAATCGAACCATTATTGTTTGGTTCAAAGCAAATTGAATTCTTTATCTTGATTGGAATTTGTTTGGTACAACATAGGTCCTAAAGGGCGATACAAGAAAGAAATCAGGAGGCGATACAGACATAATGTGATCCCAGTGTATCATGCGTTTGCCAAAGCAGCCTAGCAAATGATCAACGAGGCTTGGCAGAGTTGATGCCATAGATGAATCAATGCCACCATGTACACGAGAAAAAGGACATGAACATAACTGCTTCCATCTTGGCGCCTCGTCTCGTCCTGGCCAGCGAATTTGCTTGGGTGATGTTGTCTACACCGATCGTGCTTGGGAATGGGGAGTGGACGAGGTGCCTCGATATTCTAAGAAACAACCAGGAGGTGAGGTTGCTCAAGTAGAAATGTTGCCAGCGCCCCAAACGTGACAATGTCTGCCCATGGCTAGCACACCAATGTGGTTAGCTGGGTATAGATGAATGTGACACAAAGGGAAAAAAGTAATTTAGCCAGATTCACTCTCTCTCCCACTGGCATACCCAGAACATGGGGAAAAATAGGATTTATTGTATGACCAGAGATATTCCATTCAATGTCATTATTGCCCCAAGGAACGTTAGTATTGCCCATGCAACAGTTATGGAAAGGCATGTAGACTGGAGTTATTGCATTCATTGTCCAAATAATAGCACTTGTGATAGTTTAACTCCATTACAGATTATGAAAATATATAGAATTAATTTTTTGTTCGTTTTCAATTTCCTCCCGCTCACGTACTATAAACGCACATATTGTACAGACAGTTGTTGACATTTTTTATGGTAACTTATTTGATATGTTGTGTCTAATATTATTACATACACAACAATATACGTTTTAAATTTAATCATATATACAATATTTAAGACAATGTTACATATTATCATACTTTCTCATACATAATAATTATTTTACACAAATACGTACGTATTGTACATACACTTACTGATTTTTTTCTAATTTATCTCATATGTTACATTTAATAGGGTTATATATATACACCAATACAATTTCATAATATTAATCATATATACATTATTTTACACAACATTACATATTGTAATATTTGTGCATGAATAATTATTGTCATTTTTAACTAAAATTTCACGTCCAGTTCAGGATGTACAATATGAAACATACATTACCAGTCTTACTACTAAAATATTTATAAATTCTATAATTAGTTTTGTACGTCATGTATGGTACGTCTTGTACTATAATCTTGTGTAAATAATAAAATGTGTGCAAAACATGAAAAATGTGTTGTTAGTATTGTATGTCTTGTATTATACGTCTCGTACTGTACGTTTTGTATTATAATGTTATATTTGTTATATTGTACATCTTGTCCTTCAAAATATGGTTGTTAATCTAGTATAATGTATCTATTAGTATTTTACTTCTTGTACAAAATTTTGTCAAATGCTACATTTTGAATGTATGCAAAATTGATTTATTGTACTTCATGTACAATTTGGTTGAAAGTATTGTACATTTATAAGTGTTTTATAAATCAAATATGTAATTGTGTATTGTACAAGTACAGAAATATGTGGAAGCAATTGTGGCGACACATCCCGCTATCACACAGACAACGAGGTACCACACGAAAACGTGCGGAAAACACCATAAACCACTTATTACCAAAAACACGGGTTAATTAAAACCGATTTCAGAAAGTAGATAAACTAAGAAACTATTACATTCAGATCCTCAACCTGCAAGAAAACATGTTATGTAAACATTTACAAGTCTTGATACGTGTCCAAAGCTCAACGGATCATCTGTCTTGTCATCACATGAGTTCATCACTTGTTTATATATACATAACGGGCCACATCCGGCCAACAACAGGATATACAAAGCTTCAACAACTATACATCGTGAAACAACGTCAAAACACCTCTGAGGACCTAAGAGTACATGAATGACTCTAAGAATCTACTACAAAACAACCAAAACAACAGTATATCCATCTCTTGCCTTCTACTGCTCTTCTTGCTGCTCGGTCGCAACCCCGCGACCACCATCACGTCTAGCACGAACACCTAAAAAGGTTGTAAACCAACAAGGTGAGCCACACAGTCCCAACAAGAAACATAACTCCCCGCCAGGACCATAAAACCTCAGAAAGGTGAAGCAACAACATCAGATAACTAATAAAAGGTACGATAAGAGCAGTCTATAGAGCAAGGTTGTTATTAGCATTGAGCTTACCAGGATATACGCAAGGCACATAACCTTGTATTTATTTATGGAACATGATTGACAAGATAATATTTATAAGATCTTTCCACATAACATAAGGAACATATAAGTAACTAAAATGTATAACAAGATCAACTACACAAGCAAGGCCTAAACCAATGTTCCGTGTTTTGCCTTAAGTAATTTATACTATTCTGCTAGATTATGTGTCATTATGCCCTGAGGAAGTGAGTCGCACCACTCAAATCCAACCGACGGCTGCGAAAGCCGGAGCTGGTGCCATACAAGGTCAATGGAAGAGCCGGACTCCACGACCTCCCACCTCGTGGTCAGTGCACGAGAACCAAAGCAGGACCGTAGTCTCATGCGTAAGTGGCCTCAGCCACAGGGTCAGATTCATAGGCTACCCTTCCTCTAGCCCACCTTGGTACAGGTCTCGGCGCTAGTATATCTGAGCCACGAGCCAGTTCACTGTGCTCCCTGAGCCATGAATGCAATCATGCTCTATAATGCTGAGCCATGGGCATGTTCACCATGCTCTATCTATCCCGAGTCTATAACCGTAGTTGCACTCGAATCCACTCTATTTTAGGCTAGGAGAAACCTCACATATTCAACAATATGCGCTCCGGGTTAACCCGCAGGAGAACCCGTTTCACCATCACCAACTACTGACGATGATGGATCTATGACCAGGGAAAACTACATGAAGGTTTATCTTTAATTTAGTTAACATATTTTAAGTGGATTGCAAGATTCAACCAAGTTGTACAACATGCAAACTATAACAATAATAAACAACATGAAACTCAATATCATGCTTTTACTGTCATTAACATCAACCTGATCCATCACAAGGATCCATCATTACATATTACCACTTAGCCAATCATCTAGATCCATCTCAAGGATCATCTCATTACCATGGGATCTCAATCCCTCATCATATAATGCCATTTACTCTCAAGGCTTACATCATCACCATGGGATAGCAATCCCTTATCTCAACATCAGAGGATGACACCTCAGCTAGGCATTCAACCTTAATTAGGTCCTTCGACCTTTCACATCATACTAGAGACGCAGGTTATCTTATCAATAAGAGTAACCATCAAAGCAGTGTTACTCAAACATATATACCTCATAGCCCTTTACCTAGATATGCATCTATATGAAACAACTGCATGGTTAGTATACACAATCATCATGGATTAACAGAAAGATAATATTATCAAACATAGGGTAACATTGAATATTATATGCTTTATCATTCATGCCTCAACCTGTGACCATAGACATAGGTCATATCACACATATAATATCATCTCATTAGAGTTCAGATATGTCATGTTTACATAGGGGCGCTCTACCAGATCAACCACCTTACTATTATCAAACATGTCAAAGGTTCACAACCCATAAACCAATCACGATTGCATAAAAAATATCTAGCATATAAGTTTTCTGTAAGGAACATGACCCTCACTAGAAGTGACCACTACCTTCACAAGAAGTGTGACGGGCAGGGCACTCTCACTAGAAGTGGTATCGAGCAGGGTGGACTCCCTCATATCGCCCAAGCATCCAGTCGTGTATCCGACAAGGATGACGTCTACCACCTCAAGGAGTGTTATGCAACCAACTGTATCATGCAACCAGGGTATAAAGGCCACAAAGCCTAACTTGTATCTTAGCCTATGGGACATGCTATGCAACAGGTGTGTTGTGCACTAGGTGTGTATTGGGCACGAGGTGTTAGGAGTTGCAACGGGCGACAACCTTTCTAATGGCTGACGCCATGGTGCCCGGGCCAACCCTATAATGCCCAACACAACATAGGTATCGTCCAACGTCCACTGCACCTCCTTGAGTTCTAAAACGTCAAGGTGTAACGGGAACCAAGCCAACCTTAGATGGGTGTATCGGGAAGGGCACTCCACATAACCTGACGCCCGACACACAAGGGTAACGACCAACACTTTACTCATCTAGGCACAACCGCCAGGGGTACAACTCAAACGGCAGCAAAGAAAGCATGTCATCCAGCCAGGATAGTCTCATACTATCGACCAACACACAAGGCCAGGACCAAGGTGTGACGCCCTACACAGAACTGGCTAAGAAAGCTCCATAACATCAAGGTGTGATGTCACCAAGACACCTCCTAGGTTAAGTGTATCAGGCAGGACACTCAACATGGTGTGACGCCCGACACACAAGGTCAAGAAATAGGGTGTGATGCTCAACACAGCCACAACATTTTAACCAAGACTCTATTCTAAAGAAGGATATCAGGAAGCACCATCCCCAAGCCATATCGTGTAAGATACAGCCCAACAAGATCATCATCAACCTCAAGCAGAAGGGTACCAAACCCTAGATTGATCAAGACGATCGGCTCACCTCTCAACAACTAAGAGAGAGGGCTTTTGCACACCCTCTATCACAACTCGAGCAACCACAAGGATCAACCCCAACATAGGTCTACATCTATCAAAAGCTCACCTCTCGAATCCATGGTGAGGGAAGGGTGTTGCTCAAACAACTAGAACACAAGCTCACCTATCAAATTAAACGAGAGAGGGGTATTGCCCATATCACTAGGGTTCAAGCTCACTTCTCTAGACCAAGGAGGGAGAGGGGTGTTTCTCAACAAGAAAACCTTTGAACATGGTTCAACCAACTATGTGCAACTAAGAAAGAAACTAGTAACATACATAACTGATTATGATCATAAGAAACATACAAGAACATAGAAGGTATTACAGTTAGGGTTAGGAGTTATGTAACCCGCCTTAAGCAAGATCCAAGCTCCAAGCACCAAGCTACACCTTCGTCCACCTCAAGAGGAAGAAGAAGATTCCAAGGAGAAGGATCGGCCACCAAGCTTTGCAAAGGAAGAGGTGTCGTGCACCAAGGGAGAGGGGAAACCAAGGGACTAAAGGGATTCTTAGTAAGAGAAAGGGAACACATATATAGGAGAGGGTGGAGGAGAAACCAAAGTAAGACAAGGCAAGGTGTCACCCACCTAGGGACACTTGTCCATGGGCAACACCACCTCTCTATCTTGCTTTAAACACATGTCCAAGGCCATTGCCACATGAAAGCATCAAGCACCAAGTGTCCACTAGTGGTGACACAAACGAGGTCAAAGGGGGTCAAAGGGTCCATGGGCGACACACCTTCACACCATGGCCGACATACTCTCTGGGCAACACGCCTAGGCCAACACAAGGTTAAGCAAAGCAAGGGCAAGGCTCAACAAGGCCCAACAAGCTCATCCAAGCCCAAAGCAACTCAAGCAACGAACCCAACCATTCCTCTCAATACTAGAGGAAGCAATGAGAGAGAGAAACACCTCTCAAGGTGAAAAACTTGCTCTACAAGCCTAGACTTGGGTTAATTGCAAGTAGCACCTCCAGCTCTCAACAAGGCACAAACAAACCCTAATCACCACTAAAGGTGATTAGCAAGCAACTAAGCACCAGGGTTAAGCAAAGCAAATAGGATAAGCCCTAAATGGAGGTAAGGGTCCTTACAACAATGGAGCTAAAAAGATAGCTGTAAAAGAAAATATAAACTTTCAAATTTGGGAGTGGAAAGAGGAGTGGAGAGAGCACTTTAAGACTCTTTAATTTCTGCATGGAGTAGTTGGTGTGGAGTTAATCTGCATGAGAGATAATGGCTGAGACCAGCCTTCTGTGGAGACCCGAGAATCAGGTTTGTGGACGGGTGTAGATGTTATTGTGGGTAGCGTTACTCAAGGGAAAACTTGTAGAACGCACAATCCGCTCCTACACTTTAGTGGAGGCTTCTTAATTGAGAAAACAAACTCTCCCAATTCAGGCGTAGTTGATGTTCATCATTTTCTGTAGGTCCACGAGTTACCATGTAGTTGACAAATAGCTCAAAAGCAAACACATGTAGTTGAAATTCTAAATGTAATGACAAAAATGTGTTTTGAATTTCATCCTAATCAAGCGGTCCCTTAAGTAGGTTTTTGCCTCCCTCGACCCTCCTAATAGCCAATGTATCTTAATTAGAGATGACAAATATCCGCACTAACCCAATAACCCAACTACTCCAATACAGCTTGACCCATTAAAGAGTGGTTGTGACGGGTTCGGTCCGTGTCATGGGCTCAAATGGGGATCCCAGATGTGGGGTATGTTCTGAATTATTCCCCATCAGGACCCATTACTCCCCATTAGGTCATCCCCCTCTCATCTCCGGTCTCCATCCCCCTGCCCTTCTCGGAGTCACAATCCTTGGAGACCCCTCAGCTCTCCCCTCGCTATCCTTGGTGGCCGCTCGACTCTCCCCTCGCTATCCTTGGTGGCTCAATCTCTACTCGTTCCATCAATGACACTACCACACCAAGTAGGAGATCACCCAATGAACGAGATGCCCAGACCTCTTCTCGTGACATCACCGAAAGGCCTGATATCCTCCTACGAATAAGACGTCACCAAGACACCGATCACAAATGACAACTAGGAAGAAACATCATCTTCAACCACTTCATTGGGTTGTCGTGATACTCCTCTTCTCATCCATCTTGCTATCGTCCTCAACCTTGTACATATTTTCCATCTACAGCAGCGCCCACACAACAACACTTCACAACAACTTCAGTATCGATTGGATTTCTGCTTCAGATGATTTATGCATGGGCCCTAAACCATGGAAAAAAGTTGTGGGACACCGCCTCTGTCAACAATCATAGCCCCCACATCCCTGGACTCAGCGCACACAAACAACGACATGAGTGGAGGAGGAGGCATGCCTGCGGTGTGGAGCTGCTACTGCTGCGTGCCATGATCCTGATCTGGCTGCTTCTTGTGAATACAACCCAAGTGAGTTAGACAGTGGTGGGAGCAGAGTGATGTTGTTGCTTTCGATGATCCTACCTATTCCAATTCATTTGTGTATTAGTGTGTTGTTCGATGAAATGATGTAATGAAGTGTACTGAATCCACCATAAGATAACATTACAAAATGAACAATGGGAGGTTTAGTTTATGTCAATTTGTCATGTTTCTTTTCTGGCACTCGTGATTTCTAGCTCGAGTTACAACTGTTACATTGTAATTATATATTTCCCAGTACTATTATGATTATATCTGATAATCAATTATTAAATATGTACGCTTTTGGATGTTGTATATACTGTGATGGCTATTATTGGGGACCCATTTCCTATTTAGTTGGGTATGGGTGGGGTTGTATTTCATCAGATTTATATGGGTCAAAATGGGTATGGGTCCCAAGGTAGTGGGTTATGGTGGGTATGTGTATGGGTTCACCAAACCCACCTAATTGCCATCTCTAATCTTGATGTGCTGCTTCCCACCTTGATTTGATTTTTCTCTTCCTTCATATTCTTTTTTTTGACATCTCGATGCCACACAAACAAGACAACTCAAAACAAATCACACGATCAACAATTAGACAACCACATTACCAAAAGAACAACTAAATTAAAACCAATTCCCATATAACCATCTGAAGAGGAAACATATATCATGTTAGATATTCTCATATGTAAAGTGGCCAACTGCCACAACTTGTTGCAAAAGATATATGTTTTTCATATACACGCCAGGTATATATACAACCAATGCATATAATCAAGTACCACATATCGATATACAACATCTACAAAATGCTTTCCTCCCGGTCTTAAGAGTACAAGGATGACAAATATGATTGTACTATAAGACTAGCAGCTATCCAACCTTCAACGACTAATGATCTCTGAGTTGCTCTTCCTCAACATCATGATCTCTACCACATCGCAGACGATTCCCTAAAAAGATATGGAAACCTATAAGATGAGACCAACGTCCCAACAAGAGATATAACTCTCAACCATTGATTATGGTACAACATATATGTTATAATAACAAATTAAGCATTATGAGTAGAATCAACTAAATGAACAATTAAAATGATTACACAAGTTGAGCAAGTAAGCAAGTCCATGAGATAAGAAAACATCATATACTTTTGGAAGGATTATGAAGAATATGTATAACTGTTAACTTCTCTCACCACATTACATAACAACAACGCAGTATAAGAAACAAGGCAAGGGTAAACATCTAATTTGAATTATATTTAGCCCTTCACATATATACTACATGGTCGTGTTACATCTTTTATTACGCCCTGGGGAGTGAGTCTTACCATCAATGTCCAACTGACAACCACTTGGTTGCAATCAGTTCTGTATAATATCTAAGAAGAGACGAAGTCTAAGATTTTCTTCACACTTAGTCAGTACGAGTCTACAACGCAGTGACGTATCCGTCAAACTTCCACCAACAACCTATAGTCAAGATAAAAACACCTAGACCACCCTTTGTACAAGCCACGACACTAGACACAAAGGTATGCAAAGCAAAACCCAGCCATCAGGGTACACCATGTTGTCCTCCAATCACATCACATATATAATCACCGAGATACTACTGCAACCATTCTCAAAATGAGGGCTGGGTATGACCGCAACCATCCTCCCTAAATCCCTAAGAAAAGGGTGACAAGCACCCCATATACTCAATAGTATGCACTTTGAGTTTCCCTTAGGAACACCTATTTCACATCTAGCAAGTTCTGACACTAGAATGGATCTATAACACATGGAACTATATGATTAGGTTTTCACTTGATTTGTTAAACCCAATTGGGTATCTTTTAATTACATCGATCAAGTTACATACAAACCTAGAAAATTCTACAAGGATAAGGGTACATTTCAACTTTAGAAGATATAAAATATATGAAATATAAACTTGTCACATCACCGCATGGTACTGTTCCACTGCCATACACAAGGCCAACATCAATATCACATAATCCTGGAATATCAATCCCTCATCACAACACCAGAGGATATCACCTCAATTAGAGCACAAAGCTTCTGTCAAGGTCATAAGACCATTCACATAGTTCCTGCTGTAACATACTAGATCTCAAACCCCACCCTAGAAGTTTGATCTTTTTGGGCTTAACCAAACAAGGTTGGGGTTAGACCTAAGATGTTTGGTATAACTCTAATGAGCTAATGCATGTATAAATCACCTTAGTGTAACCTAATGTTCTAACATTAGTCTTAGGCCAATAATAATTACATAAAATAGGACACATGAAGTAATGTAAAATTCATATCAATAATCACACATAATTCTTTTGGTGATTATTTTAACCTAAATAGATGAGAAATAATGAGAATAGTGAAATAATATGATAATCTAAGTAATAATGTGATATTAATGGCCACAAATATTAATTATGACAAATATCATGAAAAGGAATCCAAAAGTGGAATCTAAGTTAATAATCATGTTCCTTGGGTCTCAATTTTCTTAAGAGTTAAGTTTCACATTATTACCATAATAATAATTAATTTAATTCAATTTGGAAAAGAAGCTATGTATTTTCCCCAAAGTATCAAATAAAATAATAAATGACTCCAAAAGAGGAAAAGAATCTTAGAATCATAATATACATAATAAATATAGCCTTTGGGTGAATTTTCACCTGATTTGGAAGATGATTGGTTAAAAGATGAAATTAGGAGAGAGATGTTGGGTTTTAGGGGAGACAGAGAAGGCAGCGGAAACAAAACAATTTCTCCCTCAAACCCGGAAAAAGAAAATGCGTCAACGTCTATACAATAGGAAAGGATGGTTTGTGGAATCATACCTTGTCCCGAGGCTTGCTCGGCGACAATACCTCGTGCCTTGCGCAGTCTTCAAATCCGGTCTTCTACGGTGTCTTGGCAGCTCCTGGTCACACCGGGACTGACGACTCCTGATCGCAACAGACTGTCGGATGACAGTTGTCCTCCTGAGCGGCAGAATCGTCCCGCCTCTAAAGTAGTCCACACGGACCACCTGGAACTCCACACTCCTTGTCCCATAAGGAAGTGGAAGGAGTCACACCCTCCTGTTGACGTACTAGTCTCCAACATGCTCTCCTGCCTCCTGTTGCAACTGCAGTTGTCCTTCCCTTGATGCACCTCCCTTTACAGGAAGCACTTGCTCGGGCTCTCTCTTAGTTACCAAAACCAGAGAGAATGACAACTTTGCAGAGCAACTGGTTGCACTGAGTTGTTCTTTAAGAAGCCCCCAATACCCTATATATAGGAGGGTCATGGGACAGGGTTCTCCATCGCGTGCAATGCAGGACTAAAAGTAGGAGTAAAAGGGTTCAAGATTTTCCACAAAAGCAACAAACTCAAAACTTGAACTGATCGGTTCACAAGTGAACCGGTCGGTTGGGGACCTGAACCGGTCGGTTGGAGCACCAACCGATCGGTTGGGACACCTCAACCGGTAGGTTCACCAGTGAACCGGTCGGTTGGTGGTCCTGGTCGGTTCCTGATTGACTTTCCTTCTTTTGTTCCTAATTGGAATAGAATACCAATCCTATTACCAATCAAATTGGGCAATTGAAACGAAAGGATAATTCTGACCAATCCTACTTTCCCAAGTTGCTCGGTTGCACCAGTTGAATCGATCGTTTCAACACTTGAAGCAATCAGTTCACCCTGGACTTGAGCTGATCGGCTCAAAACTTGAGCCAACCGGTTCAGCAACCTCAGTCGACCGGTTCAACACTTGAACCGATCGGTTGGGAGTGCAGGTTGTGCAAAATCAGTCAATTGTGATTTTCATCAATCCGATACTCCAATCAATGTGTCCAACACCTGGAACAATATGATATTGAGCTATCAATTGATTGAGTGCTTAATTAAACTACTAAACTCCTTTAGTAATCAATCTAAACATTGCTTGTGGACAAACCTCCTCTTCCAGGTTAAATCCAATGTGTGTGATCCTGTAGGTCCATTTCACGTCGGCAGTGAAAGTCCATAACACTTATGACTTCACAAGCAAAGAGTGGTGCCTAGTCACACATCAGTGCTACCCAAGTGAAAGTAGAAAGTTGGAGAACAACTTTCAATCCTACAATCCGTGAATGGTGTTACAACGAATGTATAATTCCTTTGTCACTGATATCCCAAATGAACTCAAGGCATGGAACAATCATCCAGTCAACATTCATTCACTTTCTTGATCTCAGAGTAGATTGAACGAGATATGTATGACATCAATATCACATATTGATTCACACATGCGTGTGCATGCCTATCTCAATCCTACTCATCAAGTGGCCTTGGATATCAAACTCCCTCAGGAGGGACAAATCCCATATCTATCACTCATCCCTCAAAAGACCCATGTGTCAAATCCACCCAATCATCACCTTTATAACAACCCCTGTTTCAGGACTGTATTTGATGATGTCAAAGTGTGCCCAACGACATGTGCTGATTGTAGTGATTTCAGGTCAAAGAATCACATTCACCACCATCATAGTGAGTACTGAATGTGACTACCATGTAATGGTTCCATGTGTCAAACTCGTGGTGGGTCTGTCCGGTACACTTGTTCTCTAACAAGTACCTATGTGTTTGGTTTGATATCTCTATATCATGACTAATGAGATTATATCATTAACCAACACCACAATCTAGTTTTGTGTGTCATTGTTGTCTATCCACCTTCCACAATGACATCTAACTAGGAACAAAACAAGAAGGTACAAACGCTTAGCATCTGTATGATCTCATCGTTCAGGTCCTCAACCTGAAAGCATACGTCATTGAGTACTGTCATTCTCTAGACATTCAATCTGTTCTATCACTCTCTCATATGACTAAACCAAAAAGAATTGGAAGCTTGTGTTTGATGTTTATCAAATCAATCTTATTGTATCCCACCAATCATCCCATGATTGGCTATCAGGGCATACATACCAACAGACTACCACATGCACTGTGACCCAATCACCTAGAATCATATTCATAGTGATCTTCAAACATGTCCCACATGTTACTGTGCTCTAGTGCCAACATAGTGAGTAATGGCAACACCTTCTCAAAGTCAGTATAAACGGCATGTCTCACATCTCTTCGTTGTATGTCACACGTATGAGATGGAGTTGTTGTAATATGCGATCTAGTATTCCATTTGCTAACCTTTAGCCACATTGCATGATCAAGGATTCCAGACTTGTCATCAATGAGCGGAATATCTATAAGTTCATCTCATGAACTTCTAGATCCATATAGTATCCATTGATATTCTCTAACTCATAGATACTCGACATTTCCTTTTAAATGGTTTTATTGGAATACTTCCAATTATCAACAAACTTTAACTTTCATACATCCTATATATTTTGCGATTAATTTCTATCCTTTCAGAAGTTTGCATCAATGTAACTCTTTACATCGAACTCTTCGTTATCACCACAGAACTAGTACTTCATAAGTACTTATCAGGTTCTCATGGTACTTTAATAACCCTTATTGGAATTATACAGACATCCACTCGTCATGTCTCACATACGAGTTATCAGGATGAGCACATCATATTGTCATTTCATACATACAATCATGATGAGTGCATTTTGTTCTTTCCAAGTCAATATATGCAAGATAATGGGATGATTGCATACATGATAGATCCATATCTATTCTTAGTGTTCCCATTCTTCATAAGAATTGGACACTTGGCCTTGGGATACTAACTCCATGTAGCATGGACAAGTTTTCTCCCACTAAATTTGTTCATACTGACCCTTCAGTACAGATTACGAATGTACGCTTTCTCTTTTCAGGTCAAGAGGTTTTCGAGAACTATCTCCATAAATCTCTATTCCTATCACATAGGAAACATCTCTATCTTCCTTATAGATAATTTCCACTTTTGGATTTCCATTCTAGAACATTTCCATTTCACATCAACATGTGAAATGTGAATATGCTCCCACTAAATCACAGATCCCTTCTTTATCTTTGACATATCAGTCAATCCTTTTGACTACATCATCAAAGTAAAGATCCAATTTTGAGTTTCTTGTACTCAATCAATCACATTGATTAGTCCTCAATCAATCACATTGATTAGTCCATTGTAACTTATAGACTTCATTTGCATTAGTGGATTCATAAACCTTATAGGTTGTGTCACGTACACATCCTTGTTTTATTCCTCATAGGAATGCGGTTTTAGTATCCATATGCCAAATGCATTAGTCATTAAGTTGCAATTAACAAGCATCATCCTTCTCAAAATGTTATCCATGTGTCTTAACACTTAAGACTCATTTGCACTTATGGATTTTATCCAATGGGTGATACCATCAAGGTCATACCTTATGGTTCACATGGATGTCATTTAGGATGTAATGGTCATAAATAACAACTCAAAATCTGATTCCTCATACTTATCTAGATAGTTGACTCATCACACGAACAACTCATCACATAGATAATTGAGGTGTATCTATTAAGGATATAAGAATTCACAACCCTTGTGATTCTTACTTTCTTTAATTAGTGAGGGATATTATTTTATTAAGAATAATTTAGTTATTCGATAATCATTCTTTAACTCCTTAGAGTATGATTCCTTCTTGATTTAGACATCACCATGCCTTAATCATGAGTTCACTATGATACACTATCATAATTACTCATAAGGATATCAAACATTTGATCCAAGTATTTCATTCATTGATCTCATCAAGAATTAACACTTTACCAAATTTGCACTTCATATATGATAATCTTGAACATTTCAAGATATTCATATTGGTATTTCTCTAAACACCATTTGAAGTATTAGCATTTGTTCCAATAGGTATGTAAATACATCACATGCATTATACCTAATAGGATAGTCATTCTCTCACTACCATTAGTGAAGATTGATTAATCATGTACAAGATATTCATGTCTCTTACTGGTTTTGTAACCAAAAGAGTCTAGATTCATCCATCACATGGATACTAGAAATGAATTTCTCATGATTGATGCTAATTCGATTGTTTGAGTTATCTATAAATTTTAGGTATCATTTTATCTTATGCATATCAAATACCACAAGATAAATAAGGCATTGCCACAAAGATCATATCTTTATAAATTGAATCATCTCTTTATTAATTGCCATCATTGTCATACAATATGCAAAAAATAAAGGGTTTCTATCTATTGGCAAATATGAAATAGCAGTTCATAACTGTATTACATTCCTTGTAGGCTGAAATAAATTGAAAGATACTCCTATCTATGGAAGCAACACTTGCCCCAATAATGAGTACTTCTTTCTTGGTCCTTTCACAAAGGCCATCACTTCTTTGTGGATCTTGCATATCATATATGACATATCCATATCTTGGTATCATATACCTCAGATAAAGAAGCGGTTCATTTCATGATACCTTAGGTGGAGATCTCTGTCCCCTCCTCCATCTTCTTTTATTCTTCCAGATATAGAGGGCAATCCCTCATACACCCTTTCCCCATGTGCCTTGAGGCGGGAGACAACTTGGATTGTTAGGTAGCATCAAAACACTTCTTTGCCTTGCCCTTATCCTTGCCCTTAATAATTACCTTTCTTTGATCACATCAAAGATTATGGTTTGTCTTTCTTCATCTTTGCCTCTGTTGACTCAAGGCCAATTAGGTCAATGTTGACTCACGTCTAAATTGACTAAACCCTTGTTTTGATGATGACTAACCATTCCACATATTGGTGTCTAATGCTTCTACATTGAGTGATTTCAGATTAGGTTTAGACACACTCCAAATGCCCTAACTTGCGCATATCAAATTGGAGAAAAGACAAGTCAAAATAGCTACAAGTGTGCAATTTGGGATCTCTATGTATATGACCTTAGAATTGCTTTGTAATCACTTGTAATGATTGTATGACTTGTAATTAAGCTTAGAAAAATTATTGGGACACAAAAATCCATCGTTTGTACAGTTTATGAAAATTCCAAAATACCCATAACAGGGATTTTGTCGGCCGAATTACAAACTCGGCCGATCCATGTATTGTGGAATTTTCTGGGCTGTCGGCCGAGTTTCCAACTCAGCCGATCCCTGTTCGGTCGAGTTTCAATGATAGGAAACTCGGCCGATCCACTGGTCAGTCAAGACTGAAGGTTGACTGATCGGTCGAGTTTCCCCATGGAAACTCGGCCGACAGTCTGCCTCTCAGACTTGTCGTCTAGTGTGTCGGCCGAGTTGCCTTTAATGAAACTCGGCCGATCGGACTGTACTGGAATGCAGAAAAAGCATTTCCAACCGTTGGAGACTTTGTTGGGACCCAAAATAGATCCGTTGCAACTTGTAAAACGGCTATTTTTCGTTCCTAAGTGTTCCCAAAGGCTAAGAGGCATCCCCAGCTATAAATAGGACCCCTTGGGCTTCATTCCAAGGTTGAGCATTCCATGCAAACTCTTTGAGAGGTTCCTATTCTATAGTTGAGTGCTTCCTACAGCCTCCTCTCTCTCTCTAAGCTTAATCACTTGCTACATCCATTAGAGTGAGTAGGAAATCTGTAAGAGAGCTAGTCATATTTGTATATCTTGTGAAGCTCTCACTTCCACCACCTCCCCATCTCTCATTTCCTATATTGAAGATGAAGGTTCTCTCTCTTGTCCAAGAGAGGTGAAGAAGAACAAGGGAAGGAGTCCCTTGGTGAAGATCAAGGCCGAAGACTTGGAGCTAGAGTGGGTAAGCCCTTGGAGAAGGCAGAAGACTCAAGCTCAAGTGGGTAAGTCCTTGGTGGAAAGCTTCTCCGAGTGAAGGTGAAGTCAAAGGCGGAAGATCCAAGAAGAGTGGGTAATTCCTGCAAGGCCGAAGACTTGTGCAAGAGTGGGTAAGTCCTTGGAGAAGGCCGAAGACTCTTGCAAAGTGGGTAAGTCCTTGGTAAGGTTGAAGACTCTTTGTATTGGATAGGTAAGTCCTTTGTTGGGTCATGTATTGTAAGCCTTATGAATGAATATAAGAGTGCAATTGGTTGAAGTCCTAGAGGTTGACCTCTCTAGGCAAGTGGACTGACACACTTCTAGTTTGAAGTGTGGAACCACTCTAAATAGCTTGTCTAATTTGGTGCATGTTCAATCTCTCTTATCCTTGCTATGCATGATTTAGTTGCACTCAAATTACCTATTTAGCAACCTTATCTTGTCATATAATTTGAAGGTTTAATGAATTTTGTTTAAGTGCTTTCAGCTCTATTCACCCCCCCTCTAGAGCACCTAAGTCACCCATCTAGGATCCAACAAGTGGTATCAGAGCGGGTCTTCTCCAAGCATACTTCTACAAGTAGGAGAAGATGGGTGACTACCTAGGAGGGAGACTCTCGACCAGCCTTCCAATCTTCAATGGGAGCAACTTCCTCTATTGGAGAAGAAGACTTCAATTCTTCATCCAAGGATCAAGTCTCGAGATGTGGCAAATGGTGAACAGCCCATACATTCTACCAAAGACAAACATTGAAGAATGGGATGAAGCCACCGTGATGAAAGCAACCTTGAATGCTAGAGCCATGCACATCCTATATGCCTCCATGACCCCCACCGAGTTCAACCGGATTTCCTCTTGTGAGACGGCCTATGAGGTATGGAGAAAGCTTTGCATCACTTATGAAGGGACTGATCAAGTGAAGGAAAGCAAAGTCTACATGCTCAAGGGGCTGCTTGAGAACTTCAAGATGGGAAAGGAGGAGAGTATAGCCAACATGTACTCAAGGATCAACACCATTGTAAATGGTCTTGCTATTCTAGGTCATCCTATGTCTAGTGGAGAGATCAACTCAAAGATCCTTAGAACTCTTCCCAAGAGGTGGGAATCCAAGGTGACTTCTATTGAAGAAGCAAGGTCACTTAAAGACATCCCCATTGAAGAGCTCATTGGAAATCTACAAGCACATGAAGCTACACTTGACAAGAGGGAGGAAGTAGAAAGACAAGAGAAGAAAGAGCTAAAGAGAATGAAGAAGGCTGAAATGAAGGCTCAAATTGAAGCTATCATGGAACAAGTCTCTCCATCCTCTCAAGCTAAAGAAGATGCCATGTACTCCAAAGGTCGACTCTACAAAGGCAAGTCCTCCTCCATCCGGTGCTTCACATGTGGAAAGAAGGGTCACTACAAGGAAGATTGCCCACAAGGCAAAAAGACCCATCTTCACAAGAAGAAATGGCAATCAAGCTCAAGCGGCTCCTCCAACTCAAGCTCAAGTGAAGATTCATGTGAGGGATCAAGCTCAAGCTCTAGTGATGAAGGAGAATGTCATTTTGCTCTTGTAGCATCAACAAGTGAAGACTCAAATGAGGTAAATCTAGACTCTTTAGATAAAGAATCCTTGATCGATCTCATTCATGATATTTGTGCATCTCTTAAGTCTTCTAAAAAGAAAAAGAAAAAGCTTGCTAAAATTGTTGATAATTTGCATATAGAACTAGATGATCTTGAATATGCAAATTCTTGCTTGCTTATTGATAAAAATGATTGTCTTAGCCAAGTAGACTCTCTTAAACTTGAAAATGCTAGTTTACTTGATAAGATTAAATTTCTAGAAGCTCAACCTCTCATGCCTAATTCTAATGAAGAACATACTTTAATTGTTGATTCTCTCATGCATGACATTGATGTTCTTAAATCTGAAAACAAAAACAAAGATTTTGTTTTGCATGAATTAGAACTAAAGAATGCCTCCTTGCTTGCTAAAATCAATGGGCATGAATCTTGTTCTAGTTCTTCTAATAGAGAGAATGATGTTGCTGCTCTTCATATTGATAGAGATTCTAATTTAACTAAAGCTCTTTGCTTAGAAAATGATCTTTTGCATGCTAGAGATAACATCAATCAATTGTCTTCTACTATTACTTCTCTTAAGCATGATAATGATAGTTTAAGATCTTCTTTGCAAAGATTCTGAGTTGGTAAAAAGAATCTTAATCAAATTCTAGACCATACTACTAAACAAATTGGTAGACATGGTTTAGGGTATGATAGTAGTCAAGGGAACAACAAAGATAAAGGACCTCCAATATTCCATGGAGAATCCTCTAGTTCCAAGACTATGGGAACATGCAACTATTGCAATGATTTTGGTCATTATTCTACTTGTTGTCCTTTTAGGAAAGCACCCAAGAGAAATAGGATTTGGGTTGCTAAGCTAACTCCTCCGGACCCAAAAACATGATTGGGGACCACTTCATCTTTCTTCTTGTAGGTACTTGCAAATGGATTGATTTGAGCTATTGAATGGCAAATTGACTTCTCAATCCACATGAAAGAAGAAAGGTGAGATGTGTAGAGGGTGACAACAAGTGGAAAAGCAATGGTAAGCACAAAGGTAATGGTTTTATTGCTTGTAACCTTTTCTAACTTGTTTTGTCAAGTTAGTGTGCACTATACATATGGTTTTTGAGTCAAAAGTGGTATTTTGTGTTTCTCTTCACACTCTTGCTCAAAAACTGTTTCTAATGCTTCTATAGTGCATTACTAACTTGATTAGACATGTTTGGATATGGTTTGTATTTTTAGCATGCCTTTAAATATGTTTTTATAAAATAGGTGTGCTTGTTGACAGCTGCTCTGTCGGCCGAGTTTGCCCTAGTGAAACTCGACCGATAGGCACCATGGGTGTTGCCAACAGCTGTCATCGGTCGAGTTGCCAATGCACAGAACTCGACCGATTACACTGTGCACAGAATATACATTTGGCTTATTGAGTGAGAATTTCCCTCTCAACTAGATTTTCTCATCCAATAGCCTTATTCTTTGGCACTCCATTTGGTACCTTTATATATGCATATTGCTATGTTCTAAATTGCCTATCTTGCTTACAACTCTATCTCTCTAATTGCTCTAAATTGGTATATCTATATCTTGCAATTTCTTGCTTTGAGTTGTGTTGCAGGTTTTGATGATGAACTCTTTGGATCTCTTGGTTGTGTCTTAAATTGCTTCCGTTGTACTCTAACTTGCTACATCTATCTAGGTGTATATCTTGTTTTGATACAACCTTGAGGTTCTTAGGGGTAATCATCTTATGGTAAGGATGCATATCTAGTGAGTTATATCCTTTCATGCTTCTAAAATTGCATATCTCTTGGTTTGGATATATCTCTATATCTACTCATAGCTTGCTTTATCTTGTGTATCTCTTTGCTATGATCTAGATCCTACTAGTAGTCCTAACTTGTGATATCATCTACTAGTAGTTTGCATACATGTAGTTCTAACCCTATCAATAAGTGGTATACTTGATCATCTATATGTTATGTTTGTATCTTATCTTATACATGCTCAAGATTGTTCTTTAAATTGCTTATATACTATCTTGAGTTTCTTGCATAACATTGTGATGCAGGGTTCATAGATCTACTACATGATATGTAGAAATTGGAGTATTTTTTGGATTTTTATGCAGGTTTTGCTCCAATTTCAGTTTTTGCTGCAAGTATAGTGCTTTTTATGCAGAAACACCCTTCTGAGCAAGACTCATCGCTTCGCCATGAGCTCCGATGGTTTTTGGTCAAATTCCATCATCTTGAGGGTCAAAATTGCGATTTATTGTTTTTCTGCAGCACCCTATCTTGCATGTTTTGGGTTGTTCAAAGTATATGCTTTAACTTGCTTTTCTTTCTATGCTTGGACAAGCCCCTATCTGTGCTCTTCTACTCTCCTTATATAACTTTTGTTATCTTCTTTCTCTTAACAAGTGGTGTTTCTTAGTTTCCTCATACCCCCACCTTTTTGAAATGACAAAGGGGGAGAAAGATATGTCTTCTTTTGACAACAGGGAGAAGGCATGTCTTACATGAAGCAAAGAAGCGTGTCCATGTAAAAGGGAGAAGGTAAATGGGAGAAGACATATATGTGTAGAACATATATGAGTAGAAGACATAGTTTCTATAAATGTTATGAAAGCTAACCATGCAGGAGAAATAGCATCAATTGAGGGGGAGTATGAGAACTCCATGCGCATCAATTGAGGGGGAGCATATGAGCTCAATCCTATTGAAACCCCTAGGTTTCTCCGAAGGTATGATTTTACGTACAAGCTTTCAATACATTTATGGAATGGTTTGTCATCTTCAAAAAGGGGGAGAATGTTGACTCAAGGCCAATTAGGTCAATGTTGACTCACGTCTAAATTGACTAAACCCTTGTTTTGATGATGACTAACCATTCCACATATTGGTGTCTAATGCTTCTACATTGAGTGATTTCAGATTAGGTTTAGACACACTCCAAATGCCCTAACTTGCACATATCAAATTGGAGAAAAGACAAGTCAAAATAGCTACAAGTGTGCAATTTGGGATCTCTATGTATATGACCTTAGAATTGCTTTGTAATCACTTGTAATGATTGTATGACTTGTAATTAAGCTTAGAAAAATTATTGGGACACAAAAATCCATCGTTTGTACAGTTTATGAAAATTCCAAAATACCCATAACAGGGATTTTGTCGGCCGAATTACAAACTCGGCCGATCCATGTATTGTGGAATTTTCTGGGCTGTCGGCCGAGTTTCCAACTCAGCCGATCCCTGTTCGGTCGAGTTTCAATGATAGGAAACTCGGCCGATCCACTGGTCAGTCAAGACTGAAGGTTGACTGATCGGTCGAGTTTCCCCATGGAAACTCGGCCGACAGTCTGCCTCTCAGACTTGTCGTCTAGTGTGTCGGCCGAGTTGCCTTTAATGAAACTCGGCCGATCGGACTGTACTGGAATGCAGAAAAAGCATTTCCAACCGTTGGAGACTTTGTTGGGACCCAAAATAGATCCGTTGCAACTTGTAAAACGGCTATTTTTCGTTCCTAAGTGTTCCCAAAGGCTAAGAGGCATCCCCAGCTATAAATAGGACCCCTTGGGCTTCATTCCAAGGTTGAGCATTCCATGCAAACTCTTTGAGAGGTTCCTATTCTATAGTTGAGTGCTTCCTACAGCCTCCTCTCTCTCTCTAAGCTTAATCACTTGCTACATCCATTAGAGTGAGTAGGAAATCTGTAAGAGAGCTAGTCATATTTGTATATCTTGTGAAGCTCTCACTTCCACCACCTCCCCATCTCTCATTTCCTATATTGAAGATGAAGGTTCTCTCTCTTGTCCAAGAGAGGTGAAGAAGAACAAGGGAAGGAGTCCCTTGGTGAAGATCAAGGCCGAAGACTTGGAGCTAGAGTGGGTAAGCCCTTGGAGAAGGCAGAAGACTCAAGCTCAAGTGGGTAAGTCCTTGGTGGAAAGCTTCTCCGAGTGAAGGTGAAGTCAAAGGCGGAAGATCCAAGAAGAGTGGGTAATTCCTGCAAGGCCGAAGACTTGTGCAAGAGTGGGTAAGTCCTTGGAGAAGGCCGAAGACTCTTGCAAAGTGGGTAAGTCCTTGGTAAGGTTGAAGACTCTTTGTATTGGATAGGTAAGTCCTTTGTTGGGTCATGTATTGTAAGTCTTATGAATGAATATAAGAGTGCAATTGGTTGAAGTCCTAGAGGTTGACCTCTCTAGGCAAGTGGACTGACACACTTCTAGTTTGAAGTGTGGAACCACTCTAAATAGCTTGTCTAATTTGGTGCATGTTCAATCTCTCTTATCCTTGCTATGCATGATTTAGTTGCACTCAAATTACCTATTTAGCAACCTTATCTTGTCATATAATTTGAAGGTTTAATGAATTTTGTTTAAGTGCTTTCAGCTCTATTCACCCCCCCTCTAGAGCACCTAAGTCACCCATCTAGGATCCAACAGCCTCTACTATCCTCAACATGTCCAACAACTCTGTCAACGCTTGTCAAAGTTGTTCATGTTGTAGTTTACCATGAATTGTATGATTCTCGCAACATTTGCAGTATCATACCAATAGACAATCCTTGGCTCAGAGGGAATCCTTCTTAGTCACGTTTTCCACATACCCAATCACATTGAGTGTGTGAATACCATACTCGATCTCCTTCTGTCATGACATACTAGGACAGTGTCTTGGATACATCATATGTCTCATGTTGTCTCTGCAACTCATAGTTCAAAGAACACAACATCAAGCACTCATCATCAATGTCTTCCACGGTATGCTTCCATAAGAACACTTTCATCCATTGATGTGGTGGGATTGAGTTCATCTGGTTCTGGTATAATTAGGACTTAGAGCTTTTGCTCTTTGATTGAGAACACTTCTCATCATCCTAACCAGTCGTGGAATTATTCCCATTTAATTTGTTGGTCTCAAAGACCGATCGCAAATAAAGTGATTTGTTGATTAACCATTTATTTTAACAAAAGGAAATATATGCAATTTTAGTCCAAATCTCTTTTGACTTATTTGATTGATTTGAAAAGTTGACGATATAATTAGGCCTTTAATTGACTATCACTCCCACTATTTTACTTCAAATTGATAGCCCTCACCATCAATTCGGAAGATTGTAGCGTACAACCTTCTAGTGGGCAAGATCCTGAAATTTTCTAAGTCATGGACCAGCTAGGGCTGTCACCCACAACATAGATCTCTCAGGTAGGCAACTTTTTCCAATTGCATCATATGCAACTCTTGATAAGATGTCATATGCAACTACTTGCCATGAATATCTCCATGCCTCAAGGTACTAGATCCCATCTAGATCTCCTTGTTAAGTCCGACCCAAAGAAAAGACATTGAACATGCACCCTAGTAGGGCAGACCCACACATTCATCCTTCACGCTTCCACGAGATAGATGGTGCACCACGCTAGGGCGTGCCCACACTTGGTCGATCAAGCTTTTCACGTGTGTCACATTTGGAAGGCATCTAAAACTTAATTGTGATGGAGTGGACTTTTAGAATCCTAAATGTCCAATGACATAAGTGAATTTATGCATGTTGAGTTATCTTGAGAGTTACAAGTGCTTTGGTAAGATTTGGATGGTGATTGATGTTTATATCATGACTAAGATCCTTAACTCTATGCCTTTTTGATGAATTTAATTGGATGGTCTAGTAGTTGAGTTTTGTCACCAAATTTGAATAGGAGGTAGCTCGAGAGGTATGGAAGCTATGGTTAAAATTTGGTGGCAATTGGATGTTCCTAGAGGAAGTTATGGAGGTTTGAAATTGGTGAAATAATGTGCATAATTGATGTTCTTGGACCTAAGTTTGGGGCTTGATGGATGTGTCACGCGCCTGGTTTAGTTTTAGATGTGTGGCCCTTTTCTGGCCGTCAGATTACTGATCTTAGGGTCACGAGCACCCCAAAGGAGAGGTCATGGATCGGCTTAAGTGTGGGTCGGCTCCTGACCCTTGGATGCCATCTGACGGTGGACAGACTCTCCCCTACCTCCCATCGACCAGGAGATCGTGGAGCAGTCCGCGATGCCGCGTTCCAGGTATCCCCACATCATGTTCGTGGCCTAGGAAGGAACGAGGAGTGGGCAGTTCTCTTCGCCTTGACCAGACCCACATCCAGACCCCCCAAGTTTGTCCTTTGGGCGATGGTAGAGGGAGAGGGATCCCTCCTTTGCCCATGGCTCTCCACCGCAAGAGCAGGTAGTGGCCAAGGATGTAGAACAGAGATACAAGGCAGTTCAGAGGAGGAGAAGGAGGGGAAAAGGAAGCTCGAGTCCATAGGAACCCAACCCAGTTGTTCCCAGGGGCGATCGTGGTGTTTTTGAGGGTGGTCGAAGGGCACCCTGCTCCAGATGAAGATGGAGCTCGGGGACCCTGCACTTTCGTTTCCACCATGAACAATGATTGGGAGTGAGTTTCTAGAGGCTTCGTGTTTGCTTCCACACCTTCAATCTTGCTTGAGGATGACCGGGGTGGTTTTTCCCCCTTTTGTTCCGCCATGGCAGCAGCCAGCGACGGCGATCCGAGCGAGTCCATGAGGAGGAGCATCGGCCAGGTGGGTGACCGTCCGACGGCATCGAACGAGCATTGGCGAAGCTTTTGGTGGCCCTGGAAGTCGATGAGGAGCCCTCCAGCTCCTTTGCTTGCTCACCGGAGCCTTTCCAGTCAGGCGGCGGCGTCCTAGTGGAGGGGGAACTCCACAGCAGATCCTTGGGAGGCGAGCGGCTGTGGAGGTCCGATGGCCAACTACGAAGATGATGGTGTCCATGGGGGCTGGAAAGGAGCACCTCTGTGGGGTGCATCACTCGCCGAAGGAGAACCAAGGCTGCGGCGCTCTATGGAACAGAGTCTGTTGTGGACTCGCGAGCCAGAAGGGAGAAGGAGAACGGGCCGGTTTAGTTAGACCAGCCGTAAATCATCCTTGAACCGGGTTCATGGGACATGAACCGGCCGCAGCAAGCAAGTGAGCTGCGCCAGCCCTGGAGCCACGTGGCGCCCGCCTATTGGCCTAATAAGGTAAAATTCCAGTATTTGTCTAGAGCTTTGATAAATCATAGAAATTAGCACGTATATCAGAAAAATGCAAGTAATATACCAAAATTCTCAGAAAAATGAATAGAACGCAATGAAAGCATCATATCAAGCTTTTAGATGTTTTAATATAGTGAGATCATGTAAGATGTTTTATTCTTGTTTCATGGATAATAAATAGCAAATGATGACATAAAATCATGGAAAAATATCAGTAAGTCCATAATTACATATAGAATGCATATGATGTTAGAAATGTTCATGTTGATGCACGACATTATGTAATTTGCTTAATATGGCTAATTAGGGCTTTTAACCCTAAATAAAATGCAATAAGTACATACATACTCAATAAATGATGAAATTTACAGAGAAAGCTCATATCAGTATATTGAACTTCAACTTTAATTATTAGATCATAATGATGAACATAATCCATGTTATATGAATATGAATCTTAATACATGGTTTAAAACCCTAATCTAGGTTAATGATGTAACCTAGGGTTAATTAATGTGTACAAAGATGTTGTGGAAGATAATGATCAGATTATGTATCTTAATCTGTAATATAAGATCAGTAACCTAATTACATGAAGATAAGACAAGAAATAATGTATGTAACATAATGAGATAAGAAAACCCTAATAGGAACACGCCTAGGGTTAAGATGAGATGTAAGATGATGAGAACCTGATAATATATGGCCTTGTCTTGATCAGGGTTGACCAAGTATATAGATGACATGAGGAATATGTGATTAGGATATCTCTTTGGAAGGTACGCCATTACCTCTTACTTGGCTTATTATACAATATGCTTGTGTTATATGAGTAGTAAAATACTTGGCATATGGTATTGATTGAAATGATTGTTCTTGTATGATATGTTGCATGACTTTCCACACTTATGTCTATGAACACATCAAACATAATATATTGTTCCATTATATGAAAGCACTAATTCTCTTTGGTAGCATAGTGCTTGAAAGTGATCATTCTCTTTGGTAGCAGATCACATTGTACAATGATCTAACTCTTTGGTAGTAGATCATAAGGCCTTACATCTCATTCTCGTTGGTAGCAGAGATGATGCATTATTCCCTCAGGTGGCAAATGCATGGATATATAATGAAAATGTGCTTAAAATATGTGTTCTCTTTTGTTAATGAATATCTTTGTGCAAGTATATGCTTTTCTTATATTCTTCTGTTACTGCCAAGTATATTAGTTTTATCTTATTGCCAAGATATGATGAGAGGTAAATAAAAGACACGTAGGCGTACTCAGTACAATATTCATGAAATATTGTGCTAACGTGTTCCGCATGTAATCTTTTGTATAGATTGTGGTTATGCTCTTGATGATCCAGGAAAGTGAGAGTTGTGTGGCGAGCTGATGTACAGGTGGACATGTTGTCTTAAGATCCTGTAGTTTAGTAGTAGTACATGTATATGTTATAGTTTGCTGTTCAATATGTAATATCAAATGTTGTAACAATTCATGTTGTAATTATATGTTGAATGGTGAACATGTGTGTATGGTTTTATTATTGTTCATGTACATGTCCTACTGAATGTTTCCTTCTGACTTCCTCTGATTTTCTTCTTCTTAGCCTCGTGTGGGATGTTTAAATTGGGATTCTCGCTGAGGTGAGGGTTTCAATTTGGACGTTGCACATCAGATTAAGTTTTAGAAAATCTGGGGACGTCACAGGTGGTATCAGAGCATGAACAATAGCAAAGCCTGACATTTGCTCATTATGCAACTCAAAACAAAAGAACCTTGAACCTAATAATATCTTAGGGTTAGATTAGTCGTCTTTTAGAGACTAGATCTGACCTAGCCTCTAGGTTAGCACCTAGATGTCTGAGAACTAGGTCTAGACTGGTGCTTGTTGTATAGCAAGTCCTTAGATGTCGTACTTTCCTTGTAGTGCAGCGGTATGGGACGTTGCACTATTTCGAAATGACGTGCATAAAAGGAAGAGAAACCCTAGACATATGGCGCTCGTTGTCTAGAGTAGCTACACTAGTCTACACCATGTTCTCACCCTTTACACTAGTTTTCATGGCACTGTACTCTCTACAATGTGTGGGACACTCGTTTTCTGGATTTGGTTTTTGATTCCAAACGAATCGAACCTTGGTAGTTTTCTCTGACGCTTGTTTTATCGGAGAAAAACTATATAATATTTTAATATGTATATGTATTACAAAAATGTGTCCCCACACATGTACGAGTAGGAGGTGGTCATGCAACCTAAGTGAAAGTGAATGACATCAGTCTAGAAGAGAGTGTAGTTCTAGATTAGATGTCTAGAGCCTTGTTTGGTATATGTGATAGATGGAATAGACGAAATAAGTTTTGATGATATGATGTAAGTCTTATATAGATGACATAAGATAATATAGGACTATCTATGTTTGTCTTTGAGGATGTAAGTTTAGTTTTGAGGTTTTGAGATAAGTTTTGATGATGCAAGTAACTAGGCTTTTATGAGATAAGATAAGCTAAGCTGAGACAAGGATGTGAATCAGCAAGAGCCTCAATCTCTTTTACGAAGGATGACCTCTAGTGTTAGGACCAGTTTTAGGGTTAACTCTAGAGAGAGTGAGACCCATTGGGAGAAGGTTAGAGAACCTAAACTCCAAGATACGAGAAATATGAGATATGTGATATGATATGTCCTAAACTAGACTACTCCTGAGTGATTGAGTTGAGTTGCTTTCTGTATGATTCCTATAGTTTTGTTGAACCCTAGATGTCCTTGGGAGGGCCAAACCCTAGAGTCAGAGAGAGGCTGGTTATATGTGCACATGTGAATATGGATATAAGTGCCTACCATCCGGGTGAGGGAGAGAGCCCAAGACCCTGGAGGAGGTGGCTATGTTAGTTTCGGTGAAGCCTCATGCTCGGGTTGGTGGTTTCCCACATAGGAATCTAGTGGTGTATATAAGAAAGTTTTGGGTAAGATGTTTCATGGGTAGAGACCTATGATGAGTATGTCATAGCATGTTCTGGTTTGTGCTTTTGTGGCTAGATCTTGTGAAGTTAATCAACTAGTGGCAATGAGGTAATCCGAGGACCCTAGACTAAGAGAGAGAGAAGATAAAGTTTGTATATGAGATACTCATAGAGTTGAGTTAGCTCAGAGAGACTGGGCGAGACACTACCCTCATGATACGGGTTAGGAGAACCTCAATTAGACTAGATGAAGCTTTGATATATGTTTAACAAGCCACTCACATAAGTTTGTGTAGTACAACCATGATATAATATATGTAAATCAGCTTATCATAATATGTGATCTAATCTTGAGATTTGACACTTAGACATGATATGATGGAAACCTAGAGATGGTTTAATTGATATCAATACATAAATGGTTAACCATACACATGAATAATTATGATAATGTGATATCGTTGGTTAATCATGTAATGAAATCACCAGTAAATGTATCAATTTAGTATGAATAATGAAATAAGACCATATGAATGAACATGTTCCATGAGGTGTTAATCTTAGTCCTTAACAAAGATGGAAAATATTGTTTGACAGCTAGCACAACATAATGATTATGACACCTTTATGTGATAAAGATCGATAAAGTGGGTTGACTTTAGTTAACTCCCTCCTAAAAGGTATATGTTAATGTTGAACATGTTCTAAGAACAATTAGCTCAATAAAATGTTGATGACACCTTGATGTATGAGTTAATTCTAGTTAACTCCTTTGGAACATGATAATATGATGTGGGGACCCTGATGCATGGGTAAAGATAAGGATGCAACCCTGATATATGAGATATGTCATGACATAAACTAAGCTTCTAAACCTTTGTTTGAGCCTTCTATGGAGTGTTTTTGTACCAAGATGGTGGTAAACCCCCCCTAATAATGCTTTGGATACATGGTTCTAGGTTACCTTTGTGGATATGTTACACCTAGAATAGTTCCTATATGAAGATGAAGGAAAGATAAGGTTTTCCCTGGAAGTATGAGTATGCTTTACTTTCGAGGACGAAAGTTCTTTTATGATGTATATGATGTGACAAATTGGTTTTTGCTTTAATTTCGTGGACGAAATATCTTTTAAGGTGTGTAGGATGTGATGGAGTGGACTTTTAGAATCCTAAATGTCCAATGACATAAGTGAATTTATGCATGTTGAGTTATCTTGAGAGTTACAAGTGCTTTGGTAAGATTTGGATGGTGATTGATGTTTATATCATGACTAAGATCCTTAACTCTATGCCTTTTTGATGAATTTAATTGGATGGTCTAGTAGTTGAGTTTTGTCACCAAATTTTAATAGGAGGTAGCTCGAGAGGTATGGAAGCTATGGTTAAAATTTGGTGGCAATTTGATGTTCCTAGAGGAAGTTATGGAGGTTTGAAATTGGTGAAATAATGTGCATAATTGATGTTCTTGGACCTAAGTTTGGGGCTTGATGGATGTGTCACGCGCCTGGTTTAGTTTTAGATGTGTGGCCCTTTTCTGGTCGTCAGATTGCTGATCTTAGGGTCACGAGCACCCCAAAGGAGAGGTCATGGATCGGCTTAAGTGTGGGTCGGCTCCTGACCCTTGGATGCCATTTGACGGTGGACAGACTCTCCCCTACCTCCGATCGACCATGAGATCATGGAGCAGTCCGCGATGCCGCGTTCCAGGCATCCCCACATCATGTTCGTGGCCTAGGAAGGAACGAGGAGTGGGCAGTTCTCTTTGCCTTGACCAGACCCACATCCAGACCCCCCAAGTTTGTCCTTTGGGCGACGATAGAGGGAGAACGATCCCTCCTTTGCCCATGGCTCTCCACCGGAAGAGCAGGTAGTGGCCAAGGATGTAGAATAGAGATACAAGGTAGTTCGGAGGAGGAGAAGGAGGGGAAAAGGAAGCTCGAGTCCATAGGAACCCAACCCAGTTGTTCCCAGGGGCGATCGTGGTGTTTTTTAGGGTGGTCGAAGGGCACCCTGCTCCAGATGAAGATGGAGCTCGGGGACCCTGCACTCTCGTTTCCACCATGAACAATGATTGGGAGTGAGTTTCTGGAGGCTTCGTGTTTGCTTCCACACCTTCAATCTTGCTTGAGGATGACCGGGGTGGTTTTTCCCCCTTTTGTTCCGCCATGGCAGCAGCCAGCGACGGCGATCCGAGCGAGTCCACGAGGAGGAGCATCGGCCAGGTGGGTGACCGTCCGACGGCATCGAGCGAGCGTTGGCGAAGCTTTTGGTGGCCCTGGAAGTCGATGAGGAGCCCTCCAGCTCCTTTTCTTGCTCACTGGAGCCTTTCCAGTCAGGCGGCGGCGCCCTAGTGGAGGGGGAACTCCACAGCAGATCCTTGGGAGGCGAGCGGCTGTGGAGGTCCGATGGCCAACTACGAAGATGATGGTGTCCATGGGGGCTGGAAAGGAGCACCTCCGTGGGGTGCATCACTCGCCGAAGGAGAACCAAGGCAGCGGCGCTCTATGGAACAGAGTCTGTTGTGGACTCGCGAGCCAGAAGGGAGAAGGAGAATGGGCCGGTTTAGTTAGACCAGCCGTAAATCATCCTTGAACCGGGTTCATGGGACGTGAACCGGCCGCAACAAGCAAGTGAGCTGCGCCAGCCCTGGAGCCACGTGGCACCCGCCTATTGGCCTTATAAGGTAAAATTCCAGTATTTGTCTAGATCTTTGATAAATCATAGAAATTAGCACGTATATCAGAAAAATGCAAGTATTATACCAAAATTCTCAGAAAAATGAATAGAACGCAATGAAAGAATCATATCAAGCTTTTGGATGTTTTAATATAGTGAGATCATGTAAGATGTTTTATTCTTGTTTCATGGATAATAAATAGCAAATGATGACATAAAATCATGGAAAAATATCAGTAAGTCCATAATTACATATAGAATTCATATGATGTTAGAAATGTTCATGTTGATGCACGACATTATGTAATTTGCTTAATATGGCTAATTAGGGCTTTTAACCCTAAATAAAATGCAATAAGTACATACATACTCAATAAATGATGAAATTTATAGAGAAAGCTCATATCAGTATATTGAACTTCAACTTTAATTATTAGATCATAATGATGAACATAATCCATGTTATATGAAGATGAATCTTAATACATGGTTTAAAACCCTAATCTAGGTTAATGATGTAACCTAGGGTTAATTAATGTGTACAAAGATGTTGTGGAAGATAATGATCAGATTATGTATCTTAATCTGTAATATAAGATCAGTAACCTAATTACATGAAGATAAGACAAGAAATAATGTATGTAACATAATGAGATAAGAAAACCCTAATAGGAACACGCCTAGGGTTAAGATGAGATGTAAGATGATGAGAACCTGATAATATATGGCCTTGTCTTGATCAGGGTTGACCAAGGATATAGATGACATGAGGAATATGTGATTAGGATATCTCTTTGGAAGGTACGCCATTACCTCTTACTTGGCTTATTATACAATATGCTTGTGTTATATGAGTAGTAAAATACTTGGCATATGGTATTGATTGAAATGATTGTTCTTGTATGATATGTTGCATGACTTTCCATACTTATGGCTATGAACACATCAAACATAATATATTGTTCCATTATATGAAAGCACTAATTCTCTTTGGTAGCATAGTGCTTGAAAGTGATCATTCTCTTTGGTAGCAGATCACATTGTACAATGATCTAACTCTTTGGTAGTAGATCATAAGGCCTTACATCTCATTCTCGTTGGTAGCAGAGATGATGCATTATTCCCTCAGGTGGCAAATGCATGGATATATAATGGAAATGTGCTTAAAATATGTGTTCTCTTTTGTTAATGAATATCTTTATGCAAGTATATGCTTTTCTTATATTCTTCTATTACTGCCAAGTATATTAGGTTTATCTTATTGCCAAGATATGATGAGAGGTAAATAAAAGACACGTAGGCGTACTCAGTACAATATTCATGAAATATTGTGCTGACGTGTACCGCATGTAATCATTTGTATAGGTTGTGGTTATGCTCTTGATGATCCAGGAAAGTGAGAGTTGTGTGGCGAGCTGATGTATAGGTGGACCTGTTGTCTTAAGATCCTGTAGTTTAGTAGTAGTACATGTATATGTTATAGTTTGCTATTCAATATGTAATATCAAATGTTGTAACAATTCATGTTGTAATTATATGTTGAATGGTGAACATGTGTGTATGGTTTTATTATTGTTCATGTACATGTGCTACTGAATGTTTCCTTCTGACTTCCTCTGATTTTCTTCTTCTTAGCCTCGTGTGGGATGTTTAAATTGGGATTCTCGCTGAGGTGAGGGTTTCAATTTGGACGTCGCACATCAGATTAAGTTTTAGAAAATCTGGGGATGTCACATTAATATTTAATGAGGGATTTGGTTTTTATATACATATAAATATCCAATCACCACAATACATAGTATGTATCATATACATGCTATATCCCACAAAAAACATGTACAAACGATAAAAGTGATGATGATGGCCATCCTAATGTGATTCCTCAAGCCAAGAGGAATCACGGTCATCTCGGTCTACATCACATGCAACCTGTACAAGATGAACTTTGTGCCTTGCCTTCCGAGTTGATCAACTCATCATATGAATGATCTGCTCTCTCTGGCCGGTCATCTAGGTGCCACCAGTCGATCGGTTGGATCCTCCAACCGATCGATTCGTCTAAACGTCGTGCATATCATCATGGCCGCACCCACTCGTCTTGATCCTCAAATCGGTTATCAACTGATCCGTTCACTCCTTGAACCGATCATCTAGAACGTCAACCGATCGGTTCACGCCTTGAACCGATCATCTCAACTATCGTCAGATGTCTACGGGTCTTCGACATAACAGGAAATAAAATCTATCCTAATTTTACATTGCTTAAAGGGAAACCCCGAGTTACATTTGGGGGGAGCAAAGGTAGGAAAGAATCTCAAATTATTTCGAGTTACATCAGGAATAAGAGAGGGAAGATGAGTGCATAGACCGAGATGCAAGCAACCACAAACAACCACACATAGATAGGGGTTTATAGGCCATAATCATGCTACACATCCACCACAAAACTCGTTTAAGGGCGACGCGTATCGAGTGCATTAATAATACATATCATATATGTAATTTGGATTTGTGGATTTAGGATTGGACATGCATAAAGCCAATATTATTTGCATCGCATGTAATAAATAAAGGAGACAAACCGAAATCGATCATATCGATATTCCTAAAATATAGAGTAGTTGACGTGGCTCTAATACCATTGTTGGGTTTTAGGGGAGACAGAGAAGGCAGCGGAAACAAAAAAAATTTCTCCGCCAAACCCGGAACAAGGAAACGCGTCCACGTCTATACAATATGAATGGATGGTTTGTGGAATCATACCTTGTCCCGAGGCTTGCTCGGTGACAATACCTCGCGCCTTGCGCGGTCTTCAAATCCAGTCTTCTACAGTGTCTGTGCAGCTCCTGGTCACACTGGGACTAATGACTCCTGATCGCACCGGACTGTCGGATGACAGTTGTCCTCCTGAGCGGCAGAATCCTCCCGCCTCTGAAGTAGTCCACACGGACCACCTAGAACTCCACACTCCTTGTCCCACAAGGAAGTGGAAGGAGTCGCACCCTCCTGTTGATGTACTAGTCGCCAACACACTCTCCTGCCTCTAGTTCCAACTGCAGTTGTCCTTCCCTTGTTGCACCTCCCTTTGCAGGAAGCACTTGCTTGGGCTCTCTCTTGGTTACCAAAACCAGAGTGAACGACAACTTTGTAGAGCAACTGGTTGCACTGAGTTGTTCTTTGAGAAGCCCCCAATACTCCTATATATAGGAGGGTCATGGGACAGGGTTCTCCATCCCGGGCAATGTGGGACTAAAAGCAGGAGTAGAAGGGTTCGAGATTTTCCACAAAAGCTACCAACTCGCAACCTGAACCGATCAGTTCACAAGTGAACCAGTCAGTTGGGGAGATGAACCGGTCGGTTGGAGCACCAACCAATCGGTTGGGACACCTCAACCGGTCAGTTCACCAGTGAACCAGTCATTTGGTGGTCCTGATCGGTTCCTGATTGACTTTCCTTCTTTTGTTCCTAATTGGTATTGAATACCAATCCTATTCCCAATCAAATTGGGCAATTGAAATGAAAGGGAAATTCTCACCAATCCTACTTTCCCAGGTTGCTCGGTTGTACTAGTTGAATCGATTGTTTCAACACTTGAAGCAATCGGTTCACCCTAGACTTGAGCCGATCGGCTCAACACTTGAGCCGACCGGTTCAGCAACCTCAGTCGACCGGTTCAACACTTGAACTGATCGGTTGGGAGTGCAGGTTGTGTAGAATCAGTCAACTGCGATTTTAATCAATCCGATACTCCAATCAATGTGTCTAACACCTTCAACAATATGATATTGAGCTATCAATTGATTGAGTGTTTAATTGAACTACTAAACTCCTTTAGTAATCAATCTAAACATTGCTTGTGGATAAAACTCCTCTTCCAGGTTAAATCCTATGTGTGTGACTATGCAGGTCCATTTCACGTTGGCAGTGAAAGTCCATAACACTTATGACTTCACAAGCAAAGAGCGGTGCCTAGTCACACATCAGTACTACCCAAGTGAAAGTAGAAAGTTGGAGAACAACTTTCAATCCTACAATTCGTGAATGGTGTTACAGCGAATGTATAATTCCTTTGTCACTAATATCCTGAATGAACTCAAGGCATGGAACAGTCATCCTATCAACGTTCATTCACTTTCTTGATCTCAGAGTAGATTGAACGAGATATGTATGACATCAATATCACATACTGATTCATACATGCATGTGCACGCCTATCTCAGTCCTACTCATCAAATGGACTTGGATATCAAACTCCCTCAGGAGGGACAAATCACATATCTATCACTCACCCCTCAAAAGCCCCATGTGACAAAGCCACCCAATCATGACCTTTATAACAATCCATGTTGAAGGACTGCGTTTGATGATGTCAAAGTGTGCCCAACGTCATGTGTTGAGTGTAGTGATTTCAGGTCAAAGAATCACATTCACCACAATCACAGTGCGTACTGACTGTGACTACCATGTCATGGTTCCATGTGTCAAACTCACAGTGGGTCTGTCCGGTACACTTGTTCTCTAACAAGTACCTATGTGTTTGGTTTGATATCTCTATATCATGACTAATGAGATTCTGTCATCAACCAACACCACAATCTAGTCTTGTGTGTCATTGTTGTCTATCCACCTTCCACAATGCCATCTGACTAGGGACAAAACAAGAATTACAAACTCTTAACATTCGCATGATCTCATCGTTCAAGTCCTCAACCTGAAAGCAAACATCATTGAGTACAATCATTCTCTTGACATTCAATCTGTTCTATCACTATCTCATATGACTGAACCAGAAAGAATTGGAAGCTTGCCTTTGATGTTTATCAAATCGATCTTAATGTATCCCACCAATTATCCCATGATTGGCTCTCAGGGCATACATACCAACAAGAGAAAGTGTGTACAACCTTTAAAATATTAAATAATGGTACAAACAATTCCAACATGTAAAATTGATGGCAAATTCGTATCCAACACATTAAATATAACTTGCGGGTGAAGTTTCATAAAATTTGGAGAATCTTAAAGTCGTTAATGCATGAGGAAAGTTAAAATATGACTTGGTTTATTTTATACATTAAAAGTTATAAAAAGGCAAATCTAATTATATAATTGGAATCTACATGCTTTAATTAGCCTCTATACCAAATTTCATCTAATTTGGGTTTCATTTGCACCCTCAAAAGAATAAAGAGAAAAAGGAAAATAATTAATGTATCACTTTAATCGATTTCATTGTCTGACTATGGTTTCTGATTTACATTATGTCACACGTTGATTTTTATTTCTCTGTATTGTAGCAAGAGATCTAGACCACACATTTTTGGACCGGGTGGCTGAGGAGTTTCCTCCTACCTTGGGTAGAAGTGTATAGTAACTCCATCCCTTTGATTCATCTTGACAAGGATTTCTCAGGCAATAATGCATGAATCTTCTCAGAAGCACTTCAATCATGTTCGGGAGAGATATTCACACCTTTTGAGTAATAAATCATGACATAACTTTCCTTTTTCATGATGCAAGGGAGGCAAGGGTCTAAACATCATCGATGACATAAGGAAGCCTGTGGTTCATTACTTAATCTACATGGGTGGAATTCAACGCATCAGAGTCTGGGCTGATCTACTAGGAGAATTGTGGTGTCCCAAATATCTCTATGCAGTACATGATAACCAACAACATTGATAGACAAGACTTAAAAAGTGAGGCTTTCTATTGATCATCATTTCCTTTCCGTACTGCATGATTGTAATGCTCAAGCAATAACAATCCAGAGGGGCATCCACGATAGAAGAAGAACATAGACCCTTGACTACATCACCAACCATGGAGATAGGAACTTGCAACTCATCTATTGACTCATTTGCTTGTAATGAAATAAAACTTGCCCAAATGCAACAGTGTGATATTTTGGGTTTATCTGTTTTTTTTTTGCAAAATAGAACCCCTATTGGGAAAATCACTGCATGTCCCTTGCTAATCGTGTATAAGAGTATGAAAAAGGAACTACACCCAATTTGGGCAAGGTTCCATTTCCTTACAACTCCACTTCATTCCAACTTCACCATCACATTAATCATGTCTGGTACTCATGTGGTCAAAGAAAAAAAATTAATTGTACCTTCCCACATACCCCTAAAAGGTTCTTGCCTTTCTCTTTAGTAGTTTATTTATCCATTTTTAAAAGGTAATGAATATACATTTTTGGCAGTTGCTATGTGAATGATATACATCATCTACATTGTACCAAATAAGAACAAATCAAATAGATATAATCATTCCACTTTGAACCAAATTGAACAATTGTAATTTCAGTTCATCATCTTATATTTTTCTAATTTAGAACTCTTGGTTCATGTTGGTTTTTCTTCCAAACAAACATATTAACATGAGTTAGATGAACTGGGTTCAAGATCATTCCATCCATAATTTGTAAATATTGACAAAGTTTTGCATCCAAACATTGGGCAAAAGTTATAATAAGGGTGTTGAGTTAGATGAACTAGGCATTAACTGTAGTGGGGCGGAGGGTGAGGTGAATGAGATGTAAGAAAATATTCTTGAAGTGGGATTGAACCAAGTCAAAATTGAGTATAAAGTGAACACTAATACCACTCCAACTAATAACTATCTTGTTATTATATCTTAAAAAAGCATATATGAACAATTTGTAGCTATCTTATATATATAAAAATATGTAACATCTTATTAACGAGTGGGTAGGGGGTGATAAAAAATCAATTCTCTCCATGTACCTACATCCATTTATATACATATTTATTCACACACAATATATATATATATATATATATATATATATATATATATATATATATATATATATATATATATATTTATATATATATATATACGTATGTGTGTATGTATATACATATAAATATATATATACATATACATATACATATACATATACATATACATATACATATACATATACATATACATATACATATACAAATATACACACATAGATAGAGATATGGATAGGTGGATTGACATGGAATGATTCAAGTAGTAAAGCACAATGTTTCCTAACAAAGGGAACCATGTTGGAATCTCCGCTGCCGACTTGGTTTGCCACCCTCCCAGGCATTCAGCCTCTGTCATGGGCATGTAAGAGGGAGAGAGAATGTCTCTCTTTATCGAAGACATAGATATGCATGCTACACCCACATCCCACAATTACCACTAATCATGAGATTAGGGTTTGAGGATTATACTTAATACAAAGTTCACTCCCAACTTTTTCAATGATTTTAAATTCTTTGTTTCCATGTATTCCATCACATAAACAAAATTTCAAGGATTGTTAAGACCTGATTAATCTAATCCGATGCCAACAATAAATATACATATCCAAACATTCGTTATGTTTCTCACAATTATGTGTACATACGACATGATAACCAGTTACATTCTCTCTTATTAAGGAAACAAAGATAGATATCAACATTAACAACTCCCTCACTTCTATACAAGGACCTAGAGTGTTAGAGACCGACTGAACTTAACAAATCTCATACTTAACTCTTGTGGCATATCTACTCTGATGTAATGACATCCTCACTCCACGAGTTATCCCTAAAATATTTGAGTAGAGGGGTGAGCCTACTCACTCAGTGAATGAGTAATTCATAGAAATAGTTTAAAGCACTTATATAATTACATATATACTATTGAAAATTGATATCAATTATAACAACAATAAGTGTTAAAGAGACTAATCATTCACAAACATGACTATGGAAGGATACTCTACAAATCTACAAGAGTGAATCAATATATATGAACATGCTTGATTGATCATAAAGAGAACTAATAATTCCGAAACATACAAAGAATAATCAAATAACTACACACACTTATATAACATATCATTCATATTATTATGCCATGAACCCACATGAGGTTTTCCACAACATGTAAAATAATGCCAACAATCTACAATCTCACTGTATAAGGCTTAGAAGCATGCCCGAGTTCCTAAGCCTATTTTCTCGAGTAAGACCCTATTTGCAGCGGGCCTCGACACGTCTACCTCTCGACGGCTAATGGGAGTGACAGGATATCTAAGACTCCATCTCTCAACCTGGGTACCTAGGCGGTGAGTCAGAGCCCTTAGGCTTATTGTGCGTCAGTTGACCTACTGACCATTGATCACTACAACATGTAACACAGGTACCACCAGCATCCCCGGTTGGTGTTGGGTACCACACAACTGAAAGGAGTCTACCCTACTGGTCAAGACCCCCACACCCTACTGGTGCACTCTGTTGGTATGTATGCCCTGAGAGCCAATCATGGGATGATTGATGGGATACATTAAGATTTATTTGATAAACATCAAAGGCAAGCTTCCAATTATTTCTGGTTCAGTCATATGAGATAGTGATAGAACAAATTGAATGTCTAGAGAATGATAGTACTCAATGACGTATGCTTTCAGGTTGAGGACATGGATGATGAGATCATACAAATGCTAAGAGTTTGTACATTCTTTTTATGTCCCTAGTCGGATGTCATTGTGGAAGGTAGATAGACAACAATGACACACAAGACTAGATCATGGTGTTGGTTGATGACGGAATCTCATTAGTCATGATATAGAGATATCAAACCAAACACATAGGTACTTGTTACAGAACAAGTGTACCAGACAAACCCATCGTGAGATTGACACATGGAACCATGACATGGTAGTCACAGTCAATATTCACAGTGATGGTGGTGAGTGTGATTCTGTGACCTGAAATCACTACACTCAACACATGTCATTGGGCACACTTTGACATCATCAAACGCAGTCCTGAAACATGGGTTGTTATAAAGGTGATGATTGGGTGACATTGACACATGGGGCTTTTGAGGGGTGAGTGATAGATATGGGATTTGTCCATCCTGATGGAGTTTGAAATCCAAGGCCACCTGATGAGTAGGATTGAGATAGGCGTGTGCATGAATGTGTGAATCAGTATGTGATATTAATGTCATATATATCTCTTCCAATCTGCTCTGAGATCAAGAAAGTGAATGAAATTGATAGGATGACTATTCCATGCCTCGAGTTAATTCGGGATATCAGTGACAAATGTATTATACATTTACTGTAACACCATTCACAGATTGTAGGATTGAAAGTTGTTCTCCAACTTTCTATTTCACTTGGGTAGCATTGATATGTGACTAGGCACCGCTCTTTGCTTGTGAAGTCATAAGTGTTATGGACTTTCACTGCCAATGTGAAAAAGGACCTGTAGGGTCACACACATAGGATTTAACCTGGAAAAGGAGTTTTGTCCACAAACAATGTTTAGATTGATTACTAAAGGAGTTTAGTAGTTCAATTAAACACTCAATTAATTGATAGCTCAATATCATAATGTTCAAGGTGTTGGACTGATTGATTAGAGTATCAGATTGATTGAAACTGCAATTTACTATTTCTGCACAATCTGCACTCCCAACCAATCGGCTCATGTGATGAACTGATCAACTGAGCTTGGTGAACCGATCGACTCAAGTGGTGAGTCGATCGGCTCATGGACAGGGTGAAACGATTGCTTCAAGTGTTGAAACGATCGGTTCAACTGATGCAACCGAGCAAGTTGGGAAAGTAGGATTGGTGAGAAATTTCTTTTTGTTTCACTTGCCCAATTTGATTGGAACAAGGATTGATATTTGATACCAATTAGAAAACAAAAGAAGAAAAGACAATCGGGAACTGATCAGGACCACGAACCGACCGGTTCAGAAGTGAACCGACCATTTCATGGGTCCCAACCGATCTGTTTAGGTGTCAACTGACCGGCTCAGGTCCCAACTGATCATTTCAGAAATGAAATGATTGGTTCAGGTCACGCAATTGGTTGTTTTTGTGGAAAATATCAAACCCTTCTACTCCTGCTTTAGTCCTGCATTTCCCGGGATGGAGAACCCTGTCCCATGACCCTCCTATATATAGGGGTATTGGGGGCTTCTCAGAACAACAACTCAGTGCAACCAGTTGCTCTGTAATGTTGTCGTTCTCTCTGGTTTTTGTAACCAAGAGAGCCCGAGAAAGTGCTACCTGATAAGGGAGGCACAACAAGGGAAAGACAACTGCAAAAAGCGACTGGGGGCAGGAGAGTGTGTCGGCGACTCGTACACTGACAGGAGGGTGTGACTCCTTCCAATTCCTTGTGGGACAAGGATATTGGAGTTACAGGTGGTCCGTGTGGACTACTTCAGAGGTGAGAGATTTTTGCCGCTCGGAGAACACCTGCCAATCCCGACAGTCCCGGTGAGACCAGGAGTCATCAGTCCCGATGCGACCATAAACTGCACAGACACCGTCCAAGACCGGAGGTGAAGACCACGCAAGGCGCGAGGTATTGTCGCCGAGCAAGCCTCAAGATAAGGTATGATTCCACAAACCATTCCTATCCTATTGTATAGACGTTGACGCGTTTCCTTGTTCTGGGTTTGGGGAGGAGAATTTTTTTGTTTCCGCTGCCTTGTCTGCCTCCCCTGAAACCCAACAGTGGTATCTGAGCCACGTCAACTGCTCTATACTTTAGGATTATCGATATGATCGATTTTGGTTTGTCGCCTTTATTTATTGCATACGATGCAAATAAAATTGGCTTTATGCATGTCGAATCTAAATCCACGAATCCCAATATACATATATGATATGTAATATGAATGCACTCGGTACGCGTCGCCCTTAAATGAGTTTTGTGGTGGATGTATAGCGTGGTTATGGCCAATAAACCCTATCTATGTATGGTTGTATGTGGTTGCATGCATATCAGTCTGCGCACCGATCTTCCTTCTCCTATTCCTGATGTAACTCAAAATAATTCGAGATTTCTTTCATACCTTTTCTCCCCTCGAATGTAACTCGAGGTTTCTCTTTTTACAATGTAAAATAGGATAGAATTTTATTTCCTATTATGTCAAAGAACAGAGGACATCCTGACGACAGCTGATAGGATCGGTTCAAGGTGTGAATCGATCGGTTGACGTTCGAGACGATCTATTCAAGGAGTGAGCCGATCAGTTGATGAACGATTCAAGGAGCGAGACGAGTGGGTTGGGGCCTTGATGAGATGCACAATGACCTGGCGAACCGATTGGTTGGAGGAGCCAACTTATCGGTTGGTGGCACCCAACTGATCGGCCTGATGGCGAGTCGATCAGTCATGTGATGAGTTGATCAAACCCAGAAAGGCAAAGCACAGAGTTCATCTTGTAAAGGTTGCAGGTGTTGTAGACCTAGATGACCGTGATTCCTCTTGGCTCGAGGAATCACATTACGATGGCCATAATCATCGCTTTTTTCGTTTCACATGTCTTCTGTGGGATATAGCATGTATATGATATGTATTATGTATTGTGGTGATTGGATATGTATATGTATATAAAAACCAAATCCCTCATTAAAATATTAAGTCTTATATGCCTTCCATTAGCGGCACACATGAAAAACTCGATCGACCAAGCATAGGTTACGCCAAAGCGTGGGGCGCTGTCTATCTTGTGGAAGTGTGAAGGGTTGACTTATAGGTTCTGCCAAAGCAGGGTGCATGTTTACCGTGTCGGCTTTTGGGTTATACTTAACTGGTGATTCTTAGAGCGTCTAAGCCCAGATGCAAGGAATGTTCATGGCAAGGTGTTGTGCATGTTCATTCATCAAGAGTTGCATATGATGCAATTGGCATGATGGCCTACCTAAATAGTCAAGATTGTGGGCGATCAGCCAAAGCTGACTCATGACTTGATGAAATATGGATCTTGCCCACTAGAAGATTGTACGCTGCAATCTTCCGAATTGATGGTGAGGGCTATCAATTTGAACTAAAATAGTGGGAGCGATAATTAATTAAAGGCCTAATTTTTATCGTCAACTTTTCAAATCAATCAAATAAGTCAAAAGAGTTTTGGACTAAAATTGCATATATTTCCTTTTGTTAAAATAAATGGTTAATCAACAATAATCACTTTATTTTCGATCGATCTTTAAGACCAACAAATTTAAATGGGAATAATTCCACGACTGGTTAGGATGATGGGAAATGTTTTCAATCAAAGAGCGAAAGCTCTAAGTCCTAGTTATACCAAGACCAAATGAAGTCAATCCTACCACATCAATGACTGAAAGTATGCTTATGGAAGCATACCAAGGATGACATTGATGAGGAGTGCTTGATGTTGTGTTCTTTGAACTATGAGTTGTAGAGACAACATGAGAAATATGATGTCTCAAGGACATTATCCTAGTATGTCATGACAGAAGGAGATCCAGTAAGGTATTCACACACTCAATATGATTGGGTATATGAAAAAAACCTAACTAAGATGGATTCCATCTGAGCCAAGAGTTGGTTATTGGTATGATACTGCAAATGTTGCGAGAATCATATAGTTTATGATGAACTATGACATGGACAACTTTGACAAGCGTTGACAAAGTTGTTGGACATGTTGAGGACAGTAGAGGCAATTATGAAGAAAGACAAACCCTAATGTTTTATGTGATCAATGAAGGGTAAGTCTTAAGGGTAAGGTCAAGGGCAAAGCTAAGAAGTGTTATGATGCTAGCCAGCAGCCCAAGCCGTCTTCAGCCTCAAAGGCACATGGGGAAAGGGTGTACGAGGGATGTGCCCTTCATATCTGGAAGAACAAAAGATGATGAAGGAGGGGATGGAAATCTCCACCTAAGGTATCATGAAATGAACCGCTTCTTTATATGAGGTATATGATACCAAGATATGGATATGTCATATATGATATACAAGATCCACAAAGAAGTGATGGCCTTTGTGAAAGGACCGAGAAAGAAGTGCTCATTATTGGCGCATGTATTGCTGCCATCTTTCAGTTTATTTCAGCCTAAAGGGCACGAAATAGAGTTAAGAACTGCTATTTCAATTTTCCAATAGATAGAAACACTTTATTGTTACATCTTGTTGTGAAAAGAATGGCTATCAATATAGTTGATGTTTCAAAGATATGATCTTTTGTGGCAATGCCTTGTTTATCTTGTGGTACCTGGTATGCATAAGATAAAATGATACGTAAAGTAATTCATAACTCAAACAGTCAAATTAGCATAAATCATTATAAATTCATTTATAGTTTCCATGTGATGGATAAATCTAGACTCTTTTGGTTAGAGAACCAGTAAGAGACATGAATCACTTGTACATGATTAATCAATATTCACTAATGATAGTGGGAGAATTATTATCCAATTAGGTATAATACATTGATGTATTTACATACCTATTGGAGTAAATGCTAATACTTCAAAAGGTGTTTAGAGAAATACCAATATGAATATCTTGAAGTGTTGAAGAATATCATAGATGAAGTACAAATTTGGTAAAGTGTTAATTCTTGATGAGATGAATGAATGAAATACTTATACCAAAATGTTTGAGATCCTTATGAGTGATTATGATAGTGTATCATAGTGAGCTCATGATTAAGGCATAGTGATGTCTAAGTCAAAAGGGAGTCATACTCTAAGGAGTTAGAAAATGATTATCAAATAACTAAATTCTTCTTAAATAAAGAATACCCTACACTAATAAAGGACATTAAGAATCGCAAAGGTTGTGAGTTCTTATATCCTTAACATACACACCTTGATCATCTATATGATGAGTTGTTCATGACATGAGTCAACTATCTAGATGAATATGAGGAACTGGATTTTTAGTTATGGTTTATGACCATTACATCCTAAATGACTTCCATATGAACCATAAGGTATGACCTTGATGGTAGCACCCATTGGATGGAAATCCATAAGTGCAAATAAGTCTTAAGTGTTAAGACACATGGATGACATTATGAGAAGGATGATGCTTGTTGATTGCAACTTAATGACTAAGAGTTTTGGCATATGGATACTAAAACAACATTCCTATGAGGAATAAAACAAGGATGTGTACGTGATACAACCTATAAGGTTTATGAATCCACTAATGCAAATGAAGTCTATAAATTTCAATGGACTAATAAATGTGATTGATTGAGTACAAGCAACTCAGAATTGGATCTTTACATTGATGATATAGTCAAAGGGTTTGACTAATATGTTAAAGATAAAGAAGGGATCTGTGATTTAGTGGGAGTGTGTTCACATTCCACATGTTGATGTGAAATGGAAATGTTCTAGAATGGAAATCCAAAAGTGGAAATTATCTTTAAGGAAGATAGAGATGTTTCCTATGAGATAGGAATAGAGATCTATAGAGATAGTTCTCAAAAACCTCTTGACTTGGAAAAGAGAAAGCATACATTGGAAATCTATACTGAAGGGTTTAGCATGCACAAATTTAGTGGGAGAAAACTTGTCCTTATTACATGGAGTTAGTATCCCATGGCCTAGTGTCCAATTCCTATGAAGAATGGGAACACTAAGTATAGATATGGATCTATCATGTATGTAATCATCCCATTATCTTGCATGTATGGACATGGCAAGAATAAAATGCATTCATCATCTTGTATGTAGGACATGACAATATGATGTGCTCATCCTGATAACCCGTATGTGGGACATGATGAGTGGATGTTTGTCTACTTCCAGTAAAGGTTACTGGAAACCATAAGAACTTGATAAGTACTTGAGAAGTACTAGTTCTATGGAGATAAGGAAGAGTTTGATGTAAAGAGTTACATTGATGCGAACTTCTAAAAAGTACAGAAAATTAATCGCAAAATATATATAGGATATATAAAAGTGAAAGCTTGTTGATAATTGGAAACGTTCTAATAAAGTTGTTTAAAAGGAAATGTTGAGTATCCGTGTGTTAGAGAACAATAGTGGATACTATATGGATATGGAAGTTCATGAGATGAACTTATAGATATTCTGGTCATTAATGACAAGTATGGAATCCTTGATCATACAATGTGGCTAAAGGTTAGCAAAGGAATACTAGGTCGCATATTACGGCGGCTCCATCTCATACGTATGACGTACAACGAAGAGATGAGAGACATGCAATTTATACTGACTTTGGCAAGGTGTTCCCTTAACTCACTATGTTGGCACAAGAGCACAGTAACATGTGGGACATGTTTGAAGATCACTATGAATATGATTCAAGGGTGATTGGCTCACATTGGAAGTGGGAGTCTGTTGTTATGTATGCCCTAAGAGCCAATCGTGGGATGATTGATGGTATACATTAAGATTGATTTGAGAAACATCAAAGGCAAGCTTCCAATTCTTTTTGGTTCAGTCATATGAGATAGTGATAGAATAGATTGAATGTCTAGTATACAATAGATTGAATGTCTAGAGAATGGCAGTACTCAATGACGTATGCTTTCAGGTTGAGGACCAGGACGATGAGATCATACGGATGCTAAGAGTTTTTACATTCTTGTTATGTCCCTAGTCGGATGTCATTGTGGAAGGTAGATAGACAACAATGACATACGAGACTAGATTGTGGTGTTGGTTGATGACAAAATCTTAATAGTCATGATATAGAGATATCAAACCAAACACATAGGTACTTGTTACAGAACAAGTGTACCGGACAGACCCACCGTGAGGTTGACACATGGAACCATGACATGGTAGTCACAGTCAGTACTCACAGTGATGGTGGTGAGTGTGATTCTTTGACCTGAAATCACTACAATCAACACTTATCGTTGGGCACATTTTGACATCATCAGACGCAGTCCTGAAACATGGGTTGTTATAAAGGTGATGATTGGGTGGCTTTGACACATGGGGATTTTGAGGGGTGAGTGATAGATATGGGATTTGTTCCTCCTAAGGGAGTTTGATATCCAAGGATGCTTGATGAGTAGGATTGAGATAGGCGTGCACATGATGTGTGACTCAGTATGTGATATTGATGTCATACATCTCTTCCAATCTGCCCTGAGATCAAGAAAGTGAATGAACGTTGATAGGATGAGTGTTCCATGTCACGAGTTCATTCGGGATATCAGTGACAAAGGAATTATACATTCACTTTAACACCATTCACAGATTGTAGGATTGAAAGTTGTTCTCCAACATTCTATTTTACGTGGGTAGCACTAATGTGTGACTAGGCACTGCTCTTTGCTTGTGAAGTCATAAGTGTTATGGACTTTCACTGCCAACGTGAAAAAGGACCTGCATGGTCACACACATAGGATTTAACCTGGAAAAGGAGTTTTGTCCACAAAAAATGTTTAGATTGATTACTAAAGGAGTTTAGTAGTTCAAATAAACACTCAATTAATTGATATCTCAATATCATAATGTTCAAGGTGTTGGACTGATTGATTAGAGTATCAGACTGATTGAAACTGCAATTGACTGTTTCTGCACAATCTGCACTCCCAACCAATCGTCTCATGTGATGAACCGATCGGCTGAGCTTGGTGAACCGATCGGCTCGAGTGGTGAGTCGATCGGCTCACGAACAGGGTGAAACGATTGCTTCAAGTGTTGAAATGATCGGTTCAACTGATGCAACCGAGCAAGTTGGGAAAGTGGGACTGGTGAGAAATTTCTTTTTGTTTCACTTGCCCAATTTGATTGGAACAAGGATTGGTATTTGATACCAATTAGAAACAAAAGAAGAAAAGTCAATCAGGAACTGATCAGGACCATGAACTGACCGGTTCAGAAGTGAACCGACCGTTTCATGGGTCCCAATCGATCGGATGAGGTGTCAACCGACCAGCTCAGGTCCCCAACCGATCGTTTCAGGTCATGTAGTTGGTTGTTTTTTTAGAAAATCTCGAACCCTTCTGCTCCTACTTTAGTCTCACATTGCCTAGAATCGAGAATCATGTTCTATGACCCTCCTATATATAGGGGTATTGGGGGCTTCTCAGAACAACAACTTAGTGCAACCAGTTACTCTGCAAATTTGTCGTTCTCTCTGGTTTTGGTAACCGAGAGAGCCCGAGCAAGTGCTACCTGATAAGGGAGTCACAACAAGGGAAAGACAACTGCAGAAAGCGACTGGTTGCAGGAGAGTGTGTTGGTGACTAGTACACTGACAGGAGGGTGCGACTCCTTCCAATTCCTTGTGGGACAAGGATATTGGAGTTCCAGGTGCTCTGTGTGGACTACTTTAGAGGAGGGAGATTTCTGCCGCTCGGAGAACATCTATCAATCCCGACAGTCCCGGTGAGACCAGGAGTCGTCAGTCTTGGTGCGACCAGGAGTTACACAGACACCTTCCAAGACCGGAGGTGAAGACCACGCAAGGCGCCAAGCAAGCTTCGGGACAAGGTATGATTCCACAAACCATCCCTTTCCTATTGTATAGACGTTGACGCGTTTCCTTGTTCCGGGTTTGGGGAGGAGAATTATTTTGTTTCCGCTGCCTTCTCTGCCTCCCCTAAAACCCAACACGCTCTGGCTTACCTCAATCTGGACTACCTCCAGTCGAGAAAGCAATTCCTCCCCACAGCGCAGGCCTCATCCTGTGAGGATTCTACAGTGTTCAGGGCATTTAAATGTCTACTTTACTCTTTAAATTTATAATTAAATCATCATATCAACAAATCTTAGTTTATCTTTGTAAATTGTGTTCATTTTATAAACCATCTGATAACATTTACCACAACTAAACTGTTAAGCATAATCACATCTCATACTGAGAAAAATTGATATCACAATACTTGATTCATTGAACACTCTATCCTTAGGGTTTCATTTTCGTCATTCACTTGTCACATGACTCGCATAAGAATTTCATGTGTCATAAACATTCACTAAATAAAGATTGCTTTCAATAAGTCATATATATACAATCAACATATGTATGAAATCTTGGAATTGAGCTAAATTAGGGTTTCCATGCCATTCATTGAGTTATCATGAATCAAGAATAATATTGAATAGATAATTTCTATGATGTCAAGAAAATTACTTCAAATGAATTTGACAATATTTATTCATAAATTTCCAACTTTCCACTCATCTAGGGCTTCTCCCTCTTTACTGAGATACCAAGCTAAAACTATTCACATCACATGAAATCCAAGATAGTACCTGACATATATGTACTACACAATCAAATAAACAATCATTCGTAATTAATGAGATTTATATAGACAAATTTCTCTATCTAATTATACTAGAGTTTCAGTTATAGCCGAAAACCCTACAATTCAATTTACTCTTATAGCCTCTACAAATACTTAGGAAATTCTCATTAAGATTGATTATCTCCAATAATAATATGATTTTTTCATCTTAAATTCATCAAAAAAAAGGAATAATCAATTTCATATCATTTTGCAAAAACTAGATCAAAAAGACAATTTAGGGTTTGTACTCGCATCTACTAAGTAGTTGAAGATTATTGATGATTTAAGTCATTTTCATACAATCTACTATTTAAAGGAAGTTTCCAGTCACCCTAAGGTGTGAAAACACCTTTATAACACATACATGTTGGATCAATGGGCTCTAGAAGGGGGGGTTGAATAGAGCTTCACAAACTTCACAAAATTTATTAGACCACCAAATTATATTAAGTGCAGAACATAAACCAAAACAACAATTTGATGTCCTAAACTAGCATACAAAGCAAGGATAAAAGACAAGGAATAGCATGCACTTGGATAGGTGGTTTAGAGTGGTTCCACGTCCTAAACTTAGGAGCAATGTCAGTCCACTACCTAGAGTTGGTTAGGCTCTAGGATTTGTAACTTGGTTCTCTAATATATATCACTCAATAAGATTACAAGCTACAACAACCACACATCCAAGGACTTATGTAATCAAGCTAAGATCTTCAACCTCACCAAGGACTTACCCACTTGAAAGTAGTCTTCTTCCTTGCACACCAAGGACTTACCTACTCTTGCACACGTCTTCCGCCTTGCAGGAATTACCCATCTTACTTGATCTTTGCCTTGCACCTCTCTTTCTCTTGGAAAGCTTTAGCACCTTCCTCCTTCACTCGGAGGCCTGGAGCAGCTTGCCTTCTTCTCCTTCACTCGGGGAAGAATAGCATCCTTCTTCTCTTTCACTTGGAGAAGAAGCTTCAAATAATCTATAAAGGGAATGGAGGTAGGAGAAGAAGAATGGAGAGCTTTACAACATTACAAATGATAGCTCTCATACATGGTGACCTAACTCACTCATACTCACGATTTTGCTTTGAAGGTAGAGAGAGAAAGGGGCTTAAAGGATTAGAAAACACTCAACTAAGGCTAGGACCAAGCATATGTGAATGAGCAACCTTGGAATGAAGTCCAAGAGGTCCTATTTATAGTTGAGGGTGTCCCTTTGAACTTGGGAGAGATAAGGGACACAAAATAGCCGTTTTACAACTTGCAACGGATCTATTTTGAGTTCCACCAACTTCTCCAACGGTTGGAATTGCTTTTTCTGCATTCCATTATAGTCTGATCGACCGAGTTTATATAAAGGTAACTCGGCCGAACCACTAAAAGACAAGGCTAAAAGCTACAATGTCGGCCGAGTTCCTTTGGAGAAACTCAGCCGATCGGTCGACTTTCATCTTGGATCGATCAGTGGATCGGCCGAGTTTCCTAGCTAGAAATTCGACCGAATGGGAATCGGCTGAGTTTGTAACTCGGCCGATTGCAACAAAAATTCCAGAATATATGGATCGGCCGAGTTTGGAATTCGGCCGACCAAATCCCTGTTATGGGTATTTTGGAATTTTCGTATAACCGTACAAATGATGGATTTTTGAGTCCCAATAATTTTATCCATCTTAGTTACAATGCAAAACATGAGTATAAGTGATTACATCAATTGTTCTAAGCCAACAAGGGCTATTTCCCAAAATGGTCAAAAGTCACATGGTTTGCATGTGCTGGATGAGTAGCTTTTGAGTTGAATGTGATTCTTTTCTTGTACTTAATATCTGAAACAATCTCAAATAGATTTGTTAGATACATATGAATGGAATGGTTAAGTCATTATCAAAATATGGGCAATGTGCGACACCTAGGTCAACATTCTCCCCCTTTTTGACAATGACAAACTATTCCTCAACATATTGAAAAGAATGTGAAAGTTATACCTTTTCTTCGGGAATTGCAAGCGGATGCAAAAAATGATCAATTTTATGTGCTCCCCCTCAATTCATGCTTACTTATGCCTGCATGGTTAGTTAAACAACCAACAACTAATGCTCATATATATACTATATGATTCTAAGCAAGTCTAGATGCATTTCATTTAATAGACAAGAAAAGAAACATATAAGCAATAAGTTCAATATGATTGAGATTTTTCTCCCCCTTTGTCATCTCAAAAAGGCAGGGGGTAGAAGAGCATAAAAGCAAAGGTCTTCTCCATATAAAACAAAACACTCAATCAATCACAGTAAGCTCACAGAAACAGAGGAAAACCAAGATAAACAACCAGAGCATGTCATAATCAAAATATGGAAAACAGTGCATATGAACCCATAAGATATAACCAGATCAACGAGTCATAGAAACACTAAAAGATATAACATACAAAGTGTTCCCATAAAACAGAAAACAAGACTACACAGAAAGCATAGAGCAGAAATAGTACAACTTAGATGATGTGCCTAATGTATATAGTGCAAACATAGTCCAAAGAGATACAACATGGTCATCTAAGACTAAGACTAGATACATCAGACCACTAAGCTCACTACTCTATATCTATGTCAGCAACAGCAGCATCAAGATCCTCATCTCGATGGTAGTCCTCATCTCCGTTGTCAGAAGGATGAGCAGCTGTCTGAGCAGCCTCGTCAGCAGGATCAGCATCGTTATCATCATCATCGTCATCAGCATCAGCATCAGCATCAGTAGCCTCATTGTCTTCATCAACATCAAGATCAACATCCTCTTGGTCAGGCAGATCCTCATCTATAGAACCAGATGCACGCCCGGGCCACCTAGCACACTGCTCGGACCAAGACATGCCTAGAGAGTGTAGCTCGTAAGCAACCTCAAGGGGAGGAGCAGAAGAGGTATATTGGGCCAGAATCTCAGACAAACGACCACTAGGAAGTGCAAGAACCGGGGAAGGATGTCCACCTGCAGAGGGCTCAGCGGAAGCAGAAAAAGGTGGAGCAGGGTAAAACTAACTATACGCATAAGAAGCGTAGTCACCACCGGGATATGGCTGGTAGGCGGGATAAAGATGAGGGCAAGAGATATTCATGGAGGACATGATATGACAAAGGTCCTGATGAAGATGTTGTTGGACATTCATATTATACTCTTGCTGATGCATGAGACACCCCATGAGGGCCTCATTGGAAACATGAAAGTCAACAAAGCCAGGCTGAGGAGGGGGCTGAAAGGAAGGCTGAGGTGGAGGAGGTGCAGCTGAAGATGGTGGAGGTGCCTGAGAGGAAGATGAAGCACTGGGGGTAGGAACACTCTTCTGGAGAGTGGTCTCACTGATGTAAACACCTTTGCGATCAGGTCGGTAAAGTAGATCGACAAAAAGTGATTTACCAGTGGCATGTTGGAAAAGACCACAAATGAGGGCAGGATAGGGGAGATGAGTGCCCTTTGTGTTCTATCCAGAGTCAAAGCATGTCATGTGGTGGAGGATATAACGTGCCCACTTGACTCCTTGATGCTGCAACAAAAGATACATCATGACAGCAGTATTCTCAGCAATGTCTGTCTTATTTTTCTTGGGATGGACATTGCAACTTAAGATAAAAGCCAGGACGCGGCGAGGAGCAGAAAGAGCGGAGGAGGGCAGATTACCCCTTTTTTTGTAAGGAAAATTTGGTCGCTTGAGAAATTTATGTATATCAGTCAAATCAACCTCAATTTCCTTATACAAATCATCAGGGTAGAGAAGATCAAGATACTTAGGATAATCAGCGATCCATGATGCCGTACAGACATTACCATGAAGATAAAGATTGAAGGAGTGCTCGGTGATATGAAAGGGTTGACCGGCAATCATGGAGGTCAAAACAATAGAAGTGTCCACAGTTGGAACCAAAGTGTCATAGTTCCAACGCAGATTTGCGTAGAACTCTCGGACAGCCTTGGAACTGGATTTCAAATTGTGAAAGCGAACATCTTCTATGCAAAAAGGGTCAAGATGATGAGTTCAGAGGAGTTGATAAACTTCATGAAGGTCAGGATGATGGCTGTTAGGATGATGGAGAGCTCGAAATGGAAAAGGAGTGCGAGGGAGGAGCTCTTGATATCGAATAACAACAGCTTGATCAACAAAAGAGATATTATTGAACAAAATATACCTCGAAGCAAGAGGGGACGCCTGAGCAGGGGAAGGGAAAGCTCTCTTGTGCCTCTGGGACCTCATGGAGACGGGATGGAGGAATGAGATCCAAACTCGTGGAGAAACGAGGCAGACGTAGCCCGGAGAGCCGCAAGGATGAAGTACCAAGGTCGAAAAGAGGTAGAAACGGCTGGAACGAGGTGAGAAAGGGCAAGGGTTAGAGAGGGGCGGGAGCTAGAGTTAGGGTTCGGTCGACTTATCTCTAGTTGAGAGGGAGAAAGTCGACCGATTCCTATATATAAAAACCAGTCTGCCGCCGATCGGTCAAGTTTAGGAAATGGGAAACTCGGCCGATCGAGTGCACATGCACCCAAATCCCGACCAATCGGTCGAGTTTGAAACTCGGCCGACCAAAACCCTGAAGACAGAAAAACTGAAATCCTAGCCCTAACCTCAAATGACCTATTGCAAATTATCTTTCTGGTCTAGTTTGTATATTAATGATATTTAGGAACATTCCCATCATCATAGGGTACTATTTGTCGATTAAAACCCGATTTGCGAGAAAAAAAAGTCCGAAAAAGATACAGAAACAGGATTTTAGCAAAAAACAAGCAAGACATGAGCAAACAAAGCATATTAAGCAAGAGAAACACATATAAGATGTAACCAACTAATTAGAGAGCAATTCAATATCATCAAGAGAGATTATGAGCAATTTTGATCTAATAAAGTTAAATTGTTCTCTAGCAATTGGTTTAGTGAAAATATCGGCCAATTGATTTTCCGTATCCACATATGTGATATAAATATCCTTTTTGACAATGTGTTCACAGAGAAAGTGATGGCAAACTTCTATGTGTTTAGCTCTACTATGCAAAATAGGATCGTAAGAAATATTGATTGCACTAGTATTATCATAGTAAATAGGAGAAGCATCAAAATGAATGTTGAAGTCTTGGAGCATTTGCTTCATCCATAGGACATGGGCACAACAACTTCCGGCTGCAATGTACTCAGCTTCGGTAGTTGATAATGCCACTGTGCTCTGTTTCTTGGAGAACCAAGACACCAAGCATGGTCCCAAGAGGAAGCAAGTGCCATTTGTGAACTTTCTATCAATCAAGCAACCTGCGTAGTCAGCATCACTATATGCCACAAGAGTAAAGTCCCTTGACTTAGGGTGCCATAGTCCAAAATTTGGAGTTTTGGCTAAGTACCTCAAAATCCTCTTGACAGCAATAATATGTGATTTTCTAGGGCTTGATTGAAAGCGAGCACACAAGCCAACACTAAACATTATATCAGGTCTAGAGGCAGTTAAATAAAGTAAACTTCCAATCATACCTCTATAGAGCTTCTCATCTACCTTTTCACCTTCTTCAACCTTGTCGAGTTTGGCGGTGTTTGACATGGGTGTATCCATCAACTTCATGTTCTCCATCCCAAAGCGTTTGAGTAGTTCAGTTGTGTATTTGCCTTGGTTGATGAAGTTTCCTTCCTTTGTTTGTTTGATTTGAAAGTCGAGGAAGAAGGTCAGCTCAACCATCATGCTCATTTCAAATTCACTCTGCATAAGAGAACTAAACTCCTTGCAAAGATCAAGATCAGTTCCGCCAAAAATGATATCATCAACATATATTTGAATTATAAGAAAATGGGTAGAAGTGTGTTTTAGAAATAAAGTACAATCAACTTTGCCCATGATATACCCGTTATCTAAAAAAAAGTTCTTTAGTTTCTCATACCAAGCTCGAGGTGCTTGTTTGAGTCCGTAGAGAGCTTTTTGCAAGAAATATACATGATTGGGTAACTTATCATTTTGAAAGCCTGGAGGTTGAGCAACATATACTTCCTCCTCGATTGTACCATTTAAAAATGCACTTTTAACATCCATTTGATAAAGCAAGAAAATTTTATAACTAGCAAAAGCAAGTAGCATACGGATAGATTCTAATCTAGCAACAGGAGCATATGTTTCATCAAAATCAATACCTTCTTGTTGATTGTAACCTTGTGCTACTAACCTTGCTTTGTTTCTTACCACTCTTCCTTGCTCATCTAGCTTGTTGCGGTAGACCCACTTGGTGCCAATGATCTTTCTATCACTTGGTCTTGGCACTAAGGTCCACACTCGATTCTTATCAAATTGTTCAAGCTCTTCTTGCATGGCAAGGATCCACTCATCATCACCAAGGGCTTCTTTGATGTTCTTTGGCTCAAGTTGGGAGATGAAGGCACTGTCTGCTTGTTCTTTGTTGTGAGCAACTCTTGTCCTCACTCTCTCAAACGGATTGCCAATGATCAGCTCCTTAGGGTGATTCTTTGCAAAGCGGGGAGTTGGATCCTTCTTTTCTTCATCTTCTTTTTCTTCTATTACTTGCTTGCCTTTGTCTTTGATGTTGAGATCTTTTATGATAGGAATTATTCCTTATGCAACATCATCATCACCAAAATGCTTGCTAATAGCAGGGTTAGTTTCAAAAAACTTAACATTAATAGATTCTTCAATTTTAGACAGTTCAATGTTAAATGCTCTATATGCCCTACTAGTAGTGCTATAGCCTAGGAAGAAAACCTTAAAAGATTTCGGATCAAACTTGTCAAGGGAATCCTTCGTGTTCAAAACAAAACAAGGACATCCGAAAACATGAAACAAATCAATAGACGGCTTCCTACCACGCCATAGTTCATAGGGGGTTTTCTTAAAAGTCGGATGTGTGAAAACTCGGTTTTGCACAAAACATGACGTGCTAACGGCTTCGGCCCAAAACTTTTTGGAGTGTCAAACTCAAGAATCATGGTCCTAGCCATCTCTTGTAGCGACCTATTCTTCCTCTCAACAACCCCATTTTGTTGAGGTGTGCGAGGAGAAGAAAAATTGTGTGAATAACCCAATTTTTCACAAAAGCGCTCAAAAAGGTCATTTTGAAACTCTCCCCCATGATCACTACGGATAGAAACAATATGGCAGGAAGCTTCGTTTTCAACCCGTTTACAAAAGCTCGAGAAAACATCAAGAGTATCACTTTTATAAATGAGAAAGAAAGTCCAAGTATATCTAGAGAAATCATCGACAATGACAAGACAATACTTGGAACCACGAAGCGTTTGAGTTCTCATTGGTCCAAATAGATCAATATGAAGAAGCTCAAGAACTCTCTTGGTACTCATGACTCCTTTTTATTTGAAGGAGGATTTGGTTTGTTTCCCTTGTGTACAAGGTTGGCATTCCTCATCCTTATCAAAATCCAATTTAGGAAGTCCTCGAACCAAGTCCTTTTTGTTCAACTTCTTCATTTGATGCAAATTCACATGACCCAAACGACGATGCCAAAGAGAAAGATCATTTTTATACACAACTAAGCATCTATTTAGTATGTGCTTTAAAGCATCAAGAATAATAACATAAAGATTACCATTTCTAGTTCCCTTATATAAATCATTGTAGGAGAGGGAATCTAGAAGCAAGCATTCTAAAGCAATAAATAACACAAGATAACCATTTTCACATAATTGGCTAACACTTATCAAATTGTGATGTAGGCCATCAACAAGCAATACATTTTTGATGCATAGTTCATTTCCTACATCACCCTCACCTATAACCTTACCCTTCTTGTTGTCCCCGAAGGTTACCGATCCTCCTTTCTTCTTCACAAATTTGTTGAAATGGCTGATTTCTCCAGTCATATGCTTAGAGAAGCCACTATCAACAATCCATTTCTTTTTATCCTGCAAGAAAAGTGGATGTCAGAATCCAACTAAAACTTTGGGATCCGGAGTTAGCTTTGGGACCCATTTCATGTTTGGGTTGGTCCCCTTAGGCTTATAAGGACAATAGGTAGAGTAATGGTCATCACCTTTGCAATGAGTACAAACCATAGTGTTTTTAGAGCTGGAAGACTCTCCATGGAAAATTGGAGATTCCAAACTCTTTTTCTTACCCTTCTTCTTCTTACCTTTGTTGCCTTTGGGAGAAGTCCCATCATATCATAAACCACTCTTACCAATTTGTTTGGTAGAATGCTCTAAGACATCATTTAGGGATTTTTTACCTGATAAAAACCTTTGCAAAGTAGATCTAAGCTTAGCATTGTCATCACTAAGGGTTATAACAGTAGTAGAAAGACTAGCAAGATCTTCTTTAGCATGCAACAGGTCGGCCTCAAGACAAAGGGCTTTAGTAAGAAGAGAATATTTTTCTATAGATAAGCTAGCAACTTCATTTCTTGACAAAACAGGCCTAGAAGATAAATCACTAACTTGAGCAAGTAATCTAGCATTTTCAGATTTTAGAACAACAATTTCTCTTTGATAAGCATATACCTCATCTCTCCTAGCCTCATCAATAAGCTTGAGTTCTACATTTTCTGTTTTAAGGACATCAAGCTCATCAAGGCAATTTTGGTTATCTATCTTAAGATTTTCAATTTGTTTAAGATAAGCATCATTTTCAACCTCAACTCCACGGTATTGAAGTTCAAGGTCAAGGTATTCCCCTTTCAAGGAGTCTATGCGATCAAGATGCAATTTTTCATTTTCATCAAGAATGTCAATTTTTGCATAAAGATCATCAACTATTTATCCTAATCTTTTTCTTTTAGATTTCCATTTATCAAAAGATGATTGACATTCATTAAGCATATCAATGAGAGTTTCCTTAGATAACTCAAGTAAATTTGCATCACTTACCTTGCTTACCTCACTTACCTCAATTACATCTTCACTAGTAGATTCCATGAGGGCAAGATGACATTCTCCATCTTCGGAGCTTGACGAGCTTGAAGTAGAAGACTTCTCCCATGCCGCATGAGCTGCATCTTTGGATCGTCTCTCCTTCTTGTCCTTTTTCTTGTACTTTGCTTCTCTTTTGTATTTGTCATCCTTCTTGTGGTTGCTCTTATGATAGCCCTTCTTGGCCTTTGGGCAGTCACTCTTGTAGTGGCCTTTTTGACCACACTCGTAGCACCTAGGAGTTGAGGAGGAGGGCTTGCTCTTAAAGTGTCTCCCTTTTGAGTAGTTGGCTTCATGATCATTTCCACCTTCATCTTCACTTGAGGAAGGGCAGGGAGACTTCATGGCAAGTTGTTGTTGCTAGACCATTTCTTCAACTTGGGCTTTGAAGGCTGTGTCCTTCATCTTCTTTGATTCCTTCTTTTCTCTTTTCTCCTCTTCCTCTTGCTTGTCGAGCCTAGGTTCATGTGCTTGGAGGTTACCAACCAGCTCCTCAGTTGAAAACTCGCTCAACTTGTAGACTTCTTCAATTGAAGTGACCTTTGGCTCCCATCTCTTTGGAAGAGATCTCAAGATCTTGGCATTGATTGTACCTCTATCCATGACACTCCCAAGGGTTGCAAGGCTGTTCAAGATGACATTTAACCTTGTGTACATATCCGCAACTCTCTCATTCTTCCCCATCTTGAAGTTCTCAACTAGACCACCAAGCATGTAGACTTTGGCCTTCTTAACTTGCTCGGTCCCTTCATAGGTGACACACAACTTGTGCCAAATCTCATGCGCCGTGTCCCAAGAAGAGATCCTGTTGAACTCGGATGGAGTGAGAGCGGTGTAGATGATGCTCACGGCTTTGGCGTTGAGTTGAGCACGCTTCATCTCATCTTTTGGCTCTTCATACTTGAGATGGACTATCTTCCACATTTTGTAGCTCACTCCTTGGATGTAGAATTGCATTCTTCTCTTCCAATATAGGAAGTTTGTACCGTCGAAGACCGGGGGTCTCATGGAGAAGCTTCCGTCAAGATTGAGTGACCCAAGAGAGGAATCACCCATCTTCTCCTACTTGTTGAAGTAGCTTGGAGAAGACCTGCTCTGATACCACTTGTTGGATCAATGGGCTCTAGAAGGGGGGTTGAATAGATCTTCCCAAACTTCACAAAATTGATTAGACCACCAAATTATATTAAGTGCAGAACTTAAACCAAAACAACAATTTGATGTCCTAAACTAGCATACAAAGCAAGGATAAGAGACAAGGAATAACATGCACTTGGACAGGTGGTTTAGAGTGGTTCCACGTCCTAAACTTAGGAGCAATGTCAGTCCACTACCTAGAGTTGGTTAGGCTCTAGGATTTGTATTTTGGTTCTCTTATATATATCACTCAATAAGATTACTAGCTACAACAACCACACATCCAAGGACTTATGTAATCAAGCTAAGATCTTCAACATCACCAAGGACTTACCCACTTGCAAGTAGTCTTATGCCTTGCACACCAAGGACTTACCTACTCTTGCACACGTCTTCCGCCTTGCATGAATTACCCATCTTACTTGATCTTTTCCTTGCACCTCTCTTTCTCTTGGAGAGCATTAGCACCTTCCTCCTTCACTCGGAGGCCTGGAGCAGCTTGCCTTCTTTTCCTTCACTCGGGGAAGAACAACATCCTTCTTCTCTTTCACTTGGAGAAGAATCTTCAAACAATCTTAAAGGGAATGGAGGTAGGAGAATAAGAATGGAGAGCTTTACAACATTACAAATGATAGCTCTCATACATGGTGACCTAACTCACTCATACTCATGATTTTGGTTTGAAGGTAGAGAGAGAAAGGGGCTCAAAGGATTAGAAAACACTCAACTAAGGCTAGGACCAAGCATATGTGAATGAGAAACCTTGGAATGAAGTCCAAGAGGTCCTATTTATAGTTGAGGGTGTCCCTTTGAACTTGGGATAGATAAGGGACACAAAATAGCTGTTTTACAACTTGCAACGGATCGATTTTGAGTTCCACCAACTTCTCCAACGGTTGGAATTGCTTTTTTTGCATTCCAATATAGTCTGATCAGCCGAGTTTATATAAAGGTAACTCGGCCGAACCACTAAAAGACAAGGCTGAAAGCTAGACTGTTGGCCGAGTTCCTTTGGAGAAACTCGACCGATCGGTCGACTTTCATCTTGGACCGATCAGTGGATCGACCGAGTTTCCTAGCTAGAAACTTGACCGAACAGGAATCGGCTGAGTTTGTAACTCGGCCGATTGCAATAAAAATTCCAGAATATATGGATCGGCCGAGTTTGGAATTGGGCCGACCAAATCCCTGTTATGGGTATTTTGGAATTTTCGTATAACCGTACAAATGATGGATTATTGAGTCCCAATAATTTTGTCCATCTTAGTTACAATGCAAAACATGAGTATAAGTGATTACATCAATTGTTCTAAGCCAATAAGGGTTATTTCCCAAAATGGTCAAAAGTCACATGTTTTGCATGTGCTGGATGAGTAGCTTTTGAGTTGAATGTGATTCTTTTCTTGTACTTAATATCTGAAACAATCTCAAATAGATTTGTTAGATACATATGAATGGAATGGTTAAGTCATTATCAAAATATGGGCAATGTGCGACACCTAGGTCAACAATACCCTCTATGAAAATCTTGAACTCATATCAAAACCCTAGCAATGCACCAAATTCTTCTTCCATTCAACTCGAAAACCCTAGAAATGAGAGATTATGAAGAAAGAGTGAGAAAAGGGGAAGATTTGATACCATTTCAAATAAAATCAGAGAAGGGACGAAATCTTGACATTTGAGAGAAGATTCACCATGAAAAGCTATGCAAAGAAGCTAAACTTACTAGTTCGGCCTTGGTAGAGGTCATGTCTCTAGAGAACATGTCAAACATGTCCATTCTATTTGGGGTATCCTTTAGTTGTGCCCACTACTGCCTTTCTCATTCACAACATCTGAGGCATTACTGCAGTCACCCTCCATAACCTTTAATTGTGGATGCAAGGATATACCCTCAACTTGCACCCACACGTATTCAACAATATGTGCTCTGAGTTTCTCTTAGAAATTACTTACTTCACTGTCTACTAAGTCATGATGTTGAAGTTGGATTGACGACACATGGCACTACATGATTAGGGTTTCATTTGATTAAATATGACAATTTGGTATCTTTTGTTTCATCAATCAAGTTATAATGAACAAACCCTAATTAGATTTTACAAATATAAGGGTAGATTACAAATCCAGAAGATATAAAATGTATAAGGTAAAAACTTGTCACATCATCACATGATATCAGTGTCATACAAGGACATCATTTTCATCACCCTAGGGTAACCATCCCTTATCTCATCATTATAAGATATCCCCTCAAACTAGGCACAAAGCCTATTCCATGTCATAATAGCCAAATTGCATCATCATCTCATCATGCCTCACCAAGGCTCACAATCATCACGATGTACAACATATAGATATCACAATATTCACAAGATATGATGTGCATTCAACCTACAATATTAGTGTTACACAAGTAGGAGAGAGAAAACATCATTTCATGTTAATCACTTCAACCAAGATAAGCATTACATCATATACTCCTGATTCGGGTTCGGGTTTATCATATAGCACTTAGCATTATACACTATGTCCATCATTCCCACATTCTTGAAGCACATAGACCAAACATCCTCAACCATCAAGCATTCAACACAACATGTATCGACCTTACCATGTGGCGATGACATGACTCAACATGTGTATTGACCACAAGGATACATCATGAGTGTCAACTACTAACATCTCATCATGTATATTGACCATTAAGATTCCATTATGTTGCGACCATCAAATCAATGTGACATCACATCAAAGAAAGCATCCATGTCGTGACCAAAACACACAATAAAACATTGGGACCTCAATAAAAGCAACATATAATCACAACAGGGGTCATCCTTTAGTGCCCACAACAACATCAAGGTATAGCGACCAACATAAGAATCGAAATGTTACGACCCCAACAAGAATCATGAGCAACAACCATCACAAGAGCACAAGATAGCGACTGCAACAAAGACTCAGGAATAGCAACGGTCACAAGGACTCAAGGTAGCGACCCCAAAAGCAACTCATGTAGCGAGCAAGGTAGCTAGGGTTAGAATTATGTTGACCAAACAGAAACCCAAGCTCACCACTAACATGGAAATAGTGTCTGTAAGAAACCATGGAATCATGTCAATGAAATATATGCTTAACATTAGAAAACTCAAGTGTCACCAAGGTAAAAACTCCATGAAAGGATGAGCATACAAACCCTAAAGAAATCATCACCAAGGTCAGCAAAGAAACCATACTTAGGGAGATGAAATCAAGCATTCAAAACATATAAATAGGAACCAAAACCTCCATTTAACATATGACAGCTGAACCATAAACATGGTGATAAAACTAACAATCAAGATGCATGTAAGAAACAACAACTCCACCATCACTTAGGTTTCGAGTGCAAGAATTAGGGTTTAGGACAAAGAGAAATCTATACAAGAATACTTCATTATAGTAAACCCTAAATCATGATAGAATCATCTAGCAACATATGATCATGTTTTAGAGATAAAAATAGTAACATGCAAGCAAGATTAAAGTGCAATAATGGTAGAGGAAAGAGTTATATAATCTGCCTTGAGGTAAAGATCAACTCCAATGTCATGATATCCAAGAGAAAGAGGGAAATACCAAACTTGGATCCACTTACACATCCAAACAAGGTCACCTCAAGAAAAGATGAACACACCAAAGGTCAAAGGAAGCTCAAAGGGAGAGGACAGAAACCATAGGCCAAAAAAGAAAGATGAAAGAGGATATCTTCATCTTACTCAGGTACTTCCATGGAGAACCAAGGATTCACCCTCTATGAAGAGAATTTCCTCAAGACAACTACCCTGATTAAACCATAGCCCCATCCAAGAGAAGAAAGAAAGGGGTAGGGTTTTAAGAAAAATGATATCAAGGGTATTAAACCACTTACCTAGAACAACGATCACCAAAAACCACCACAAGGGATATGATCAATACCTAGATCACCACATGTAAGAGGAAGACGACCACCTTCTACTAAATTAGCACCTCCTCTTGTACCACCAAGCTCAAGTCCAAACACAAGCAAGAAGAGAGAAAGAAGAGAGGTAAAGGGGATACTTGCATGTGAAAGGAAGGATATATATACCCAAGGGTAGGATAGAGGTAGAGGTCATGAGGTGTCAAGATATAAGAGCCGCTAAGGACACATGTCACTCAAAACCACAGCCACACAAGAACTCACAACAAGCATGCAAGAAAGATTGTTAAAAACCATGTGGTGTAGAGACCAATTAGGTCCTCACCACCCTTCGGTCTAAGCAAACATCAAAGAAGAACATGGTAGCGACCACTATTGTGTCTCCCAAAGCTATCAGTCATTACAACAAGGAACAAGGACACAACACCACCTGGGACAGTATAAATCAACCCAAAACAAGGTGTATTGGTTGTTATTAAACATCACCAAAAAACATATTGGTCGCTATACTCAAGGACCAACAACATGGTCGACACCACTGACTCATGCATCCATGAAAACCATGCAAACCCTAGAACCAACATGTGATGTCACCTCATCAACCAAAGCCCAACAAGGCACCCCTATGCATAATTATCTCTCTAATTATGCCAAAACACAAGAGGCACAACCAACATGTGACAAATTGCAAGATAAACCCTTATCATGGATAAATTGCAACTTGGTCCACAACAAGCACATGTATAGCATATCTAGATCAAACATCAAGAAAAATGGAACAAACTGAAAACATAAGCATGTCACATGTTATTAAGGCATCTCAAGATATTAGATTAAGGTTTAAACATCTTTATTAAGCAAAGAAAGAAACATCAAGCACTAAGATAGGTCAAGGGTCTTACATAAATGGAAAGACACTCCCTAATTTAGGCTTGACACAATGTCACATAATGACATAATGGCCATGCTATAAGAGATAAAGTGGACAAAATATGTGTTTTATATACCTGAGGGATAGCCTTTATATAAGACTATGGGTGGATGTCAATACCCATTTATACAATGATGAAGTGACAGTCAGCTAGGATATGTTTTGTACGTACATGAGAATAGTATTCATAACTATGTGAACTACAACTGGATTCTTGTGTTGCAATTCCATTGGTTTATATTGTGGAAATGTCAGTTATCCGATGAGGTTCTTTACCCATATAATTTCATTAGTGGCATGATCTGTAGCCCAATACTTAGACTCGGTTCTTGAGAAAGATATGCCATTCTACTTATTTCTCTTTTTGATTACTAGGTTACCTACTATGAAGACACAATATCCATTCACAAGTTATTAGTCAATGATAGAACTTGCCTAGTTTGCATCAGAGAAATCATACACTGTAAGGTTCTTGTGACTAGTATAGAGGAGACTTTTCTCAAGAGATCATGTAAGATAGAGGTAAATGTATATAATAGTGTCCCAGTGACCAGTATATGGTTTCTCCATGAAATGACAAATGACTCTTGACAAAATGAGATATTTGATTGAGTAAATGTGAGATGATTTAGTTCCCCAATAAACTATCAAAATTGTTGAGGACCGACAAGAGGCTCCATGTGATATTTGTACATTTTCATTTTAGGATCCGTTAGTGAGTCAGTAGTTTTTTATCCCAACATGTTGGTTTCTTCAAGGAGATCTAGTACATACTTTATCTTAGAGATAATAATTCCTTATTTGGATCTTTCCACTTCAATTCCAAGGAAGTATTTGAGATGGCCAAGATCTTTGGTCCAAAATTTTCCTTGAAGAAACTATTTTTGAAATGCAATTCCTTGGTGATCATCGCATGTAGTAAGAATGGCATGCACATAAATGACTAGAAGTAAATAACTAGAGGAACCATATTCATATAAGACAGAGCGATCTATAGTGGAGTGTTGTAGGCCAAAGGCTTCAATATATTGACTAAACGTCTTGAACCACACTTGGGGTGACTGCTTTAGACCATATAAGGATTTATGAAGCTGAAAGATAAGATGAGATTCCCCTTGAGCAACCAACCTAGGTGGTTGCTCCATTCATATTTATGCATACATATTGCCATTAAGGAAGACGTTCTAGATATCTAGCTGACTCAATGACTGGGTGAATTGATCAGGTAATGAGATGAAGAGACGAACAAAGGTCATTTTATCCACGGGAGAAAATGTCTCCACTTTATCTTTCCCATGGACTTGGGTGTAGACTTTTGTAATGAGTCTTGATTTAAGATGGCCAAAAGTAAATTTGAACCAACTTTAACAAAGCAAATCCATTAGCAACCAACTATTATTTAATTTAAAGGAGTGGTCACTAAACTCCATGTGTTGTTTTCAGACAAAGTAGCTATTGTGTCTTCCATAGCTTGTCTCCAACTTGGGTGATTTAGTGCAACATGTACTATGAGGTATTGGGATAGTACATAGGCTGAATATAAAGTTATCCTATGAAGGGAATAAGAAATCATAAGCCAAAAAATTTGATATTGAATGGATAGTGCATTATATCTTCCCTATTCTTAGGGAAATAGATAGATCATTGGGATATATAGGACTTGTAGATGCAGTAGTGATTGGAGGAGTATTAACGTATACCTCATCATCTGGTACCTATTCTGAGTTATCCATAGGACTTGCATGATTGGTATCTATACATATGGATGGGTCACTAGCATTAGGTGATGTACTAGGCATAGGATCAATGATAGCCTAAAAAATGGTAAGTATTTAGTTTATGAAGAAGTATGAGAGGTTTCTATAAATTTCCAAAATAAGATGTGCCTCCAAAAATATGACATCACATAATACAATAAAACAATGTTTGGCTGAATTATAACAATGATGCTCCTTGTGGGTTTTGAAATATCCAATAAAGACACAGTTCATCACTCAAGGACTGAACTTCTCACAAACTTTACTTAATTCATGAACAAAAGTAATATAACAAAAGATTTTAGGATGAACACTATATAGCATACAATTAGGAAATAAGACCTAAAATCAGATTTGGTTATGCTAAATTTATGAAGGCATGAGATAAATTAGATAGGTGGTCGTGAGGATAGTGTCCCCCCAAAAACTGTAATGAACACCCATATGGTGAAGACGAGTCCTCGTTGTTTGGATAACGTGCCTATTTTTTCTTTGATGATTATGATGACAAGAAGATTGATGAATGAAACATTTATTGGAAACAAATGAGGTGAGTGCATGACTAAAGTATTGTTTTGCATTGTTGGTTTGGAAAATGAGAATACGTCATTTCAATTTCAAAACAAAAACATTGCACAATATAAAAAATATCAAAACGATCTTACATGATATGCAAACACATCCCTCCAGAAAATTCATCAATAAAAGTCATAAAATGCCAAAACCCAAGATTTGAGGATATCCTACTAGGTCTGCATAAATCTAAGTGAATAATATGAATAATAGAGTTTTCCACATGAAATATCAAATTGAAAACTAGATATATGATGCTTTCCTAATTGAAAATCTTCATGGTCAAGTTCATGTAAATAGGAAAATCAAGTATGAAAAATAGGAAGCTTATTGGGAGATAAGTGACCAAGGAAACTACAGATGTGAGGAGGAGACACAAACATGCAAGCCTTTAGAGCCATGTCCGGTAGTAGAGACTAGCTTCCTCATAAGTAAACCTCAATCACAACCTTCATCTAAAGGTCCTATATAAAACATCAATCGGGATAAAAATGATGGAGTCACAAAAAGTATGGGTGAATATACTAATATATGGTGAGATAATTTTAAAGGAAGGAATTAAAGGGCTGATGGAAGGTTGATATGAGAAAAAGGTGATATGGACACAGTGCCCTGAACTGAAACTAGAGATCTATTCACAATGGTGACCTAAGGGATACTAATTTTTGTGGTGGATATATTGAAAATAAGGCTATGTATACTTGTAATATGATCTATTTCACTAGAATGGAGTATCTAGGATGACAAACCTCTATTTGTGGATCAAGATATGTAGATCGTAGAAGGATTTGATAATCCTAGCATATGAGCAATATATAAGAATTCTTGTTGAGTTTATTGATCCTAAAGGAGTTGACTGTTTTCCTCATCACTTCTTTTGTCTGATGATAAAATTTTTTAGTGGACTTCTATATGGTGTAGCACTCAGGTCATCCACTAGAGACATGTCAATATAAATCTGCCAAGGAGGGAAGATATGTCCCTAATAATATCTAATTTCTATATGCATGTTATTACTTACAAATACTAGTAAGGAACTTGATAACAACAACCTGGTCTCATTGCTTTAGGATCTTGGTAGGTCAGTGGAGATGGGAAGGAGCACTTTAGATCTTGTTGAAAATTTTACATCTCAACCATCATGTTGTACATATGTGAGATGTTGTTGGAGTAGATCGGTTGGATATGACACCAAGATGACAATATATTGGAGTATCCCTCCTTAGATGATAGAGATGTAGGCTCAATGGGCTCCTCATCTCCCATGATGTAGTGTTGGCAGGCTGCAAAATGGTGTGTTGCCAAACTGAAGCAGTGTGTAAGTCGTCCATGGGGATAAAACCTAAAGGCATCATGGAATCTTGAATCTTTACACAACGTGTAAGATAGTGAAAAATATGGAGACCAGGAAGCAACATGGCATGACAGCTAACAACATATAGGGAGGTGGACATGGAGACTAGATGTGACATGTTGTGTTGGATTCTTACATGGCATGATGTCACATTTATACATCCTCCATGGACGATTACAAGTTTGTATATCGAACAGTCCTCGATGATTATGGATCTAGATTTGGAGTTTTCATAGAGATATACATGCATAGATAGTACATAAGGTATACGATTAAGAATGGACTAGAACGGATATGATTGTCATAGACATGAATTTAAGTGGAGATGATTTCCACAATTGATATGCTTCTACAAAGATGATTTCTATGGAGATTTGACTCCCACTGTGTAGAAGAAGTGTCATGTAAGGATGATGGAGTAGATATGGATCTTGGTGGAGATTAATTCTGTCTTATATTTGTTTTCATGGAGTGGAATACGTGACTTCAACCATGGAGAAGAAGTGTCAGTGAGAATGGAAAAGAAGATAATGTCACAACCTACTTTGTTCTAAAAAAGGATTGTGATACTTTGATATCATGGTACCATAGAGAAGGTGGAGAATATGTTGTGTGTATTATGGACAAGAGGGATAACATGTAGATAGCACTATAGGTGGCTACCAATACATATTTACACAATGAGGGACTAATCCCAATATATAAGAGTATACACAAACTGATACACTTAACAAACCCTACGAGAAACATATAGACTAAGATACTTGGTATTGTGAAGATTTATTTTATACAGTATGATTCAATTATTAGAATTTGAAACACCACTAATATGAAGATATTTAACAATTACTGATCACTTTTTCAATTTATATAATAGGGTTTGTTTATGTGATTGGTTCAAAGAGATAATATTCATTTTTGAGCCAAAAATAATAATATAAGTTTATAGATATCATTTCTATAGAAAGATAGTGTTTCTTTGAATTTCCAACTTTTATAGAGATTAATAACTATCTAAAGAAGTAGTTGGAACTCAAAATACATGCTTATAAGCGATAACACATAGTGAAATGTCTCATTCTAAGATGATACAAATGAAGAAATTTTATACTATAACTTATCCTTATGTTTTTATAAAAAATATTATTACCTATTAGTTATACTAGAAATTACATGTGCGGTCAAGATTCAATTTTTATTCAAATTATGGGAAACAAGGCATGCATTTGAGTCATTCGTTTTCTTGTTAAGATCTTATATATTATTTTTCTCTACATACTCTAGTAACTGGTATTGACTTATGTAAAAAAACTTATTGCCTTTATAATGAATTTTGTAGTGGTCTAGTTCACTAATTTTATAGTTAAGATTGTCGCATAGGAAAATTTCATAACTGGAAAGTGACATTCAAGAAAATTCTTGATCCAAAATACGAAATTAGGAGAACTTCTCCTCCAACAAACTTTGACAAGATTGACTTCTCATCCAATCATTTATGATTATACATTTTGTCTGGATTCAAAGCAAGTAAAACTTGGGGGAGCCAATTTACCTTGACCATAGAGAACATTGTTGGTATGTATGCATAGAGAGCCAATCATATGATGATTGTAATAGCATGTATTGTAAATTATTCGATTAATAATATAGGCAATATTCCAATATATTATATTTTGTTCAGTTATGAGATAATGATGTAACATAATAAATATTTACATAATGATATCACTCAACAACGTATGTCTCCTGGTTGATTACCTACACAATGAGATCATACAGATGTCAAGAGTATATACATTCTTGTTATGTCCCTAGTCAGTTGTTATTGTGGAAGGTTGATAGACAACAATAACACATAAGACTAGAGTTTGTGTTGGTTGATGACAGAATCTCATGAAGTCATGATATGTGATATCAAACCAAATACATAGATACTTGTTAGAGAATAGTTATTGGACAGACCCACCTTGAGAGTGATGCATGAAAACCATCATATGGTAATCATAATCATCTCTTATAGTGATAGTAGTGATTTTGGTTCTTAGACCTGAAATCACTACACGAGTCACTTGTCGTTTGGCTTACTTTTACATCATCCACTTTGACCATAAATAAGGGTTGTCATGAAGGTGATGCTCGGGTGCACTGTGACACATGGGGATGACTGTGAGTGATATAGATGGGATTTGTCCCTCCTATAGGAATATGTATAGCCACTTGATAAGAAAGACTAAGAAATGCATGGCCATGTTCATGTGGGTCAATATGTGATATTGAGCTTACATATATCTGAGACAGTCTGCTCACACTAGTACAGGAATGGTCTGTAGCGTCGGTTTTTTTAAGCCTGCAGTGTCACTTTTTAACAGACGCCTAAGTGGCCGTCGCTATAGACTTTGCTCTATAGTGTCGGTTTATTTGACCAGAAAAAACTGACCTAACAGAGTAAACACCGACGCAAAAGGTTGTAAAAAATCTGACCAAGGCGACAAAAAAGAAGCATGTAAGGTCGGTTATTCCAAAAAAACCGACCATGTAAACACTCTCGGTCGACAATATTGTTGACCGAACACATTTTCGGTCGACAATTTTCTCGACCGAGAGAGTTTACAACGTCAGTTTTTTTAGATTAACAGACGCTAAATATTGAATAACCATTCAGTGCTCCTTCTCGGTCGACGAATTTGTCGACCGAGGGACTTCTAGGGTCAGTTATTTGGAAAAAACCGACGCTAGAGGTGCTTATACATGCGTGAACTTAACTGGATATTGGTCGACAATATTGTCGACCGAAGGGACTTCTAGAGTCAGTTATTTGGAAAAAAAAACGACGCAAGAGGTGCTTATACATGCGTGAACTTAACTGGATATTGGTCGACAATATTGTCGACCGAAGGGACTTCTAGAGTCGGTTATTTGGAAAAAAACTGACGCTAGAGGTATCGGTCGACAATATTGTCGACCGAATGGACTTCTAGAGTTGGTTATTTGAAAAAAACTGACGCTAGAGGTTCTTATACATGCATGAATTTAACTAGATATCGGTCGACAATATTGTCGACCGAAGGGACTTCTAGAGTCGGTTATTTGGAAAAAACCGACGCTAGAGGTATCAGTCGACAATATTGTCGACCGAATGGACTTCTAGAGTCGGTTATTTGGAAAAAACTGACGCTAGATGTGCTTATGCATGGGTGAACTTAACTGGATATCGGTCGGCAATATTGTCGACCTAAGGGACTTCTACAGTCGGTTATTTGGAAAAAACTGACGCTAGAGGTGCTTATACATGCGTGAACTTAACTGGATACCGGTCGATAAATTCGTCGACCGAGAGACTTTATAAGGTCGGTTTTTTGGAATAATCGATGCTAAAAATTTAAATAAACTTTTCAGTGTACCCCTCGGTCGAAAAATTGTCGACTGAAAATATTTCGGTCGACAAAATTTTCGACCGAGGGGTACACTAAAACGCTCAAACTGAAATAGAAATGAATATTCATATATTCTGGGAGAGGGGAGCATTGATGTTCAACCGTCACCATTCAAAACCACACATTCATGACAAAAATGATTCATAATCACATCATAATTTACAAAATGATAGATTGCTTGAAATATAAGGAGGAAAAATTAGTTTGAGATCCTAAAAATATACATCTTTTGAGAGATTAAAAGCTATACATATGCAAACAAAGTCTATGATTACCACTTCCTTCAAAAAAATCATGCACAAGATGTAGGGTTCATCTAAGATGATACAAAAAACTATCATACAAGCTCACACCCTAGGTAAAGGTACAACTTTATACTTGGATCCATAATTTTAAGGCAAAATCATGGACATGTAACGTAAGAGTGAACAATTATCATGGATAAAGTTATATAACTCACCTTAGAGATGATTTTGAAACTCCAAACAGCAAGGTAGATTGAAGAAAAATGGGAAAGAAACCCTAGCTTGGGCACTCCTCTTCACCAAGTTGGTTCCTTCTCCAAAAAGGAAGCAACCCCTATGTTGTAAAGGTAAGAAAAAGATAGTTGAAGATGTTTTCAACCATTATCTCAAGCTCCACCATGGAACATCATGGATTCAGCCAAGAAGAAGAGAGGGGAAGATAGAACAACAAGAAAAACAAAGAAAAAGAGACAGATCTCACTTACCAAGACTAAGAAAGGTGGATCTGAACCCAGAAATGAACTCGTGAACCTTACTTGGAAACGGCGGTGCCCTTCCTTGGAAACGACGGCGACCTTACTTGGAAACAGCGGCGACCATCCTAGAGGATGAGACAACCTTCACGGAGAGGCCGCGACCTTCATGGAAGTGTGGAGAGGCGGCGATGACGAGCTCTTTTCGTGGAGAGGAGGCAAGGGCTTTGGCGGCGTGAAGAGGTGGCAAGGGCTTCACGGGGGAAAAGGTATCCGTGCCGCGAGAGAGAAAAAGAGAGCGAAAATTTTGTTTCGTGGGGAAGAAAGACTAGGTTTCGGCCATTTTAAAGGAGAGACTCGACCTGTAACGTCGGTTAAAAGAAACAAACCGATGCTAAAGATAAGTGGTACCCGTGTTTGGTTATTTAAAAACACTCAAACACATTTTCGGTCAACAAATTTGTCGACCAAGGGGAGCTCTAGGGTCGGTTAAAAGTAAAAAACTGATGCTAGAGGTGCTTATACATGTGTGAACTAAACTGGATCCAAAATTCATGTCATTCGACAAATTCGTCGACCGAGAAGTCCTTTAGGGTCGGTTATAAGAAAAAACTGACCCTAGAGGTGCTTATACACATGAAATCTAGCTCCTTCTCGGTCGAGGAATTTGTCGACCGAGAGGTTAACGGTCAACAAATTCGTCGACCGAGGAGAGCTCTAAAGGTGCTTATACATGCGTGAACTAAATTGGATCCAAAATTCATGTCGGTCGACAATATTGTCGACCGAAGAGCACTTTAGGGTCGGTTATTAGGAAAAAACCGACCCTAGAGGTGCTTATACATGTAAAATATGGCTCTTTGCGGTCGACAAATTTGTCGACCGAGAGGTTATCGATCGACAAATTCGTCGATCGAGGGAGCTCTACGGTGCTTATAAAACACTAATATGGGATGATGTTATGTGAAACCCTAATATAGGGTGATGTCGTGTGAAACCCTAACATGGGATAATGTTATGTGAAATCCTAATATGGGATAATGTTATGTGAAACCCTAATATAGGGTGATGTGGAGTAATACCATAATATGTTAATGTTATTTGTAACCTTAATATGGGATGATGTGATGTGAAACCCTAATTGATAAAAATGGGAAACTCTAACCCTAATGAGGGAATAGTTATGTTATCTTTGTATTGCATGATGTTGATATGAAATTGATATGGTTGTTATCAAGTATACTAACCATGTGAGATGCTTGTGTAACAAATATCCTGAATACCTTGGTTAGATGACCTGAAGGTAATAGTTACCTGATAAGTGATAACCATGTTTAGTGATGAACTAAGGGTTTGAATGCCCAGATCCACCAAATGTGATGATGGTGGTATTGAGGGATGTGAATTCCCAACAATGAGACGAGGGATTGAGATCCCAATGCTTCATAAAGTTTTGAAAAGTACTAAAATGGATCGAAAATTCATGTCAGTTGGCAATATTGTCGATCGAGGAGCTCTTGAGGGTCGGTTATAAGAAAAAACCGACCCTAGAGGTGAAATCTAGCTCCTTCTCGATCAACGAATTTGTCGACCGAAAGGTTATCGATCGGCAAATTCATCGATCGAGGGACTTCTAGGGTCGGTTATATGGAAAAAACTGACGCTAGAGGTACTTATACATGCGTGAACTTAACTGGATCCAAGATTTATCTCGGTCGACAATATTGTCAATCGAAGGGACTTCTATGGTCGGTTATTTGGAATAAACCAACTCTAGAGGTGCTTATACATGCGTGAACTTAATTGCTTCCATGATTTATCTCGGTCGACAATATTGTCGACCGAATGGACTTCTAAGGTCGGTTATTTGGAAAAAACCGACGCTAGCGGTGCTTATACATGTGTGAACTTAACTGGATCCAAGATGTATCTCAGTCGACAATATTGTCGACCGAAGGGACTTCTAGAGTCAGTTATTTGAAAAAAACCGATGCTAGAGGTGCTTATACATGTGAGAACTTAACTGGATATCGGTTGACAATATTGTTGACCGAAGGGACTTCTAGAGTCAGTTTTTTGGAAAAAACCGACGCTAGAGGTCCTTATACATGCGTGAACTTAACTGGATATCGGTCGACAATATTGTCAACCGAAGGGACTTGTAGAGTCGGTTATTTGGAAAAAACCGACTCTAGAGGTGCTTATACATGCGTGAACTTAACTGGATCCAAGATTTATCTCGGTCGACAATATTATCGACCGAAGGGATTTCTAAGGTCAGTTATTTGGAAAAAACTAAAGCTAGAGGTGATTCTCCATGTGTGAACTTAACTGGATCCAAGATGTATCTCGGTCGACAATATTGTGGACCGAAGGGACTTCTAGAGTCGGTTATTTGGAAAAAACCGACGCTAGAGGTGCTTATAAATGCGTGAACTTAACTGGATATCGGTCGACAATATTGTCGACAGAAGGGACTTCTAGAGTCAGTTATTTGGAAAAAACTGACGCTAGAGGTGCTTATACATGTGTGAACTTAACTGGATATCGGTCGAAAATATTGTCGACCGAAGGGACTTCTAAGGTCGGTTATTTGGAAAAAATCGACGCTAGAGGTGCTTATACATGCGTGGACTAAACTGGATCCAATATTTATCTCGGTCGACAATATTGTCGATCGAAGGGACTTCTAACGTCGGTTATTTGGAAAAAACCGACGCTAGAGGTGCTTATACATGCGTGAACTTAACTGGATCCAAGATTTATCTCGGTCGACAATATTGTCGACCGAAGGGACTTATAAGGTCGGTTATTTGGAAAAAACCGACACTAGAGATGCTTATACATGCGTGAACTTAACTAGATCCAAGATTTATCTTAGTTGACAATATTGTCGACCGAAGGGACTTCTAGGGTCGGTTATTTGGAAAAAAAAACCGACGCTAGAGGTGCTTATACATGCGTGAAGGCAACTAGATTCAAGATGTCTAATTACCCACATTTTTTGTAGACATATAAGGTCGGTTATTTGGAAAAACTGACCCTATAGATCGAGGCGCGAAGCCAAAATCAAACATTTTTTTTCCACAGGAAAATGTAATTGGCTTTTTAATCCAATTTTCTATAAGGTCGCTGATTTTATGAAAACCGACCCTATAGAGATACACAACAAGGTCAGTTATTTTAAGAAAAGCGACCCAAGAGGTCTTAAGTGGTGCCCGTGTTTTTTATAGACATATAAGGTCGGTTATTTGGAAAACTGACCCTATAGAGTTACACTACAAGGTCGTTTTTTTTAAGAAAAGTGACCCAAGAGGTCTTAAGTGGTGCCCGCATTTTTTATAGACATATAAGGTCAGTTATTTGAAAAACCGACCCTATAGAGTTACACTACAAGGTCAGTTTTCTTAAGAAAACTGACCCAAGAGGTCTTAAGTGGTGCCCACGTTTTTTTAGACATATAAGGTCAGTTATTTGAAAAAATTGACCCTACAGCTAGTGACGTTATAACCCATTTCTATACTAGTATCAAGTTCAAGGAACATGGATCAAATGTTGAAAAGGATGAAAATTCTATGCGTCGAGTTCAATCTGGATATCAATGAAAAAGGAACTATAAAAACATTGTAACACCAATCTTAGATTTTAGGTTGAAGTTGTTCTCTGACATTACAAATTACTTGGTTAGAAATGATGTGTTCCTAGAAACCTCTCATTGCTTGTGATGTCATAAATCAGTTATGGACATTCAATGCCAATGTAACTTGGAACCTATAGGGTTACACACATAGGATACACTTAGAATAGGAGTTTAATCATGAATGATATTTAACTTGATTAGTAAAGTGTTTATGTAATATTCGGCCCCACTGCCCTAGGATCTAGTAGAGTTTCAGGAATGATGACTGGCCCATAGATCACCAGTAGCCTTAACAACATACTTTATCCTCACTTGACGCAAGCCAAGATAAACTTCCCAACTGGTCACCCATCCTTGTACTACTCGAAGCAGAGCACACTTAACTAGGAGTTCTTTTGTGAAGGGATATCAGAAAAGGAGGTTCACCTTGTTGATATGGATAGTTCAATCATTGCTTTTAAGATCATTTTATCTGAAGCCTCAAATTTTTGGGATTTTACAATCTCCTTCACATAGACTCTTGACATCATCGTCAAAACTCAACTATACGGCCTCATAATATCACCCCATTTCAGTATAGATCTAGAATAGCTCATGGACACCCGACTCCTGATCATGGAATACCAGCGCAAGGGTGGATACGTCAACCATGGATAGTCCTTTCTAACATGCGCCTAGACCGCACAGCTCAAGACCAGCATGCCACATGCCCATGTGGGGCCCACGTAGTAGAGGGGTCATGGCTCTGGTACCATTTGTAACACTCGGGCCACTTCCCTAGGCTCTAGTAGAGTTTTAGAAATGATGACTGGCCCCACAAATCACCACTAGCCTTAACTACGCACTTTATCCTCACGTGCAAGGCAGGATCAACTTCCTGACTGGTCACCCATCTAGTACTACTCCAAGTTGAGCACGCTTAACTATGGAGTTCTTTTGTGACGGGCTCATGGAAAAGGAGATGCACCTTGGTGATATGGGTAGTCCAATCAATCCTTTTAAGGTCATTTTATCTGAGACCTAAAATCCTAGGACGTTACATTTTAGGTATTCAATTAGACAACAATGGTTGATGATTGACTGAGTGGACTGTGAACCAATGCTTCTCAAGTGTTGAACCAATCAATTCAAGTGTCAGGTCAATTAGTAACAATTGGCTGAACAATGCCTGAACCAGGGTATGAAATGACCGATTTACTATGTGAACTGATCGATTCAAAGGTCTGAGACGATCAGTTCAAGAGTTGAACCTCCAAGTCCATTGATCAATTCAAATGGATCAAGGATTAGTATTGACATCATGTTGTGCATTAATTAGATATTAATTTCCAATACAATTGTGATTGAGAAACATGATGAAATGACCATTTCAAGGGTTGAACCGATTGGCTCACATGCCAACTAATCAGTTCACTTGTGAATCGATTGTTTTATGACTCACATGATAGGAAAATTCATGAAACTCCATCCCCTTTGACTCCCGCTGATGGGGAACCCTAACCCTTACCCTCATGTATATAGGGGGGTGTTGGGGACTTCTCAGACACATCATTTAGCTCTTACAGTTGTTGTCTTCTTTAATTGTGGTAATCGAGAGAACGTGAGCAAGCTGTTCCCAATGAAGGGAGGGATAGCAAGGGAGAATAATAGTGGGAGATCAAGTTGGTGTTAGTACGCCAACTAGAAGGGACAACTCCTTCTTTTCAGTTCTTCTATAATGAAAAGATTCCTAGTGGTCTGTGTGGACTACTATAGAGGCGAGGAGGTCGTTGCATGCTGCTTGGAGGACAAAGTCAATTGTTGTCTATGGTAAACAACCAAGAGGCTGACACAAACATTATCCACGTGAAACTTGAAGAAAGGTGCACCCGACAATGAGGAGATTATTGCTGGACTTAGTCCAGGACCAGATATATCTCTGTAACCATCATTCCCATTACATAGTTGTTGACATGATCTACTATTTAAAAGATATTATAGTAATTAAATTGTTGTTTCCACTGTATGTTATGTCGCCATATTTCCTTACAGTAGTATTAGAGACACGTCAACTTACTATATTTTTTGATTTAATCGATATGGATCAAATTTTGGTTTTCTTCTTTTATTTATTGCATATGATGTGAATACTTAAAATAAGTAATGTGCACATCCAATTAAATACCATATATGATACCAAATTTTATATATATATATATATATATATATATATATATATATATATATATATATATATATATATATATATATATATATATATAGCCAAAAAGGAGTGGCTCAAGTAGTCAAGCACAGTGTCTCCTCATGAAGGGACCTGAGTTTGAATCCCAGTTGTCGCCTTAATATACCACCCTCCCGGGCGTTCTGCCTCAACCACAGGCATGGGAGGAGGATCTTTCTCTCTTAATCCCATATATATGTATATGTATATATATATGTATGTATATATATATATATATATATATATATATATATATATATATATATATATATATATATATGCTTTCCATAAGCAATGACAAGAAAAGGCTGATTGACTAAGTGTGTGAGCACCAAATGTGGTGAGCTTTCTATCTCGTAGAAGTGTGGTGATATTTATGTGGGCCTACCATGTAGGGTGCATTGCTACCGTGTTGGATTTTAGGTTAGGTTTAATTAGGAAATCTTGATGAGATTAAGCACCTAGAAGCATGTAGGTGACTACGGCAAAGAGTTGCATATACTGTCTATTGAAAATTTTTATAAGATGCAATTGGAAAATATTTCCTACCTTAATGATTGATTATGGCTGTTGGCATTAGTTGTGTAATATTGAATTATTATTTTTCTTGACTCACTAGAAGGTTGTACATTGCAATATTCTAAATTGTGATGGGATATCAATTTGAAAAAAATAGTGGGAGAAATAATTAATTAAAGGCCTAACTAAATATTGTCATATTTTATTCAAATTAAATCAAATCAAAAGCGTTTTAACAAATGTAGATTTTCTCTTGTAGAACCAAATGGCAAACAAATTGTCATCACGATCTTTCCTTAGGAAAGACAAACTTAATATGGTGAATTTCCATGATTGGTTATGGACTTTGAGAAGGGTTCTCAATGATGAGCATAATCTCTATGTCCTAGATACACTAGCGACAGAGATACATCCTGGTGCACCTAGGGATGAGGTGGATGCTTACTGGAAGCATGCCAATGATGTGTTAGACATAAAGCATGTTATGTTAAGCTACATGAACTATGAGTTGCATGAGCTGTGTGAAGACATGGGGATCCTTGATATGGTATCAGATCATAAGAATGTGAACCATAAAATTCGAAGCAAGAAAGGTACAATGTCTCAAAGGTGCTCTTTTAGTGTAAGATGACATAGGGAGATTCAATAGAGATCCATGTGCTCAATATGATTGGACATGTGAAAAATCTAGAAGAACTGGGATTCTCTTAGATCCAAGAGTTGGCCATGGATATGATTCGATAATCATTGGCTGAATCACATAGCCATTTTATTGAGTATTACTACTTGAATAACACAGCTAGACCACTGTCAGATATGCTTGGAATGTTGATAAATTCTGAATCTAGAATTAAGAAGGACACATCTTTGATAGTGATCAATGGAATGGAGTCTAAGGATGAATGTAAGGTCACAAAGAGTTGTGAGGGTAAGCATAAATCCATATCTTCAGCACTGAAGATAAGGAGAAAGAAAATTACAAGAGGAATTCTTCCTTTGTACTTGAATGGATTCAGGAAGATGAAGATCAGATAGAGATCTCCAGTTCCTATATATACATTATTGAGATAAATTCATCTACTTCTTGATCATGTGTACTAGATATTGTATGTGGATCTCACATATGTTTGAATAGGTAGGATCTAAAAACAAGTAAGCCTTGAAGAAAGGGTGAGGTCAAACTGTGAGTCGCATATTGTGCAAGAGTTGTTGTCACTGCAATTGGAACCTATAATTTATCTCTTCCCACATGGCTTGTAATCGAGTTAATGAACTGCTATTATGTATCTTCCATAAATAGAAACATCATTTCTTTATCTTGCATGGACAAGGATGGATATACATTTTATATTAAGATTAGTCGATGTTCTATTTCAAAACATGAGATCTTGTATGGAAGCGCCCCAATATCCTATAGTCTTTATTTAATGGATATAAAGGCAGATGTTAATAATGTAAATACCAAAATCTTAAAACTAATAACTCAAACAAGACATGCCTTTGGCATTGTCATCCAGGGCGCATAAATGAGAATCATAAATCTAGACTCCATAAAGATGGTTATCTAGACTCTTGTGATTATTCAGTAGAGACATGTGAATCTTGTTTATTAGTAAGATGGATGAGACCTTTTTAACTGGAAACAATGAGAGGGCTAGTGATCATTAGGACTCATACATATTGATGTATGTGTCCCTTTTAGAACAAATGCTAGAGGTGGTAATTCGTACTTCATTACCTTTAGTGATGACTTTGGTAGGTATGGTTATGTTTACGTGATGAAACATAAATCAGAAACCCTTGAAAAGTTCAAATATTTCATAAATGAAGTACAAAACCAACTTGGCGAATGTATTAACACACTTCCTTCTAATCGAGCTAGAGAATACTTAAGCCAAGAGTTTGAGGATGTTTAAGAGATGGTGGTACTGTATCATAATGGACACCACCTGGAACACCTCAGCATAATGGGGTATCAGAAAGAAGGAATTATACATTGCCAGACATGGTATGATCAATGATGAGTTTAGCTTAACTTCTAACTACCTTTTGGGGTTATGCTCTTGAAACTATCACATTTACACTAAATATTGTACCATCTATATTGGTTCAAAAGACACCATATGAGATATGGTCTGGGAAGCATCCCAATGTATCTTTTATGAAGATTTGGGGCTGTGAAGCTTATGTGAGAAAGAAGTTTCTTGAAAATCTTAGACCCTAGTTAGATACATGTTATTTTTTTGGATATCCTAAGGAAAAAAAAGGATATTTTTTTTATTCCCTATCTGACAACAAAGTGTTTGTTGCCAGAGATATTGTATTTCCAGAAAAGGAATTTGTTTCCAAAGGAGTTAGTGGGAGGAACGTAGAACTTGAAGACATTCCAGACCAACAAGAAAACATTCAGCCAGTAGAGGTACAGGAGGAACAAAGAGAATCACAAATCATTGTGGAATCTCAAATTCCTCAAGTAACTCAAGAATCTCATAAATCTAGTAGGACACACCTTGATCCTGAAAGATTTGGTTTTGTGACTCAAGAAGGTTTTGAGTTGATCATAGATGATGAGACAACCTACCTAGAAGCTAGTAAGGGACCAAAGTTTGATAAATGGCTTGAGGTCATGAGATATTAGATGGAATCCATGTACACCAATAAGGTATGGACCTTGGTGGATCTAGCTAAAGGGGTAAGACCCATAGGGTGCAAGTGGGTCTTCAAGAAGAAGAACAACATGGATGGTAATGTACAAACCTATAACGATAGATTGGTTGAATTAGGTTTCAGATAAGTTCAAGGTGTTGACTATGACGTAACCTTTTCTCCAATTACCATGGTTAAGTCCATAAGGATCATGCTTTCCATTACAACCTAGAATGACTATGAGATTTGGTAGATGGATATTAAAATTGCATTCATTAGTGGGAATCTTCTTGTGGATGTGTACATGACACAACCTAAGGGTTACTAAATCCAAAGGCTGCAAATAAAGTATGTAAGCTACAAAAGTCAATATATGGACTAAACAAGCATATCAGAGCTAGAATGTTCATTTTGACAAAATAGTCAAAGAGTTTGACTTTAGTCAAAATGAAGATGAACCATGTGTTTATGAGAAGGTTAGTGTGAGCATGATTATATTCCTCATATTGTATGTAGATGGTATCCTATTCATTAGGAATGACATCCCTACTTTACATATGGTAAAGACCTAGATGGGAAATGTATTCTCTTTGATGTACTTGGGTGAAACATCCTATATCTTAGGAATTTAGATCTATAGAGATATATCTAGAAGGATTCATGGACTAAGTCAGAGCACATGCATTGACAAAGTGTTGTAGAGGTTCAATATGGAGAAATCAAAGAGTGGAAACCTACCCATGTCTCATGGAGTTACCATCTCTAGAGCTCAGTGCCCCAGTTTTTGTAAAGAAAGGGAACACATGACTAGGATTCCATATGCATCTACAATTGGGTCCATCATGTACACAATGTTATGTACTCATCATGATGTCTCATATATCTTGAGTATGATTAGCAGAGATCAGACAAATCCAAGTGATGCTCACTGGACAGCCGTGAAGAATACCCTTAAGTACTTGAGAAGAACTAAGGATCAGTTCCTTGTATACAACAGAGAGGAAAAGTTGATGTTAAAAGGTTACACCGATGCAAGCTTACAAACTGACAAAGATTACTACAAATTGTAGTCAAGATTTGTGTTTTGCCTCAATAATGGATTTGTGAGTTGGAAGAGTTCCAAGCAAGAGACATTTGTAGATTCTACAATAGAGGTTGAGTATATTGATGCATACAATGTAGAAAAGGAAGTTGTTTGGATCAAGAAGTTCATTTCTAAACTTGGGGTGGTTCCAAGCATCAGTGATACAATTGATCTATATTGTGATAGCAATGGAGATATTGCAAAAACTAAGGAACTCAGATCACATCAGCATTCCAAGCATATACAAAGGTGCTTCCATATCATATGAGAGATCGTACCATGAGGAGGTGAAGGTTTGCAGAGTACCAACCGAAAGCAATGTAGCTAACCCACTGACAAAAGAACTTTTACAACAAAATCATTATGGTCGTATTAGGTCACTTGGGATCAAATTCATGAGTGATTGGATCTAAGTGATAGTGGTAGTTTGTTGGTATGGATGCCCAGAGAGACGGTCATCTCTAAGTGAAAGTGAGAGTTTATTGGTATGCCTAGAGAGTTGGTCATATTGTGATTGTAATGCCATATCTTATAAATGATTTAATTGATAGTAATGGCAATCTTCAAAATTATTCTATTTTATTCAGTTATGAGATAATGATGTAACGTAATAAATGTCTAGAAAATTATATTACTAAATAACATATTTCTTTGGGTTGATGAATTGAACAATGAGATTGTACGGATGTCAAGAGTATATACATCCTTGTTATGTCCCTAGTCGGTTTTTATTATGGGAGGATGATAGAAATCAATAACACATAAGAATAGAGTGAGTGTTGGTTGATAACAAAACCTCGTTAAGTCATGATATATGATATCCAACCAAAGGGTGCATTTTGACACATGGGGATGATTGTGATGAATGTAGAAGGGATTTTTCCTTCCTACATGAGTATGATATCCTGGCCACTTGATAAGAGAGACTAAGAAATGCATCTCCATGCTTATGTGAGTCAATATGTGATATTGAGCTTACATATATCTCATACATTCATCTCCAATTCAAGGAACGTGGATTAAATGTTGAATAGAATGACAATTCCATGTCTGAGGTTAAATGTGGATATCAGTGACAAAGGAACTACACAAACACTGTAACACCAATCACATATTGTAGGTTGAAGTTGTTCTCCAACTTTCCAAATTACTTTGGTTGCAATGATGACCACTCATTGCATGTGATGACTTATAATAATTATGGACATTCATTGCCAATGTAACTTGGAACCTATAAGGTCACACATATAGGATACACTTGGAATCAAAGTTTATTCATGAATGATTCTTAACTTGATTACTAAATTTGTGACGTCCCCGGATTTTCTAAAACTTAATCTGATGTGTGACGTCCAAATTGAAACCCTCACCTCAGCGAGAATCCCAATTTAAGCATCCCACACAAGGCTAAGAAGAAGAAAATCAGAGGAGGTCAGAAGGAAACCAATTAGATAGTACATGTACATGAACAATAATAAACCACAACACTTGTTCACCATTCAACATATAATTACAACATGAATTGTTACAACATTTGATATTACATATTGAACAGCAAACTGCTAAACATATACATGTACTACAACTACACTACAGGATCTTAAGACAACAGGTCCACCTGAACATCAGCTCGCTACACAACTCTCCACTATCCTGGATCTTCAAGAGCATAACCACAACCTAAACAAAAAGATTACATGCGGTACACGTCAGCACAATATTTCAAGAATATTGTACTGAGTACGCCTACGTGTCTTTTATATACCTCTCATCATATCTTGGCAATAAGATAAAACTAATATACTTGGCAGTAACAAAAGAATATAAGAAGAGTGTATACTTGCACAAAGATATTCATTAACAAAAGAGAACACATATTTTAAGCACATTTCCATTATATATCCATGCATTTGCCACCTGAGGGAATAATGCATCATCTCTGCTACCAACGAGAATGAGATGTAAGGCCTTATGATCTACTACCAAAGAGTTAGATCATTGTACAATGTGATCTGCTACCAAAGAGAATGATCACTTTCAAGCACTATGCTACCAAAGAGAATTAGTGCTTTCATATAATGGAACAAATATATTATGTTTGATGTGTTCATAGCCATAAGTATGGAAAGTCATGCAACATATCATACAAGAACAATCATTTCAATCAATACCATATGCCAAGTATTTTACTACTCATATAACACAAGCATATTGTATAATAAGCCAAGTAAGAGGTAATAGCGTACCTTGATCAAGAACAAACCTAATCATCAGATCCTCATGTCATATATGTATCCCAGGTCAAACCCTGATAAAGATAAGATCATATACTATCATCAGGTTCTCATCCTATTATATCTCATCTTAACCCTAATTATGTCCATTAGGGTTTGCTTATCTCATTATGATATTCTCATCATTACTTGCATTCTTATCTTAGATTTATCTTACTGATGTCATATTCCAAATTATGGTCCATTATCTGAATATTATCTTCCATAGCATTTTCGTGCACATTAATTAACCCTAGGTTACATGTATTACTCAAATTAGGGTTTCATTACATGTTTCAAGGTTCATCTTCATATAACATGGATTCTATTCGTCATTATGATCTCATCTTTAATTCTGAGGTTCCAGATACTGATATGAGATTACTCTGTAAATTTTACCATTTATTGACCATGTATGCATTTAATACATTTTATCTAGGGTTATTAGCCCTAATTAGCCATATTAAGCAAATTATGTAATTGCGTGCATCAACATGATCACAACTGGCATCAGGTGTATTATACACATTAAAATGGAGTTACTGACATTTTTCCATAATTTTATATAATCATTTGGTATTTATTATCCATTAATTAAGCATTTTGAAACTAATAAGATATCACTGATATTCATGCATCAAGATCCTGATATTATAGTTCCAGGTTGTTCTACGCATTTTTCTGAGAATTTGGGTATATTATATGTATTTTTCTGATACTCGGGCTAATTTCTACGATTTATACAAGGTCTGAGATTTTTCAGATTATTTACCTTATTGCGGCCAATCGTCCATCGCCACGTGGTTCCAGGGCTGGCACAATTCCTTTTCTTGTTGCGGTCGGTCCCAGGCTGGTTTTGGTCGGTTTATTGTTGGTTCGCTGCGAGCCGGCCGGTCCTTCTTGGTTTGGACCCGGTTCAGGGTTGCGGACCCGGTCTGCTCCCTTTCTCCTTCCGCTCGCGATCTAGCCCGTGGTCTCTGTTTCCTCTGTGAAACAGAGGTCCGCCGCACGGGCTCTCCTCCGGTGAGCACAACCTCGCTGCCATGGCCTCCTCGTCAGCCACTAAAAGCTCCATCGGCTTCGGTTCCCTTGGGGAGACCTCCATGGCCGCTCCTCTGCTCGCTTACTTCTCCACCTGTCCATCTAGGTGGGAGCGCCGCCTCCATAGGTCACCACCGCGAGAGAGATCTCCGGCGAGCAAAGACTAGCACGAGAAAGTACCTCAAAACTCCTAAGGACACCATCAGGTTCGGAATGCATCTCCGGACCTCCTCGGCTACCCCAATCCTCGGGTTCACCTTTGGATCTCCTACCGCACAAGCTCCCCACCGCTTGCGGCTGCTGCGGCTGTGCGAAAGAGGCATAACACTTCTGGGCCCCCAAACTCCAGGGCAGAGCGATGCAAGGTTTAGCAAGGTCACCACAAACTCGTCCAAAACCCCAAGCTTCCTTTCTCCTCTCTCATCTGCTTCGAAACACCCTTCTAACTCCCTATTCTACTCGTGGCCTCCACCTGCAGTGTGGTGGAGAACTAGAGGATGTGAGTAGCTCGTTCTTCCTGCTCTCTTAGTCACTAACCACAAATGAGGGGTCGTGGCATTTGTATGGACGAGTGGAGATCAACTGCTCACCCACACTCTACTCTTGTCCCACGATCAGCGTGCAGCCTGACATTGTGGTTGCTACCTGCGGTCAAGGCAGTAACCGCAAGGTTAGGGACAACACTGTGACCCTGGATATCTAATCCAACGGTGTGAGTGAGTCCCTCGTTTGAGCCATCCGTGTTTCACTCAAGACCACGCTTACTGCCCCTAGATCAGATCTCTAGGGTTAGGATCTGGCTGGTCAGATCCAGCTTGATTAAAGGGGCGTGACACATCCGTCACCCCTAAACTTATGGATCCAAATTATTATATTAACATCAATTAACAAACCTTCTTTGTCAAGAGCATGGAACCCTCAATTTAACTCAACCTTATGCTTTCACTTAAGTCATTGGACATTTAGGATTCTAAAAGTCCACTCCATCACAAAATTGTTTAAGTATTCAACTTAAACAATAATATTTGAAAATTGACTGATTGGACTGGGAACCGACCGGTTCAAGTGTTGAAATGATCGATTCAAGTGTCAGGTCAATTAGAAACAAAATTGGATAAACAATGCTTGAACTGGGGCATGAAATGACTTATTCACTATGTGAACCAATTAGTTCAAAGGTGTGAGAGGACCAATTCAAGATTTGAACCTCCCAATTCATTGATCAATTCAATTGGATTACATATTAGTGTTCAAGTTGTGTGGTGCATTAATCAGATTTTAATTGCCAATACAATTGTGACTGGGAAACATGATGAAATGAGTGATTCAAGGGTTGAATCAATGGGCTCACATGCCAACCGACCGGTTCACTTATGAACTAACCATTTCATCATTCACATGATGTGAAAATTCATGAAATTCTATTCCCTTGGAATCCTGATCAGATTGGGAATCCTGACTCTTACCCTCCTATAAATAGAGGGGTATCGGGGGCTTCTCAGACACATCAATTAACTATAATTGTTGTTGTCTTCTTTATTTGTGTTAACCGAAAGAACTCGAACAAGTCCTACACAATAAGGGAGGGATAGCAATGTAGAATAATTGTAGGAGGGTAAGTAGATGCTAGTACACAAACTAGAAGGGAAAACACCTTCTTGTCAGTTCTTCTAGAATGACAAGAGTTCCCAGTGGTCTGAGTGGACTGCTATAGAGGAAAAGTGGTTTTTTTTGCACCTCAGAGGACAATCTCACTTTGTTGTGTGTGGTAAACAACCAAGAGGATGATGTAGACATTGTCCATGTGCAACTAGAAGAAAGGCATAACTACAGTGAGGAGATTGATGTTGGACTTGCTCTTAGAACAAGTATATCATTGTACCCATCCTTCCCATTATATAGTTGTTTACGGGATCTACTGTTTAACAAGGAGTATGGTAGTTAAATTTTTGTTTCCACTGCATGTTATGTCACTATATTTCCTTACAAACATTTATGTCATAAACATGTTGGTTTACACAAGGCACTTACTTTGGTTGGATTAAATAGTAAAATGAAAGGAAGTGAGGTGGCAGTCAAGCAAGAGGCTCATTGTGCTTCACAAATGGTTGGAATAGATTACATAAACTCATGGAAGAGTTTTCCATCCTTATAGATTGTTTCATTAGCTCTATCCTTTGATAAGGGCTTGGTGTTGGATATACTTAATTAACGTATTTGAGATTAACATAAGGTGGAGTGTGGTGAAAATGAGATAAACACTAGTAGTTAATGTTGGCTTTAGATAGGCCAATCTAGAGGAAATCAAGTTAGGTATTAGAGTTGATTTATAGTGTTTATTAATAGATATGTCAACCTCAACTTACTTGAAACTATATAGAAAAGTGGAAGGGATTTTATCTCACATATTAATGGTCAAGGAATGAGTCTCTTCTCATTTCAACTGCTAAGATCATAAGGAGTTTGTGGGAAAGTTGTCTTTGTCTTTACAATCTTAGTTAGCCACAATGCCAATGACACATATATTGACTACAAAAAAATGTGATTAGAGGTAGGGAACATGTTATATGTTGTTTGATCAAGATTCAAATCCATGAGCTTAGGTTTTGAGTGGCCGTTGATATTTTGTAGCTATCTTATGTAAGGTACCACATATTCTTGCATTTACCATTTCATATAGATATGATGGATGATATATAGGCCTTAGGTAAGAAGAATTGCATTATATGAACTAATCTTTTAGGGTATTCTAGTATCAAACTTACATATATTTTAAACAGTATGTCCAAATAATATGAAGATTTAATATAACTATTTTTGTAAGGATAAACATCTTTGGTCCAATATATAGGACCTTATTCTAAAATAATAATTAGTGGGACATTTATGATACACACAATATATATATATATATATATATATATATATATATATATATATATATATATATATATATATATATATATATATATATATATATATATATATATATATATATATATATATATATATAATCTTCAAATATATAATTTGATTATTATTAAACATGACCAACTTCTACATGTTAGCTTTATCTTGTTGTAGACATTTTACCAATGCATAATCTGATTCCATTTTAATCACTTTATATTTTGGGAAGCATTATTTGATATGGGTGTACTAGAGAATAGCACTTATATATAGATATGGAATGTATACTATATCACATCCCCCAAAAAATAGTACAATAGAGTAGGTGAGGAAGTCTTCTCTTCGCATCAGATTTTAGTTTCCATGTTAAAAATTATGCTTCATGGTGGTTCCCTTGTACCTTGAGCATCAATGTCAATTTATTTCATATATTATTGTTAATGAACGAGTTTTATGGATAATATACATTATCTCATAACTTCATAGGATCACAATTTAATACTAGGATTCATCCATCACATAATGGTTCAAATTACATACACAAAAGATAGTGTGTATCATTTTTTACTATGGTAGCAAGCCAACCTTATAAGTACATTTGCCGATGTTCTCTAGGACATATAATGGATCAAAAAAGGGGGGTTGAGATTCCTTCTTCTTTTCTATGGAGTAGATAGGTCCCATCTCTATAAAGGCATGATCACCAAGTTTGACATATATCTATGGTTTTTTAACATTTGTCTATGATATATGGTTATCCCCCCCTTCAATCTTTTCTTGATTTAGGACACTTGAGCATATAGAGTTGCAACTCCTAAACTTTCATATTTTCTTATTCCTTGACTTATACCCAATATATAGGGATGTATGTAGACTACCCATAGAGAACTTTGTATAGGGCATATCAATACTAAATTTATAGTCCTTTTTATATGAAAACTTAACTAATGGTGTGTGTGATCCCATAAACCTTTCCAACCCAGGACATGATCCCTAAGATGCTATCTTATAGAATATGGATGGTGCATTCAAACTATCCTACTAATTTTGACATCATATGCCAAACTACTCTTGTCACAAAATGGTCTCATAACCGCAAGCAGGCCATGAGACTAGGGTATAATTTTGGGATAACGTTTAGCTAATCTTACACCCTTTTCTATTTTCCATTTAACCGCTAAAGGGGTATCATTGCAATAGATGACCATGATAACATCATTTTCCCCTCAATTCTGGATTTGTACTTGATCAAGACCAACAAATTCCCAGGTTTAGGGTGGAGGATGGGGAGTACGTATCTCACTCTTCCAACAAGTATCTTTCTTTATTCTATTTTTGACAGCTTAGTATCTATTCCATTAATGCACGCATATATATCATTGCATTTACCATGATTTATGGTTTTCTTTTATGCATTTTAGTGTGATGCATCATATATCTAGTTGTCTTAGTTCATTCCTTCTTCTTTACCATTGCATACATACACATAAGTTTTATTGGATATACCCCTTAAAATTATGTCAAACCTCTTGATGAGATTTATTGTGAGAAATTGAAAATGATTAGAACCCACCCAATTACTAATGACCTTAATCAACATGGTCTTCGATAAGATGTGAATTCCATTGCTAAAAATAAAATTTAATGCTCGTTGTTTGTGACTAGCACCGATTATTTGTGGCAATGTCAATTATACCCTATTTTGTATTGTTTAATAAAAAGAATGTGAAGAAAAATCCAATGTATTGAAAATGAAAATAAGTGAAATGTGCATGATCTGACCCCTTTTTTATACTTCTTCCATATTCTATCCATCCATCCACCAGAAAGAGTGGCAAACTCTAAGTTTGGTATGGTTCAAAACCCCTTTTCTCTATAATTGCTTTGTCTATACATCTCCTATGTAATAGGGGTTTATCACAAAAGTGTCAATGTGCACCAAAGCATACCTCTTATCATTCCATTATATACCCATGGTTACAAGCTATACTCCACTTCATCCATTCTCGTTGCTACTAATGGGATATGTGCAAACTTACATATTGTGGGGGTCTCTATGACTTTTCCTATAATTCATAAGTATGCTTGATATTGAGGATTTTGATACAAGAGTAGGTGATGTGAATCAATGATGGGTATGAGGATATAGAAAGTTGCATTATGTGCTTTTAGGAAGTTTGGTTGCTTGACTGTGCCTAGTGGTAGTATAAAGCATGTTTGAAAGAGAGAGGTTTGATTTGGGTTGTTAGTATTATTTAGCAATTGTCTCTACTTTTGTGTTACTCGAGAATGATGAATGCTTAAGTATGACATTCTTGATGAATACCTTTCATCCCAGTTTAAGTTGCATTTTTATCTTATTGTTGTATTCATTTTCCTTATATACTTCAAAACTAGCTTCCCTTTAGTTTGTAGTTATATATTAATCTATAAGTATTTGATCTAATTCCTTGATTTTTGTAGCATGTTTGAACTTTGATATCTCCACAACAACATTCAAGCAATGTCCCATTGGTTTCTATAAATTTGCATTTCAATCGGTTGACAACCAATGGAAGGTTATGTATTCATCCACCAGTGCCCAAGGACCAATGAAGGCTCCCTCTTTTTCCTATAGTTGAACTCCCAAACTCATGAACCAATGAGATTCTAGAAGCCACCAATCGATGAAAGTACAATGTACATCTACTGATGGAAGAACTCCTCCCACATTCTAATGAAAATTTGGGAGGTTTCCTACCAGGAGAATCCTCAACATCCATCAACCAATGTAAATATCCTTTTGTGTCTACTATGAAATTCATGTGAAATAAACTATCAATGAAGGCATAGACAAGCCAATAACCGATGACTTCTCTATACCCCCATCTAGCGTTGGGGTGTCTACAAGTCCACCTAATGATGAAAGTAATGCATAGAAATGGAAACTCCACATAACCAACAATTGATGGGTCCACTATATAGTATCCTCCTACCAATGAGGCATTAGTTATCATCCTTTGATGAAATCTCTATGAGCCTCAACCAACAAAGATCATGCCTATTCTCCAACTGATGGGAACTCTAGGAGTCACGAGACTCCTCATCTTCCTCTTGTGATTGTCCTCCCATTTATGGAGGCTAACAAGTTGTTTGGCTCCAAAGGCAAACACCCAATGCTTATAATTACAAAGCATTGGTCTCTAATAAAAGGGTCCAATCTAGACTCTTCCAAGCTACATATATTAGTTCTCAACATCCATCTCCAACTTATGATGGTGGCTTCCATCAATCGACTATGACAAAGAGAAAAGGACCACCATCACCATACACTTGCATTGACTTTATAACAATCTAATCCAAACTATGAAGGAGGAAGGTGATACCCTAAAGAACATCTCTGACAAATGCCAAGGAGTGATATCGTTGTTGTATCAAACACCATCATATTCAAGCTCAAAGACAGGCACCCAAACACCACATATGCTCCTTCATTGTCTCCTATGATGGTAAGAACCCATCCTACTAATCAAACAATGATGGATAATAAGGAAAAAGTCGTTAGACAAAAACCCATAAAAAACTAAATTCATCAAAAGCTGAGTGAAAAAACCTAAATAAATGATACATATAGAGATTTGATCATCAAAAACCACCATAAAACCTTGCAAATGATATATAAAAGCAAAACACTACAGATACAAACTATTATACATGTAGACATGATAAAGAATCGTCTTCTACTTTTTAACAAAAATATTGTTCCCAAGGATAAGTAGAACCATTGATTTAGATACAAAGTATGACCATCAATTTCAGAAGTAAGTAATACCATCAATTTCTACACTAAGGGAAAACCAATTTATCACACTAAGAAAAAACCATCCTTACATACCTTCAAAACAAGGTACTTCATTGTCCTACTAGAAGGGAGGCTTATATGATCTAATGATAGTTTTACCACACACATCTATCATGCATGTATACAAAGTAGTGCACATAAGATCATCGCTTTTCATAATACCAAGATTAGGGAAAGATCTATATAGAACAAGTTAAAAAGCATGCAAGAAAAGGGTTGAAGGTTATATAACTAGCCTCAAGATGAAGATGAATGTCCAAACAGCAAGTTGTCTCAAGGAGACAAGATGAAAACCCTAGTTTTACACTCCTGAAGCTCCAAGGTTGATCCTCTCTTCAAGAATAAGGGTAGATCAAGGGAAAGAGATAGAAGAAAAGGGTTTCTTCAACCACATGCACGAGTTTCCATCATGAGAACTAGGGTTGCACCCATGGATGGAGAGAGTAGAGAGATAACAATAAAAAAACTAGATTATAGACGAATATCTTACCCGAATAAGGCAAGAAACTAGGTTAGAAAGATCCAAACAACCCTAGAGAGGCTTGGTTCCAACCATAGAACAACACACATCCATGATCTATCCAAGCTTCATCCACAAGAGGTCCTTCCTTCACAAAATGATGGGTTTGTGTCTCTCTAGTAACAAGGACAAGAGGGGGAAGGGAAAGGTTTTGGTATGTATGCCATGAGAGCCTATCATATGATTATTGGTTTGGCATACGTCATGATTGATTTGAAAAATATTAAAGGCAAGCTTCCAATTTATTCTAGCTCAATCGATTATGAGATAAATGATGGAGAAGAATGAATGTCTAAAGAATGACAATACTCAATGATGTTTGTCTTTAGGTTGAGGACCTGAATAATGATATCATATGAATGCTAAGAGTATGTATATTCTTGTTATGTCCCTAGTCAGATGTCATTATGAAAGGTGGATAGACAACAATGAAACATTAAGAATAGAGTGTGTCTCGGTTGATGATAGTGTTTCATTAGTCATGATATGTGATATCAAACTAAGGACACAGATACATGTTGGAGAACAGTGTATTGCATACACCCACCATGGAAGTGATACTTGGTAGTCAGAATCATCTCTCATAGTGATGGTGGTGATTGTAATTCTTAGACATGAAATCACTACACTCGTCTAATGTGATTGGGTACACTTTGACATCATTAAACATAGTCTTGTAACATGGGTTGTTATAGTGGTGATGATTTGGTGGCTTTGATGCATGAGATAGACTGGGATTTTTCCCTCTTAAGGTAGTATGATGTCCCGGCCACTTGGTAAGCAAGACTGAGAAAGTCATGCGCATGCACATGTGAAACATAAATGAACGTTGAAAGGATAAAAACTCCATGCCTTGAGTTCATTTAGGATATCAGAGACAAAGGAATTAAACATTCACTGGAACACCAATCATAGATTGTAGGATTGAAAGTTATTCTCCAACTTTCCTTTTCACTTGGGTAGCAATGATGTACGACCAGGTACTACTCTTTGCTTGTGATGTCATAAGCTAGTTATGGATATTCACTGTCAATGTGAAATGTGATGTATATGGTCACACACAAACACTACTACAGAAATAGCATTCAGTGTCGCTTTTCTGGGCGTCGGTTTTTAAGGAACACGGACGCCTTATATTAAAGGCGTCGGTTATTTAGAAGAACCGAAGTCTATATTCAAAGACCAGCCAAACACGGGTACCGCTTTGTATACAACGTCGGTTGTTTATACAAAACCGATGCATTATTTCATCCAATTTTCGAGCGAAAAAAATAATGTCACTTTCGGCGTCGCGTCTGTAGTTAAAACACCGACGCTTATGTGCGATGGAAATTTGCGCGAAAAGTGTCCTTTTCCGCGTCGGTCGTCCTTTAATAACCGACGCTGAATGTGGTTCCCGCCAAACGTTTTCACGAAAATATCGTCCAAATGGACGTCGGATGTTGCGAACGACCGACGGTAAATATGTTTAGGCGTCGGTTGTTGTAAACAACCGACGCTATTGGGGAACTTCATAACCTTCGATCGCCCGACTCTTCCCCTCATTGCTACCCTATTTCCCTATTGCGGCGATTTCTCCGGCGATTTCTCTGTAATTTTTCTCCGGCGCTTCTCTCCGGTGCCCCATCTCCGGCGTCCCCTCTCCGGCGCCCCTCTCCGACGCGTTTCTTCTCTGGCACCCCTGCGCCGCCGCCACGCCTGACAACCGGCGCCCCTGCTCCAACCGCCTGCGCCGCCGCCACGCCTGACAACCGGCGCCGCAGCAACGCCTGGTGCCCACCTGCCTGCCACGCCTGAGAACCGGCGCCGCCGTACCCCCTTCTCCTTCTCCTCCGCCTGGCCGCTGCCTGCCTGCCGCCGCCTGGCCGCCTGCCTGCCTGCTGCGGCTGACGCTCCTGCTCGTCGGAGTCACTACCGCTGGTTCTGGAGCTCGTCGTCCGCCACCCACGTACTCAACCAGCTCGACCTCACCCTACTCTTCTTGCCCAGGTACCTGCAGACCTACCCAGGCGCGAAATTGGTTCTTTATGTGCTGACCTAATCTGTTGCCTAATCTGTTTGCACGAAATTGGCTCCCTACTCTGCTTGCTTAATGTGCCTAATCTGCTTTAAGTGGTCCTAATATCATAACATGATAGTTTTATTATATGATTTGTGGCACTTTAGGGTGTATATACATGCAAATTATATAAGTGATAGATGTTGGATGTTTGTCAAGGTTTTTTGAAGATTGAATAAGTGATAGATGCTGGATGTTTATTTATTTCATCTATCCATGTTGCCTATAGTTTATAACATTGCATTGTGAATTATTACATGTTTGAAACTATGAAATTCTTGATTTATTAGATGATATTCAAGAAAACCCTAGTTTGATGAGCATGTTGTTAATCATGTGAATTATGATTCTTCTATATATTCTGATGTCATTATCTAATTATGTGATCCCAACATATTAAATTGAATTAGAATGATTTCATGAATTATAGGGTTTATATAAGAATGACAACACATGTATTTGTTGGCCTAGAAACCCGTCCAAGATTTACTCAGTAGGAGTAAATCTTGGATAGTCCCCAGTTTGGGACTGTTCTTGAACACCTAATCTCACTTAGGATGTAAGTGTATAATGTGTATTGGGTTTTCGAGAAAATTTCGGTAGCATTTCCCCGTTTGTTCTCTAAGTACATATGTACTTAGAGAACAACGGGGAAATGCTGCCGAAATTTTCTTGAAAACCAAATACACATTATACACTTACATCCTAAGTGAGATTAGGTGTTCAAGGATGGGATAGGTGGTACACATTTATTATATATAAGATTGACATCAAATGTGTTTGTTGGCCTAGAAACCCGTCCAAGATTGACTAATATATACTTGTTTCCTAATATATACTTGTTTAAAAGGTTAACTGATGTTATACAACTTTTTCTGAAAATATATAACATCGTTATATGTACTTACACTTTGTTAATACTAATATTGTGCAGTCTCTGTCTTCGCATAACAATGACTATGAATTGGGCCTCTATGTCAATGTTAACGTTCCCTATTGAAGAACAATTGGACATCATCCTAGATGATCGTTCCTTAAACCAATTGGTCATACCCAAACATTGGCGTTTTCTAAAAGGAAGACACTACATGCCTGGTAAAGTGACCCTAACTTTTGGAAATTATTCACATGTAATCGAGGTTGAGTATGATTTGGCGGGAAATCTTGTATCAAAATCCGGTTGGCGTGATTGGATTGGAGAGCTGCATGTGGTCCGTTGGAATAGGCTTTTTCTCCGTCCAGTTGGCGATAATTCCATCAAAGTTTGGATAACCAACATCAACTGCGAGACCCCCGATCATCTTCTGCGGTATGAGCGCACGGCGTCGCATATCAGCTCAGACAAATCTGAATCTGAGGCCCCTATCAGTTCAGATTCGTCTAAATACAGTGAGGAGCTTCGTGACACAGCTTCATCATCAAAAAGAAGTTACTGATGCATGCAGGACCATGTTGGTGTAGTATTTAGTTGTCTATCTATCTAGACTTGTCTGTAGTAATAGTTTTTTTAATTATGCGCATGTTTAGGGGTACACCAACCCCTTTGTTTAGTTATTGTTATAACTAAAGTGTGTGTTCCCATGAATGGAACTGTAAGTTGCTACATGAATGCTTATAACTGAAGTGTGTGTTCCCATGAATGTTCCCATTTACATGATTACACTACTATTTTCTCATATTGTCTTGCCTCAAAAAAAAATTCTTTTATTGTTTAGTCTATTTTAATACGACATACTTGCTTATATCTTTCTTAATGATGAACTGTAATACGACATACTTGCTTATATACTTGTTTCCTAATATATACTTGCTTTCCTAATATATACTTGCTTTCTCTGATCTTAGAATGGATAGATCATGGATGTCCATTCGTAATCGTTGCACCCCATAGTTTATATCTGGTCTTGATCAGTTTATTAGATTTGCCGAGGAACATAGGAAAAAACCTACAGATAGGTTCTACTGTCCATGTAGGCATTGCGGTAACAACTTGAAACTCAACACTGGTGAGGAAATCAAAAGTCATGTCATGTGCAACGGGATTGTACAAGGCTATACAGAATGGCACTGGCATGGAGAGATTTCAAAATCGAATCCAGTAGATGTCAATAGCAGTGCTTGGGTGGAAGAAGAAATTGCCTCCGATGACGTAAATGTGAACGAACCAGTTCCAGCAGACATTGTTGATGCGATGCTGGATAGTTGTAGGGTAGAGCACACCGATCCACCTCCTATCTTTACAAACATTGTGCATGATGCTGAGATACCGTTATACACAGGCTGTGCTAAGTTTACGAAGCTTAGCGCTGTGCTGAGATTGTATAAGTTGAAAGCTAACAATAGATGGAGCGACAAAAGCTTCACTGAATTGTTGACTTTGTTGAAAGAAATTCTTCCTGAAGGAAACGAGCTGCCAATCTCAACATACCAGGTAAAGAAAATGTTGTGCCCAATGGGAATGGAGGCCAAAAAGATACACGCATGCCCGAATGATTGTGTATTATTTCAAAAGGACTATGTAGATTTGAAAGATTGTCCAAAATGTGGTGCGTCACGATATAAATTGACGACTTCGGGGGAGTCCAAAACTGGTTCTCCTGCCAAGGTGTTGTGGTATCTACCTATAACATCACGGTTTCAACGCTTGTTTGCAAATCTGAAAGATGCGAAGAATTTGAGGTGGCATGCAGATGTTAAGAAAAATAATGATGGGATCCTACGACATGCGTCTGATTCCCCACAGTGGAAGAAGATTGATGTATTGTTCCCTGAATTTGGTGAAGAAGTCAGGAATCTAAGACTTGGGCTTTGTACAGACGGGATGAATCCGTACGGGACATTGAGCAGCCAACATAGCACTTGGCCAGTCATGCTTGTTATATACAATCTTCCTCCCTGGCTGTGTATGAAAAATAAGTACGTTATGTTGTCATTGTTGATATCGGGCCCTAAACAACCCGGAAATGATATCGATGTTTATCTTGAACCTTTGATTGATGACTTAAAGAAACTTTGGGCTGAAGGTGTGATGACCTATGATGCTTCTGCAAGAGAGACATTTCGTTTGCATGCTATGTTGTTTTGCACTATTAATGACTTTCCGGCATATGGGAATTTGTCTGGATATAGTGTCAAAGGAGCTAAAGCGTGTCCTATATGTGAAGAAAACACTGATTCAATAAGACTAAAATATGGCGGCAAGACTGTATATCTTGGTCATCGAAGGTTTCTTTCAAAATTCCATCCGTATCGTAGGAAGCGCAAAGCATTCAATGGATTGAATGATGAACGGAGTGCACCTAAACCTATACCAGGGGATGTTGTTTATGAAAGAGTAAAAGACATTGTCAATGAATTTGGTAAGAAATCACAATGTAGTATGGCCACACGGAGTGACAATTCTTCATTCAAAAAGAAGTCAATATTTTGGGATCTTCCTTATTGGAGTTCTTTGTCAGTCAGGCATTGTATCGATGTAATGCACGTTGAGAAAAATGTCTGTGATAGCATCATTGGTACTCTATTAAATATACCAGGTAAGACTAAAGATGGGATAAAATCCAGACTGGACCTACGTGAAATGGGAATAAGGTCAGAATTAACAGAATTACGTGAAATGGGTAATAAAAGAACATACTTACCTCCCGCTTGTTACACGTTGTCTAGAAAGGAGAAGAAAACTTTTTGTGAATGCTTGGTAAATGTTAAGGTGCCACATGGTTACTCATCCAACATCCGTAGATTGGTATCAATGAAAGATCTGAAGTTGATAGGTCTTAAATCTCATGATTGTCACACTCTAATGCAACAAATATTGCCCGTGGCAATTCGATCTATATTGCCGAAGCATGTAAGGTTTGCAATTACCAGACTTTGTTTCTTTTTCAACAGTCTATGCAGCAAAGTTATTGACCCTGATACTCTCGATAATTTGCAAAGAGAAGTGGTTGTTACCCTATGTCAGCTTGAGATGTATTTCCCTCCTTCGTTCTTTGATATCATGGTACATCTTGTTGTCCACTTGACTAGGGAAGTGAAAATCTTGGGACCGGTTTTCTTGCATTGGATGTATCCCTTTGAACGATACATGAGCGTTTTTAAAGGTGATGTTCGAAACCGTTATCGTCCTGAAGGGAGTATTATTGAAGGTTATGTGGCGAGAGAGGTTATGGATTTCTGCAATGACTTTCTCAGTGGTAATGACACTCCTGATAATGACACGAATATTGAGGAGGGCAAAGGAATTTTGGGATCACGGGTGAAAGTAATCAGCCGTGAGCAGTTGGAACAAGCTCACTTGTATATTTTACATAATATGGACGAAGTGAGTGTTTATATCGAGGAACATACCAATTTCATAAAGAGACAACATCCTCGAGAAAGTTCAATGTGGCTTGCTAGAGAGCATAATAAGACTTTTACTAAGTGGTTTGAAGATAAAGTCTTACATCAACTATCTCAAACACCAAATGATATTACAGAAACTATCAAATGTCTCGCCTTTAAACCAAAATCGAATGTTATGTCTTATGAAGGGTTTGACATTAATGGATTCACATATTACACAAAGCGCCAAGATGATAAGAGTGTCGTCCAAAATAGTGGGGTCACTCTTCAAGCGTCAACTATGTACTTTGCAAGTGCAAAGGATAAGAGTCCACGTGAAGCTAAAATGTCATATTACGGTGTCATTGAAGACATTTGGGAGTTTGACTACATAGATTTCAATATTCCGCTCTTTAAATGTAATTGGGTTGATAACACCAAAGGAGTTATAGTGGATGAATTGGGTTTCACTTTGGTGAACTTTGAAATGATTGGCGAGAAGGCTGAACCATTCATATTGGCATCACAGGCAAAACAAATATTCTATATCGATGATCCTGCAAATGATAAATGGTCGGTTGTTCTTCATGGTAAAAGACAGTTCATTGAAGATCCTATAGATGAAGAAGAGTACTATGATAAGTATGATGACTCGAGTCCATTCTCAGTTGGGTTGCCAACTCCACAAAATATTGAAGCTAATGATGACTTATATGTGCGCGGAGATCACAATGAAGGATTGTTAATTGATAAAAGATCACAATTTTAGAGACATGTATGTTTATAAAAATGGTAAATGTTTTCCTTTTTCTAGTTTATACAAATGCTAAATGTTTTCCTTTTTCTAGTTAATACAAATGCTAAATGTTTGCCTTTTTAATGACATTTTCAGATGCGCGGAGGCGGCTGCAAAAATGGTAAAATACAAACGTTTAGAGTAATGTTTGCTTTTTTAATACAAATGCTAATTTAGTGTGTTTATTTTTGTCAAATTTTAGGTTGATGATGCACATGTACCCACTGAAGCACTGGAGCAACTTGATGTGCGGAGAGGGACATTCCAACTCAAGATATCGTCTACCGTTTCCTCCTCCTCCGCAGTAATATCCTCATCTCTAAACGTTTCTCGTAGGATTCTGAACCCCTTCCTTCCCTCTACTGCATCGAAGCCATGCTGCAGTTGAACCCTTTCGCCGAGCCCTACCCGGCCAAGTAGGCGTCGCCTGAAGCACCACTGTCGTCGTCGTCTCCACCTCCATCGCAACTTGTTGTGCTAGTCCTGGCAGTTTATCACCCCAATGCCTTCCTCCCCAGTTCCTGCCGCTAGACGACCACACAATGGATCCAAGAGGATATGCAGGAGTTCGCCAAAGACTATAAGCTGAGTATACTCATCCTATAGTCTGTGGCGAACGCCTGCATATCCTCTTGGATTCCATTGTGTGGTCGTCTAGCGGCAGGAACTGGTGAGGAAAGCATGTGGGGTGATAAACTGCCAGGACTAGCACAGCAAGTTGCGATGGAGGTGGAGACGACGACGACGGTGGTACTTCAGGCGACGTCTGTTTGGCCGGGTAGGGCTCGGTGAAAGGGTTCAACTGTGGCATGGCTTCGATGTAGTAGAGGGAAGGAGGGGTTCAGAATCCTACGAGAAACGTTCAGAGATAAGGATATTGCTGCGGAGGAGGCAACGGAAGATGATATCTCGAGTTGGAATGTCCCTCTCCGCACAGGAGTCTGTGAGGGAGATACTGGAGGAGAGTTCTATACCATACACAGGCGAAGAAAGACATCGATACCATACATGAGGTATTATATATAGTCTCATTAGTTAGTATAAAATATATCAATCTTATTTTTATATTATTACTTATATACATCATTCTCTTTGCATGTGTTTAAAACTGACCACACTATAGGCAAACACTTAAAAAATGTACATGCTCCATATACGAGGGAAGCATTAGATGAAGTAAGAGAAGAATGGGCAATAGTTGTACAAACAGTGGCAACTATAAGATATAATTGGGATGTTGATAGTGATGATGAATGATACTTTGTAAATGAATGTTTCTGAATGTTAAAACATGTATTTGAATGATTCTATATGTGTGAACGTGACAATTGAATTGATGTCTGAATGTATCTACTTGTGTGAATCTTTTTATGTTAATTTTACAGGTTTGTGGCCTGTTTGTAGGCTGATATCAATGGATGTCGTAAACCTGCAGTTCAGAAAACTGAACTGCAGGTTCTCATCCTGCTGACCAGCCACAGCAGGCCTACAAACAGATTTATAAAAAAAAAAATAGATATAGGCGTCGGTTATTTACCAATAACTGTCAGCACAGACTTACAGCGTCAGTTTTTTATAAAACACCGACGCCAAAAGTGTTCGCGCTACAGGAAATGGGAGTCATCTAGGACACTTTTCTGCGTCGGTTTTGTAGTATATAACCGACGCAGAAAGCGTCCTAGATGACGCCGTTTTCTGTGGCGCGAACTCTTTTGGCGTCGGTGTTTTATAAAAAACCGACGCCTTTATATTAAATAGGCGTCAGTTTTTTAACCGACGCTGAAGTGTCCAACCTTTTAGCGGCGCCCACATAGGCGTCGTTCCGAAACCGACGCCAAAGGGGGTTAAACAACCGACACTAAAAGGCACTTCTGTAGTAGTGAAAGGATTAACCTGGAAGAGGAGTTTATGCATGAATGATGTTTGGACTGATTCCTAAAGTGTTTAGGTACTCGATCAAACATTCAATCCATAGACTTGACTCAGAATCATCAAGTTCAAGTGTTGAACCAACTAATTTGAGTGTCAGATTGATTGAGAATTGAATTGACTGTGTTTTGCACAATCTGGACCACCAACCAACCAGTTCACTGGGTGAACCAATCGACTCATGGCCAGTGAGGCAACCGATTCACTCTGGTGAACCGATCGGTTCACTTGTCCAAATGAGCAGTGTTGGATTTACCCAGTTTGTGAGAATTTTTTTCCACTTATTCAATTTGATTGGGATATGAATTGATATTTGTGTTAATTAGAAACGAATAAGGAAAGTCAATTATGGGCAAGTCTGGGAAATGAAACGACTGGTTCACTAAGTGAACCGATCGGTTCACACTCCCAACCGACTGGTTCACTAGGAAACTGATCAGCTCACCTTGTCAAATGACCGTTCCATTTATGAAATGATCGGTTCACCTGCCACAGCACAATTTGTTCATGGAAATTCCAGACCCTTCTACTCGTGCACAGACTGGTAACCTTGACCCTGACCTCTACTATAAATAGAGGGGTACATGGGGCTTCTCCAGACACAACTCAGAGCATCAGTTGCTCTGCAAAGTTGTTGTACTCTCTGGTTGTGGTAACTGAGAGAGCCCAAGCAAGTTCTACCCGTCCAGGGAGGAACAGCGAGGGAAAGACAACTATAGAAAAGCAACTCGTTGTGGGAGACTGTGTATGTGACTAGTACGCTGACCGAAGGGGACAACTCCTTCAAGTCCATTCTTCAAGATGACTACAGTTTTTGGTAGTCCATGGGGACTATCTATAGAGGCAGGAGACTTCTGCCACTTAGGAGGAAAATTGTCAACCGCAATCTGGGTCAAGAGCAGGAGATGCACAGACGCCATTGAAGATAGGCAGTTGAAGACTGCCCTAGTTGTGAGGTATTGTCACTGAGCAAGCCTCAAGACTATGTATATCTTGCTAAAACCATCCTTCCCATTACATAGATATTGATGTGATTTGCTGGTTATGGGTTTATGGTCAAGTAAAAAAAATTCCACTGCCTACTCTGACCATGTAAAACCCAACAAAAGGTTCGTTTGGGAGAGTGGTGTCGGGTATATATATCAAAGAAGATAGAGAAAGATGGTCAAAAGGTTGAAAAACTAGCTTGGCATGTATCAAAGCCTGAAATCTATCTTTTCCATGCATGTCATGACTTCCATTAGATCTTTAATAAGGTTATTCATTGATTCATGCCTTAGTGAAATCATTAAGATGTACTATCAAATACACCATCACAGTCTACTCCATACTTAGTCATTTTGTAAACTCTGATCATCCATCGGATTGAGTACTTCAATGAGGGTAACCACTAGATTAGGGACCTCAAGGGAAGGCCACCAGATCCTCTACTACAAGGAGGAACCATTAGATCCTTCACCTACTAGGTGATACCATCGGATCCCCAACATACTTAGAAAAACCATTGATCTCCACACTCAGGTGAGAAACCCTAAGTTCTTAACCCTAGAGGGAGAGACAAGCAAAACATCTGATGGTACATCAATGTACCCAACGGTGCAACCATATCAAACATCATGAAAAGTATTATGAAGCACAATCACACATGTGCAAAAATTACAAATAGTACCCTAGAAATGGAAAATTTGCATAAAGGTCCAGCAAAGCACATAAATTGCAAAACTTAAGCAACAAAGTCCAAACTTGACAAAATTTGAAACGTAGCTTTATCACTTAATAAAAAATATAAACGAAGGTTTGATTGAGGAATTAATCACCCAATTAAGTTAATAAAAATGTTCAACTATAAATCCAAGTCAGGGGTCTTATATTAAGAACTCATTTTTAGATTATTCATTTTTCTTGTTAAGAATCATTATGTGATACCTTTTCCTTTAATCTTCAAATTGTTTTCTTTTGATAAGTTAAAACATGACTTTTATATTTTTCAAGTGAATAGTACTTACCTTCACTTTCTTAACCAATTATTATATATATTATTGAACATATTCAGACCTAATATGTGTTCTACTTTTCTATCACTTTTATCACATTCTTTTCATCATGAGTTCTGATCTTATCATATTGCACAATTGTTTTCCTACTGATTATTTGGTCAAAGTACTCATGAAATATAGCATCTGAAGAGTTCCACATTCAGTCTTTCTTAATACTTGGATAATTGACTAGGGCATCCAAACATTGAGTTCAAGTAGCATTCATATTTCACATGTCAGGTTTATCAATCATAATCCCTATTGTCCATGTAGACTAAGCTTGCTTCGATACCACATTAGTAGGGAACCATACTACTAATCAAATAATAATTGATCGTTAGGTCAAATCCTTGATAAAAACCCAACTAAAAGCTATCAATTACCAAAAACTGAGTCACAAAGATTCCAACAAAACAATCCATATAAGATATGATTATGAGAAACCACCATATAACCTTGCAACTGATATATAAAACTGTAGAATTGCACATATGAATCGCTCTGCATGTGGACATGATAAATAATCAAGTAAAACCTCTCTTTATTTGTTCCAGAAAAGGATTATAAAATATGTCTATGATTATAAAATTATAGCAACATAAGAGGGCATATTAAATTTACAAATCATTATCACAAAGAAACATCAAGATAAACAACTTAAGAGACACATCATAAACTACTTACCCATAGCTAAAGAAAGTGAGAGCACATGAACACTCTAGACTATATTATATTATTCATTGCTACATCTTGATCAATATGTCCTTTCTGCTACTCCATCATACCTTAAAGATGTGGATAGCCACATGGTGAGACATCAAGTCCCAATGATATGATATAGAAAAGGCTAGTATACATATTTCTTACATACTATGATGGTCATATTACTTAAAGGAAATTAAATCAACACTTAAATATCTACACAATATATATGCATCAAGTACTTGTTATCTTCACTTGAATGTATACTCAGAAAGTAGAAAAGGGAAACTATAAGTCTAAGTGAGCCATAAGGTAACCCGTGTAGAGCAGGAAACATATATAATACTTTTAATAAATAAGGGATACACTTGCACATGCATGTGATTTGTCACTTAAACCTGATATACCTCACGACTGAGATATACATTTTATTATGCCTTATGTAGTTGGATGTGTACCACTCAAAATATTAGATAGTGGATGCACAACCCATAGTATCTGAGTATAAGATGTAAGGATTATAAAACTCCATTAGATATCTTCACACACCTTCGGTCAAAGTGAGGGTAACAAAAGGTAGAGTGCTCATAGGCTAGTGTGCTCTTGATACACGGGAACACCACCACAAAAATAGGGTATAAAACCCAACAAAACAAGACATGACCACATCCACTCTCCATAACATATCATTGGATCATCAGTCTCAAAAGGTTCCACACAAAACATGGTATAAATAAGGTAGGATATACTCTTTGTCTGGCTTTGAGCATCTTGTCACGGCACTAGGTTGCCACAATATTAACTCAATTCACTATCCCTCTTAGCAACTTAAGGGAATATATCTACATATTCATTGGTCTACATGATTAGTGTTACTTTTGATTTATTTAGCTAAATTACTCATGTTTTAATTGTTTCAAACATCACAAACAATACAAATAGATATATTGACATATTAATCAATTATAGATACTCCATAAGATATAAAACCCACTAACATGTATCAAACCACTAGATCATGATACAAATAATCATATTTATCCACAATAAGGCCTAACATATCAATCTTGGACACAAAAAGGCCCAAAATATCAATCTTTGTCACAACAAGGCCCAACATATCAAATCATGTTAGATCAACATTAGTCACAAAATGAAAGCAAATATTTCTCCCTCAATTATTTTCCAATGTGCAAATAGGATCACAAATGATAGTCCATTATCCATTATATAGACATTCTCATAATCATCACCATAGTGTAACTTATTGATTACCCCCATCATGCATTACATGTACATTCATATCATTACACTTCTTCATATATAATGACCTTTAGCTTTATCTATCAATCCATTGTGTTAATGACTCCATGAGATGCAATACAACTCATAATGAAATCCAAAGTACTCCTTAGGTGCAAATTTCATTACATAAAAGGCTATGAAAGGCTAATTCTATTACATAAGTCCATACTAAGGACAAGACCTTATAGTAATACCAAAACCTATAAAATTATGTATTACACCTCATATCATTGTTCACAACACCTTACCAATGTCAACTTAGAATCTGAATGTATGTGAGAGTTATAACAAATACAAGATTACACACAAAAGGGACCACTCGTATTCATAGATGATCAATGTTAAGATATAAGGTCTGAATCAGATAAATTTTTAGTAGCATAATGATTATATGAGGTCCTTAAAATTAATATAGATCCACTCACATTAAGTAAGAGTAACATGCATTCTTATTTTCATATTATATGGCACCACGACACCATAAAGATAACATTTTAAGTAACATTTGACTTGTATTTCAGATTTCAACATAAACATGTTTATGTGGACATGACATTAACATCATGGTTCACTTTTAGGAGTATATAAAAAGCTCCAATTTCATATTTCCCATCCATTTGTCTAGAACAGTTCTCAAGAATCATCTTTTAACATGTTAGGTGATGATAAGGCAATATTAGGGCATATTAGAGTATTTTTAGGGATTTGCATGTACAAGTAGGAAAAAGAAGCTATAAAAGCCATAACACTTGCCTATCATGATGTTGATCATGAGGTACAACTAATATATTCATGAAAAACATTCAAAATCCTCGATTAGCCCTCAAACAATCCCAAACCTAATGCTCCAAAAATGATCTAGCTTCCTTTAGATCAAAGAGGTTAAAAAGGAAGGTTCTTTAGCTAGATGGGGTAAGTTCCACCACAAAATTCCATGGGGATCAATCATAGGTAGAAGATGAGATTAGTAACATAAAGAATACCTCCAAGGATCTCCTTTGTAAAGACATCATCTTTATTAAAAACAATGGTAAACAAAGACATCAATGTGAAGTAGTGGAATTTTAAACTTTGATTTTATTCAATAGTATAAAGAGTACTTTGCAGAATTTCCCAAAAGGGGTACAACTTTATGCAAAACGAGGATCTAGGTAGAGGAAGACTAAAATAAATCAGAATTATCTCCAAATAAAACAACTTAACATATGTAGCTAAGTCCAAGCTAGTTGGTTGAACTCCACATCCCTAGCCTTAGGCTGGTTCACCAATCTTCAATTGCACACTCTGATCCTAATATCTGGGTGGTTAGGATGACCCACCAAGAGGAGATAAAACCTATGTTTCAATAGGACTAAAGGACATTTATAAGCTAAAACATTGCATAAAAAAAGATCCACTATACTAAGAGTGACAAAAGTATGAGGCATGTATATCAAATAAGAAATAGGAATTCTGCCATAATTTCAACAACAATAATATAACAACATGCATGGTCAAATGGAACTAAATTAAAATAACATAGGGTGAGGAACCTACCAGACCTAAACCAAGAGGAGAGGGGAAATGACATCCCAAATCTCAAAAAAATATATATAATATGGCAAGGGGATTAAAACCCCAGTACCTGGTAGGAGGAATAAAACCTCAGTGCCACTATGGGTGGTTTGTACTCATGTACACTATATTAGTTAACTAGTCATTTTCATCATCACTCTAAAGTAAATCAATGGAAGATAGAATAAATTTGTCAACATTGCAAGTGGGGTCCAAGACCCTAGAAGAATTTAGGCAATAACAAGAATAAATGAATATAGGGGATTCAAATCAAATAAAGAGCCAAAGAAAGGCAATAGAGAAATTCCAATCCTAGAAAATGACTCATTAGGAATTTAGGGTTTGATAAATTTCCTACTGAAGGAATGGCGTATATTTGCACATTTATAGATTTCACATAAATAGGATCCACATACCTTATTGTAGAATGGCATTCATCACTTTCATTGGGTAAATTGTATCCCAATCCACTCTTGTCCTAGATACAAGTGTATATACATGGATTAGTGTTTAATGTAATATATAAGTGTTGAAATCCTAATTTTACACCTTCAACACAAAACCTCAATTTGTGACTCAAAACCTAGACCAAATGATTAGTCATATTCTCCTAATTAAGAAAACATCTTTTACTTGTCAATTAGGAGTTAAAATAAATTAATTACACATTTTAGATCATTTAACATGATTAAATGTTATTCAAGGCAAACTTATAAAAGGATTTAAAACCAAGACTAAAAAACCACAAATTCAGATACTACCTGAAAAACCCTTTCCATTGACTATTTATTCACATTTTTTTGACCAATTGTCAATTTACTATAAATTAAGTAAATCAGGCCAATCAAAAATTAAGAAAATGCCACATAGGCATCAAAGCTTGCAAAGAAGTGAGCCACAGAGGTTGGACCCATGCTGACATGGGCCAATCAAGTTTGTAGTCAGTCGGTTGCTCGCATGGACTCGGTCAAAGGGCAATTAAGCAAAGAGCAAAAAGACCAAAATACCCTTGTGTAGATGATGGACTAATTAAAATTTTAGGGACATTTGAGTCATTGGTAAGTATCAATATTGCATGCAAGAACAAAATGAAAGAGTGGAAATTACAAGAATTCCAATTCTGGTTTAATCGTTGAATCAAATGTGTGGGGATAAAATGGTCATTCCCTGACCTGTGATCTTCCTCCGCTAGCCATGGCGAGGAAGCTGCAAACAGAGGGGAAGAATCCCCATCGGCTTTGAGAGACAGAGCCCATGTCAAGAGGAACTACAGTTGCAGACATATTCACCTTGATCTCACGATCCTACCCAGCCTAAGATGGGGTTTCCTCCTAAACAGGAACCACGAAAAAGCTTCTCCATTGACATAGAACATTGGAGAAAAATCGGGTGAACAACCCAAAGAAAATAAGGCGAAACAACCTACTCAGGCCATCAACGCACTCACGAAGGAAGTGTGAGTCTAAATCACACCTTGCCATGGGCAGAGGAGCACCAAGAAAGAGAAACACCATGTGCCGGTTTGGGTACCAAAACTGGTCTACATGACACGACTATTCAAAGCAAATTGTGGCCAAACGAAGTCGGAAAATGAAATAACAAAGGTCATAGGTGCTTACCTCACAGGCGATTGAACTGAAGCGACTGGAGGTGCGAGCAGTAGTATGATGTCACTGGAGAAGAGGGTGGAGAAGGTTGTGGTCTTGCGGAAAAATTGAGGATAAATTGGAGGAGGGGGAGTAGTTTTGGTGGTGTGAGGGTGCCCGACGATCTCTTTTATAGGCGGGAGAAAGCATGTTGTTGCCTTTGCAACTCAGGACGGAGAACGGGGTAACAGGCCTATTGGGCATTTTGTGTATGGTGCATATCAATGTGTGAGTAGAGGATTACATTAAACATCATGGAATGGTGGATCCAACAGTGAAGAAATCAATAAAAATGGTGGGGTTTTGATTGAGAAACCGGTCGACGGATTTCGACTGTGCAAAACTCCCTATCTCGTGAATGGACGGAGGTTGGAGATGATTTCCGGGTCGTCGGATCGGGCCGATCACCATATCATCAAACCTAAGCCGTTGGATGGCTCATTGGCTGAAGTGGGGGGCGTGACAGTGAATTAAAACCAAACATTAGGGGTTACTAGTGATATAAATGAAATGCAATTAAGGACTTTATTCACGCTTTAATCAATTCCTATAAAATCCATTCGAGGGGTCAAATGAAGTCTAAATGGCATCAAATTTGAACCATTAGTTCACATTAATGTTTAGAGTTGTGTTATACATTTAGATTCTCATTTCATACATGATTTGTCCCTTAATTTCCATTTGGGTATTAATGTGTATATTAATACATTAAAAGAGATGAAATAATACAAAAGGCTTTTATAATAAATTCTGAGGTGAACATTTTGAGATAGTCATCACTTAAGCATTTCAAGAGCAACAACTCACCATAAAAATCTTTTTTTTGCCATTATAGAGGAGAGAGAAAGAATTAAGGTTAATTACTCTCATCATTAACTCTATTACATATTATTGCTTATTTCTTGTCCAAAAAGATCCAAATCAACATTATAATCTAATTTATCTCGCATTAATGGTCATTTTACATTATTAGTCCCCAACTATCACATTAATTGGATTATTTGTGCAAACACCCCTTCATTATCATGAATGTGCGTAAACATAGATGTCATCCTTAGTAATTGCTCAATTTTAAAATTGAGGCCAAGAAGGTTACAAAATATAGGAAATTTATGAAAAATATGGACTCTTGGAAAAGGCCATGACGTCATACGCACCTTAGGGAGGTAATCAATGACGAGTTAGATGCTCCTTGCAAAAAGTGTATCAGTTTGCATTATTTGTGAGATAAAGATGAGATATCTTATCCAACGAGATAAAGGATGGACAAAATATCATCTCTAGATTATCCTCTAGACTTTTGCAAGACAAGATATATATGTTTGCATGCATGTACATGTGTCGACCATGCATAAACACGTGTCACCTAGTAGCATATGGTGAAGACACCTCTTATACCTTCTATTTCATGAACCCCAAGTATATATACTTCTCCTTCCACCAACTAATGGAAGTTTACCAACCCCACAACTCTCTTTCTTGGAGATATCATGCACACCCTCTTAGATTTCGTGCATAGTAGCTCAAAGAGCAAGGGGATCTTGAGCACCAAGCTTAAGGTAAGGCTTTGGTCATCTTCAACCTTGGTTGAAGCATGATTTCGAGTTATAAATATTCCTGTCTTTTCTTCTTCACCAAATTCATAACTGTGGTGATTTCTTGTATACGGAGGAGTTGTAAATGAGCCTTGGACCTTGGATAAGCACATCTTCAACCTTAGGAATGTGAAGCTTTAGAGCTTTGAAGTTGTTCATAAGGCGGGTTATATAACTTGAACCCAAATATGTTATCATTCACCTTCAATATAGTTAAACTTGTTGATTTACTTTCAATTTCGAATTCCTTTGATAAATTAATGATCCTTTGAGTTCCAAAAGTATCTTAGGACTGTTGTCCATGAACTAGAACAATGAGAATAAGAATCTAGAGGTTGATGATGATGACATCATCAAAGCCTAACTCGATATTGGGTTGAAGGCCCTCTACCCGATAAGGTGAGGAGAATACACTACCACCATGATATGGTGATAAGTAAGTACCTATTGTACATTATGATGATGAAGTTCCCACCTTTTGCATGATATGTTGTTAAGAAAACACCATGTGCATGATATAAGGTCAAGTATACTTTCTATGTCCGACATGAAGTCAAGCATATACTCCACCGGATATATCAAACCGGTCTAGATGATCAGTCGATCGTCTTAGATAATTCAGACGAGCGACTCTGTGATTCCATCCGAGCATCTCACATGATGCTAACACTTATCTCACTTTTTCTAACTGATCGATTGGTATTCGTTCTGATGGCGCGCCCCTTGAATCTCAAACGACTGTTTCCAGGCCAAAGCGGGAGTTTTCCCTCCCAAACCGAGTGGGTCAAAGAAGTGCTGCCACCTGAGATCTAGGGTTACCTACTGCTGCCCCAACTACTACCCTTTCCAGACCTCTAATCGACCGGTTCACTCCCCAACTGATCGGTTGGCAGTGCACAAACAGTTCAAATCAACAGCCGCCAGTCCCTTTTTACCCACAACCCTAGTTGTAAAGCTCCCCTCTTCCTCCTATAAAAGTACGGTGATCGGCCCAAAATCGAGTCAGAACTATTACATTTATGAACCCAAGACCTCCTAGGCCCCCACAACTTATATTACGTGGTCGAAGTAGATATAAGGGGTCGAACATAGGGACGTGGTGATGTTTAGGATGCCACAGATTTATGTTCTTAAGTCAGATAAGCCAAAAATGATGGTTGATAAAAAGGGTGCTAGAACTAGTCTAGCGGGTTGTCACAAATTAAAACAAAATAAAGAAAAGAAAAGAAAACAAAGCAGAGCTTGTGGTTCTACTAATTAGAGAACGAGAGTTCCTAGATATGTAACCACAAACGGGGCAGTCTATGCAGTCGTTCTCAGGCGTAGACAACCCTTGAACACCTAAGCAAGCATCTAGTACGCACAGTGGCATCTGTCTTGTGCGGTCATCCCACTCACTTTCACAAAGCGTGACTAAAACCATCAACGATATGTCATGCAACCTCTCTCGAGGATGACAAATCAACACCCCAGGCTATTCTAAGATTTCCTCTCAGGTCTTAGAGTATTCTAAAATGTTAGGAACAGAGAACCTTGGATCATCCTCCTCTTGGGTTCGGATCCAACCTATCTTCATCTCGCGACATAGGAAGAAATAGCAGTTCTAGCGAGTAAGAGATCTACCCATAAAAGTATGGGTAGATGACCCATATGATGAAGTCAATCCTTTGGCTGAGTTAGGTCCTAGCTAGAGTGACATACTTTGTGAATCTCATCATTAGTTGCAAGTGAGGTAATATATGAACTCTTGTTATGAGAGTATGATGCTTTGTGCAAAAGACACTCAAAATACATGTTCTCCCTTCTTCTTCTCTTTCTTAATATATGATGATAGAAACCTCACTTGAGCTATATACATGATTTATATATGAGGAGTCACTCGTATAAGCTTGACCTTAACTGTATTTTTTTTTCTCCCTATATCATACATGTAGCACCCAAGATTGCAATCATGATTAGTTTGACTTCCAAATATTCTTTTCCCCTTCATATGAAACATGAAAGATATGATGATGAGATCATGGGATAAACTTAGTATATTCTCTTTTTCCCTTCACATAATACATGTAAAACATAAAAAGTTGAACTCATGAACTTGATATAAAGATATTTTGGGATCATAGGATATATGATCAGAAATATAATTTGAAGCTTTGATCCTTCTCAGTGTATGCTTCTAAGTTGAGTATGAATATCTCACACAGTAGGGAGAAACCCTAATATTCAAGCATATATAGTACTCTTCTCTAATAATGAAATCCTAGTATGATGTTGATCATAACCCACAGTAATGATCTTATGTGTGATAAGTCTAGTAATTCATGATATTAAATCTTGATATCACCTTACAAAGATGAGTAGGGTGAAAGATGAAAGTTGAGTAATACCTTCTAGCCTTTATATGCAAGAAGAAACTCTAAATTTTAAGGGTAATGAGAGATGTAAATCCTAAAATACTAGAATGTCTTGATTTGACTAAGACATTAAGTGAAGATGATTCTTATCTAAGGTGGGGTGAGTATGCCCTAGATACAATGAACTAAAGATGAAAACTTAGGCTACATCCGAAATGATGATGGTTTTAATACCTAGGAGTGGTGACTATATGAATCTAGAATTCTTGATATCACCTTGAGTATATGTTCAATTGAATTTCAAGGACAAAATTCCATATAAGGTGGAGGTGAATGTGATGACCCTGAATTAAGGAGTTTGATATCCAATACAATATTTGATACCATACTTGGAGTTAATAATTTAGTGATGAACGTTGAGGCGTTATGTAGTCAAATGATGTAACTTGAACCTATTTGATCAAGATTTGATGTTCGATTGACTTGCATTCTAGATTTATATGACTTTTCAATGAGGTTATTGAATAATTTATTTATACTACCAAATGCTTGATTTTGGTATCATGCTTATCTAAATGCTAGATTACGTTTTGGGAAATTAGTCTTTAAATTCTCATAGAATTTGCATCATCTAGATGAGAGTTATTTAGGTTTCAATGGTTGATTTAATCACTAAGGTTCCAAACAATCAGAACTAAGCTTGACATTTATTCATATACAGTAGCACAAATGTCACGCAGGCCTACCCCTTATTCCCACAGTGTATCACACTCATTGCTTGGGGAGGTTGTTAGGATCAAATGGCTCTGACTCCATCCCCTACCTCCGAACAAAGCGGGGAGAAGAATATATAAAAACTGTGAAAAGCAAGACCTCTTCCACTCATTCAATCACGATCTACATGTTTTATCCCAATAAGAGGTTGAGATCCTAAATGGCCGGATCTACTAAAAGATATTTTGTTGGGGTCTATTTTGTGGGAATTTCACAGATATCGGGACCTCCACCTTGGGTGGCTCTGCTTCTCTGTGAGCAGAACTCAACGGAGGTTAGCGGAGGTTAGAGTATGCATGAGGAGTCGATAGAGGGACTTTTTGTTAGAATTTTAGCCACCATCATGAACCTAGGGAGTCAAGTGGAGGATGTACGAGTTAAATCGTGAGTTTTCTCCTAGCTTCCAAACTCAGGTCCGTCAGCGACCATGGTGGCTCTTGGGAGTAGTATGCCTACCCTTCCATGTCGATTGAGGGCGTGAGACATCCAGAAGAAGGTAGAGAACTTCATCAGCCATTTTTGGGGACGAGGGAAAGGCTCAAGTAGGAATTCCCTTTTATGTGAACCTGTTCAGCCATGGTGGCCAAGCAACACATTTTTTGAGCTGACGAGCTTCTTCCCCTGTGTTTCGTTCTGGGAATGAGTCAAATGCCAATGCAGATAAATGGTACATGAATCAAAGCCCTATGGATCTCCCTGTGGCCTCATGATCGAGAAGTGGAGAAGAAGACCCAAACCCCCCCTTATCAAGCCATCGTGACCCAGCCGCCGTAGACTAGAGAAGCATCTCGGAGGTTCTGGTAGTAGAACTAGTAGCAAAGGAGGGCCCTGACCTCAGATCATTTCTCGCCGTAGAGTAGGATCATGACGGCAGCGTGATCTCGCCTAGATCAGAGCAAACGCAGCAGTCACCATGGCGAGCGGCGGCAATGACAGAATCGTCTCCATGTCCATGCAAGATGGGGATCAGATGGAAAAATATCTCTGCCTCGATTCCAGACTATGTGAGACCACGTAGCCCTGCCAGTGCTCACCGGAGTCAATTGCATAGGCGGCGACGTTGTCACGAGAGACAACGAGGGAGAGGATCGGGACCAGGGTTAGACTCGCGAGGCTGGACTTCCGTAGAGTCGGCTCCACTTCTATTAGACCGGTCGCACATGGGTTATCTGATGCCCTGAACCAGGCCCAGACCATGTGAACCGGCCACAGCAAGCAAAGGGACAACGCCAGACCTAGTGGCCACATGGCGAACTCCCATTGGCCGATTAAGGTAAAATCTTCAGTAAATCTGCAAATCTTCAATAAATCATAGAAAATAGCCTACTGATCAGAAAAATGTAAATAAGGCATTGAAATTCTCAGAAAAATGTGTAGAACAATATGGAAGTATAATATCATCCTTCTAATGCTTTAATATCAGTGATATCACGTAATATGTGTAATGCTTATTTCATGGATAATAAATATCAAACGGTTTTCTAAAATTATTATAACATGTCAGTAAGTCTATAATCATGTTTATAATGTGTATGATGTTAGATATGGTCATGTTGATGTATGAAACCATATAATTTGATTAATATGGCTAATTAGGACTAATAACACTAAAGATAATGTATTAAATGCATACATGCTCTATAAATTATGAGATTTTATAGAAAAGCATCATATTTGTAACTGGAATATAATATATAAATTTGAGATCATATATATTCATAGAATTCATGTTATATGAAGAGCACCCTTAATACATGTGATGTAACCCTAATATGGTTAATGAAAGTGACATAATGTTAAATATGTCCACATAATAATATGACACATGAGTATATCCAGTTGATGAACTGTAATCTGGAAAATGACATCAGTAAGATAAATATAAGGTAAGAATACAAGTAATCATGAGAATAACATAATGATCTAAGTAAACCCTAAAATGAACACGACTAGAGTTAAGATGATCAGAATCTGATGCTAGTATATGATTTTGTTATTAATCAGGTGCTGACCAGTTTATCTAGATGATCATGGATATGATTAGTAATATCTGAACTCAGGTACGTGGGATTTATTAAGTATAAGACTAGTTTCTGGTTGCATATGATATGTGATATCTTGAATTCTCGTATTTGGATATGATTGCTTGGTTGACTAGTATGAGTTATACTTCGCCAAATCTAATAGAACATAAATGAGTATGATGGGTTGTAGCTACTAGAGCACATAGCCTGGTGTGGATGTATGTTGCCTAACATGGATGTATGATTCCTTGGCCAATGTTAGATGTATGATGATACTATATTGCCCACACTAGATGTAATTCAAGTGCAAGCATGAGTAGTACAACCGCATCAAAGTGAAAGAAATAAAAGGAATGTTTACCTGATTATCGCTTTAAATAATGTTTTCTTTTACTCTTTCTTTCTCAAGTTATTTCAATTACGCAAACATATTAGTATGTATCTTTCTACCCACGTACACAACACCTTGTGTGTTGATTCATTGTTTCACGTATGTTTTAGGTTCATAGATAGCATGGGAGGAAAAGTATAGGATGTGAGCAAGTTGTTCAGGTTGTAACTATTGTGAAGATCCTAGTTATCATACATGTTTAGACTTGTAGAGTTTCATTCAATATGTAACTGTAAATCATGTTGTAATAATTCATTTTGTATAAATATACATGTTGAATGTTGAGTATGTTATGTTTGTACGTTCATGTATGTGTATTATGCTTCCGCATCGCTTTTTGATATGATTGGATGATGTCTTCGGATTATGAGCTCTCATTCCCAATAGGGTTTGGAGAAGCCAAAATCCGGGGACGTCACAGTTAGTATCAAAGCATGAACATTAGCTACACCTAACAATTGCTCATCATGAAACATAAAAAAAAATTAAATTTCACCTTTCACATTAAACCCTAGAAACATAACAATTTGTTCTACGAGAACTAGGTTTGACTTAGCCTCTAGGTTAGAACCTAGATGTTTGAGAACTAGGTTTAGACAAGTGTATGAGACACTTTCCATATAGAGCTCATATGTATGGGGTAGCTACACTAGTCTACATCTCGTTCTCACCATTTCACTAGGTGACATGACACTAGACTATCTTTTGTGTGTTGGACACTCGTTTTGCTGATTTGGTTTTGTTTCCCAATCGGCTAGCACCTGGACAGTTTTCTCTGACGCCTTCTTTCTCGGAGAAAAACTATATAATATTTTATTAGATATATGTAAATATAAAAATGTGTCCCTCACACAGGAGAGTAGTGGGTGTTGATGCAACCTAAATGAAAGGGAGTGACATCAGTCTAGAAGAGAGATTAGTCTAGATTACATGTCTAGAGCCTTATCAAGATATGTGATACATATATTAGATGATAGAATGATAGTTGAAATAAGCATATAGAATCGTATCTAATTTTGAACTATGATGGTATAAGTTTCCTTATTAAGATTTGAGGTGTATATGAGCCGAATCCACTCTTAGAGTATCTATTCTAAGTCGTGATGATGAAAGTACATTCCCTTTTCCTACTTGAGATGAGCTAAGTTAAGATAGGGTTGAATATGCATGAGCCTCAAGCTCTTATACAAGGAGGATATCTAGTGGTTGGATGAGATATGTGGTGAGCTCTAGATAGAGTAAGAACCACAAAGAGAAGGTCATAGGACCTAGCCTCCAATATATGAGATATGTGTAAAAAATTTCCTACACTAGATTACTCTCGAGTGTTGAGTTGAGTCCTTATGCAGGATTCAAATCTATATGTGATAATTGGGTAAAATAAAAGTATGGGTAGATGACCCATATGATGAAGTCAATCATTTGGCTGAGTTAGGTCCTAGCTAGAGTGACATACTTTGTGAATCTCATCATTAGTTGCAAGTGAGGTAATATATGAACTCTAGTTGTGGGAGTATGATGCTTTGTGCAAAAGACACTCAAAATACATGTTCTCCCTTATTCTTATCTTTCTTAATATATGATGATAGAAACCTCACTTGAGCTATATAGATGATTTATATATGAGGAGTCACTCGTATAAGCTTGACCTTAACTGTATTTTTTTTTCTCCCTATATCATACATGTAGCACCGAAGATTGAAATCATGATTAGTTTGACTTCAAAATATTCTTTTCCCCTTCATATGAAACATGAAAGATATGATGATGAGATCATGGGATAAACTTAGTATATTCTCTTTTTCCCTTCACATAATACATGTAAAACATAAAAAGTTGAACTCATGAACTTGATATAAAGATATTTTGGGATCATAGGATATATGATCAGAAATATAATTTGTAGCTATGATCCTTCTCAGTGTATGCTTCTAAGTTGAGTATGAATATCTCACACAGTAGGGTGAAACCCTAATATTCAAGCATGTATAGTACTCTTCTCTAATAATGAAATCCTAGTATGATGTTGATCATAACCCAAACTAATGATCTTATGTGTGATAAGTATAGTAATTCATGATATGAAATCTTGATATCACCTAACAAAGATGAGTAGGGTGAAAGATGAAAGTTGAGTAATACCTTCTAGCCTTTATATGTAAGAAGAAACTCTAAATTTTAAGAGTAATGAGAGATGTAAATCCTAAAATACTAGAATGTCTTGATATGACTAAGACATTAAGTGAAGATGATTCTTATCTAAGGTGGGGTGAGTGCGCCCTAGATACAATGAACTAAAGATGAAAACTTAGGCTACATCCGAAATGATGATGGTTTTAATACCTAGGAGTGGTGACTATATGAATATAGAATTCTTGATATCACCTTGAGTATATGTTCAATTGAATTTCGAGGACAAAAATCCATATAAGGTGGGGGTGAATGCGATGACCCTGAATTGAGGAGTTTGATATCCAATACAATATTTGATACCATACTTGGAGTAAATAATTTAGTGATGACCGTTGAGGCGTTATGTAGTCAAATGATGTAACTTGAACCTATTTGATCAAGATTTGATGTTCGATTGACTTGCATTCTAGATTTATATGACTTTTGAATGAGGTTATTGAATAATTTATTTATACTACCAAATGCTTGATTTTGGTATCATGCTTAGCTAAATGCTAGATTACATTTTGGGAAACTAGTCTTTAAATCCTCATAGAATTTGCATCATCTAGATGAGAGTTATTTAGGTTTCAATGGTTGATTTAATCACTAAGGTTCCAAACAATCGGAACTAAGCTTGAGATTTATTCATATACAGTAGCACAAATGTCACACAGGCCTACCCCTTATTCCCACAGTGTATCACACTCATTGCTTGGGGAGGCTGTTAGGATCGAATGGCTCTGACTCCGTCCCCTACCTCTGAACAAAGCGGGGAGAAGAATATATAAAAACTGTGAAAAGTAAGACCTCTTACACTCATTCAGTCACGATCTACATGTTTTATCCCAATAAGAGGTTGAGATCCTAAATGGCCAGATCTACTGAAGGATATTTTGTTGGGGTCTATTTTGTGGGGATTTCACAGATATCGGGACCTCCACCTTTGGCGAATCTGCTTCTCTGTGAGCAGAACTCAGTGGAGGTTAGCAGAGGTTAGAGTATGCACGAGGAGTCGATAGAGGGACTTTTTGTTAGAATTTTAGCAACCACCATGAACCTAGGGAGTCAAGTGGAGGATGTACGAGTTAAATCGTGAGTTTTCTCCTAGATTCCAAACTCAGGTCCGTCAGTGACCATTGTGGCTCTTGGGAGCAGTATGCCTACCCTTCCATGTCAATTGAGGGTGTGAGACATCCAGAAGAAGGTAGAGAACTTCGTCAGCCATTTTTGGGGATGAGGGAAAGGATCAAGTAGGAATTCCCTTTTATGTGAACATGTTCAGCCATGGTGGCCAAGCAACACATTTTTGGAGCTGACGAGCTTCTTCCCCTGCGTTTCATTTGGGGAATGAGTCAAATGCCAATGCAGATAAATGGTACATGACTCAAAGCCCTATGGATCTCCTTGTGGCCTCATGATCGTAAATTCGAGAAGAAGACCCAAAACCCCCCTATCAAGCCATTGTGACCCAGCCGTCGTAGACCAGAGAAGCATCTCGGAGGTTCTGGTAGTAGAACTAGTAGCAAAGGAGGGCCCTGACATCGGTTCATTTCTCGCCATAGAGAAGGATCATGACGGCGGCGTGATCTCGCCCAGATCAGAGCAAACGCAACAGTCACCTTGGCGAGCGGCAGCAATGACAGAATCGTCTCCATGTCCAGGCAAGATGGGGATCAGATGGAAAAATATCTCTGCCTCGATTCCAGACTATGTGAGACCACGTAGCCCTGCCAGTGCTCACCGGAGTCAATCGCATAGGCGGCAACGTTGTCACGAGAGACAACGAGGGAGAGGATCGGGACCAGGGTTAGACTCGCGAGGCTGGACTTCCGTAGAGCCGGCTCCACTGCTATTAGACCTGTCGCACATGGGTTATCTGATGCCCTGAACCAGGCCCAGACCAAGTGAACCGGCCGCAGCAAGTAAAGGGACAACGCCAGACCTAGTGGCCACGTGGCGAACTCCCATTGGCCGATTAAGGTAAAATCTTCAAGAAATCTGCAAATCTTCAATAAATCATAGAAAATAGCCTACTGATCAGAAAAATGTAAATAAGGCATTCAAATTCTCAGAAAAATGCGTAGAACAATATGGAAGTATAATATCATCCTTCTAATGCTTTAATATCAGTGATATCACGTAATATGTGTAATGCTTATTTCATGGATAATAAATATCAAACGGTTTTCTAAAAATATGATAACATGTCAGTAAGTCTATAATCATGTTTATAATGTGTATGATGTCAGATATGGTCATGTTGATGTATGAAACCATATAATTTGATTAATATGGCTAATTAGGACTAATAACACTAAAGATAATGTATTAAATGCATACATGCTCTATAAATTATGAGATTTATAGAAAACCATCATATCTGTAATTGGAATATCTATACTACTATAAAAAGAGTGAATTTGTCTATTTAATTACACTTATACCACTGACCAATCAGATTCTACGATTTTTAAAATAGCACATTCTCATGAATTCTCTCTCTTCTCTCCTTTTTTGGGGGGTTTTCATGCATTTTAAACACAACTAATCGCTCCCCAACTGACCACTGCCCCACGTTTTCGGCCCCACTCACTCGATCTCTTGGAAGAAAAACGCATCATCGCGACGTTTTCTGCCCCCACTCACTTCGTCCTCTTGGATGGAAAGCAACAAATCTAACTGCTATACTCCACGTTTCCAGAAAGCGCGAATCAAAACACATGACCTCGTGCAGATTTAAATTCATGCACACCTCAGGTAGCATCCTATCAGCCCGTCCTTGCAACCTTCTTATAGACTCGGGCTGCAGTTTCTACCATATGTTCTCCTCCGACTCGGAGGTGGCTATGGCAGATGATTATCAGTTCCCAGTGTTTGGAGCGGTTCCTGACGTCTCAGAGGAGATAATATGGATAGAGACACTAAATGCAGTTGCTACGGCTGGGCTCGTGGCCTGAGGAGCAGTAACTGCGGTTGCGTTTGACAACTGGAGCTCCTTGACGCGGAGGTCAAAGAAGGAGATGACGGCGTTCGACCGTGCGCGGGAGAGATGCTACACTGGTGGACGGCGAGGATCTTCGCAGTAGTGAGGCGGGAAGGGGTGCCGACGGCCGGAGACGTCTAAGACAAAGTGGTGACATGAAGTCGGTGGAGGATGACCAGCCGGAGGACGACCGACAGTTCAGGGAGGCGTGCCTATAGTACCCATACTGCGGCGAATCATGACCGGTTACTTGGCCATTTTTTTTCTCTAACCCATTCTTTCCCTTCCTTGCATTAAGCATTTTTCTATAAACCACTTGTCTCTTTGATTTGACCCCAGCTGTAAAGCATCGTCCGTCGGTACCTTTTCTCATCTGCCATTACACGATAACCATTCCTCTTCATCTATCATGCCAACCATCGGATTCTCCGCCTGGACTAAGTGGGATATGGAATACATGTATGCAAAGAAGTGAATAGCTAGATTGACATGGGCAGGATCGAAGGGATTCCCCAACTAATATAGGAAGTTACCAACTAGAGGCATTTTCAGAACTTCATCCAATATGAACAAATCAGGTACCGATCGTTCTACACTCAATCACCTACATGTCGTCCTACTTTTCTCCTTCAACTACCTACAGTGAAAATCACTGGTGAACATTGTTTACTTTGTGCTCTGAAATCCTATGCCAGAAAAACAATACCGATTACCCTCTTTCCCTTATAACGACAGCATGAACTTCCCATCTAATTTCTTTTGGGGAGATAAGTGATCCAACCCTATTCTAGGGCTGTATCTTGTGTCATTTCGAACCTTTATCACATTCAAATGCATTAGAATTACATGTTATTCTCCCCAATATGATTATCATTGCAAATACGCTTATGGATGTTCTTTGCACTGTTTTTCAGGTACTTGGACCTTTCTTAGATGGACGAGGGGGAGAGAGGGACCCAAAGAAGGCCCCAAAGTCTCCCTCAACCTATCTCCTGTAGCCAAGACTCATCCCCGAGCAAAGACATCTGAAATTGACAAAGTTAGAAGAGAATTAAAGAAGTCAAGCCTCACCACGGTCGTGACCCCAAGGCCACGACCGTGGCTTTATTGCCAAAGCTCAACAGGTCGCAACAGGAGAATTTAGAGTTCGCCCACGATCATGGCCACCCGGCCACGACCGTGGCCAATGACGAGCAAAACGCCCGTGGTCCCTCCCCACGGTCAGCCTGACTCCTCCAAAACGGCTGTGTTACCCAACACGGCCGTGGTGCACCCTAACCCACCACGACCGTGGCACTCCGCCATGGCCGTGGCCACCACCCTACTTTGCTTTTTCACCACCACCTTCACTCCACGACCGTGTTCACCACCCCACGGTCGTCCACCACTACCCCCACCACGGCCGTGGCACATTCACCACGACCGTGGTGACCACCTACCCTATGCATTTTTCCACTGCTTTTCCCATTCTACCCCCACTTAACCCTAGCTCCTATATAAGCAATAGATGCTTCTAGGGCTCGGGGCAAGCACCTCTAGAGCACCCCTATCCGCACCCTAGCAGCTCCTTTGCTTCCATTGCTCCAATCCATCCATTTCCTTGCAATCTACCCCATTTCCACCCACTTTTCACTCATTTCCACCATAGAAACCTAGTTTCTCTAGGTTTCTATCCATAATCCCCGCCATTTTCATGCACCTTTGCATCATTGGAGGAGTGAGGACGGCTGCAGCTGCTTGGATGTGAAGAAGGAGTCAACTACATCGAGCTTCATGGCGTTTTCCCTTCTTCTACCCCTTTCTTTTGTTCCTAGTTTGATTATGTGTAGCTAAGCCCCCTTGGGTGGGCTGTTTGGGACAAAAATGTGACTTTGATACCATGCTGGGGGAATATAATTTGTAATGAACATATTTCATTTCTATGATGATTGACTTTGCTTTTATCTCATTTCCCATTACTTGTGCTTGTGGTTGTTGCTTAATTACATTAATTGCTTGCCTTGTGGTGTTTGAAAACATTTGTCCCTAGGATGTTTTGGTTTCTATGTAGCTATCGTAGGATTGGCTCCTAGGTCCTTAATTCGGATCCCTAGCTAGCCCCCTACCTTCCTACATAATCACCTTCTTCCTACATGCAAATGTGAGTTCTAAGTGACTAGTATAAGTGTGATTAGTTCAATTGCCTAGGATTTCCTAAAGGCTGAGGTGGCTAGTGGCATGAGGTTAAATATCCTCATCTCTACTCCCATCCTCACCCTTGGTCCTCAATTGACTAATACCACTTATCCTAGAGACCTAGACTTGGTATGTCCTATGAGAATTACACCTAGCCCTAGTTCTCGAATTAGTAGCTTAGGGTAAATTCTCATAGCACCTACCTCGTTGTTTGGTTTGGTAGTCTAGAATGAAATATGTTAATTGCTTATTATGGTGACATCCCCCAACTAATGTTAAGATCACATTCCCAAACGGCCCACCTCCCTCATCTAATTGTTTAAAACCCTAATTACCTACTTTGCTTGTTAATGCTAGCTTAGTTCAATTGCTTTAGTTAGTGTAGTCTTCTGCCTAGTTTTGCTCGCTAGTGTTAATCTAGGCCTTTGCTCTTGTTAGTGCTTAGTGTAGTTTCTTAATTGCCAGTTGCTTGTTTAGTCTAGCGTAGTTCATTCTTGCTCTTGCTTAGATAGTTTGTTAACTTAATTTGCTAATTTAGTTGTTTGATAACTTAGTTTCATTTTGTCTTTCCTTACTCGCTCACTTAGCATAATCAACCAAACAAACCTTCAAACCCTAAAAACCCTACTCTCCGCACTAGGAACATAGCTCACCCTCTCTAATTCTAGCGCCCCCTCTATCTCCGAGGTTCGACCCCGTACTTGCCGCCTTACCTGTACTACGACAAGACCCCGTGCGCTTGCGGGTATATTGTCTTAGTAGAAGTAGGTAGTTAGCCCGGGACCTTACAAATTTTCGAAAGCTAAAGATACCATCTCATCCCGTGCCTCCCGACCTCGTGGATTGCACTCGTTGCAAGCCTCTAGCGGGAGCGCACCAAGCTTTCTAGCGCCGTTGCCGGGGATAGAGGCGCTCGGCCTAGTTAGATAGTGTAGCTTAGCCTTTCCTTTTGCCCTCACCATTGCTATTGTTTATTCTTTGTCTTACTTTTGCATATTGGTGTGCTAACTTGGTTCCTTGTTGTTTGTTTGTGCTTTGCACAGGTGACAGCTGTGCATGCGTAGCACGCGCTCGACCTGCACCGACTTGGTGGTTTACGACCCCGAGATTGGGAGGAGAAGGCGTCAAGCTCGCCACAACTTACATCGAGAAGCCGAGATGGCCGAGAACAACCCACCACCAAGCTTTCTGACAATATGATCAAACACAACCCCTCACTTCCACTGAGTTGAATGCCATCTTCGCCCCTAGTCCTGAAGAAGCAATCAAATTTGACGACGGCCTGTTAGAAAGAGAGGTCAGTTTTGACTATGTGCACTATTGGCAGGCCTACACGGGCAGGGAGGACTACAACGCGGGTAGATCAAAGACTGCATCCATAAGTAACCCGCAGATGCGCTACGTGCAAAAGGTCCTAGCAAATACGATTGTAGGCAGATATGACAACCAGGGCAGCATTTCTCAAAAGGATATGCTTGTCTTGATCAGTATGCAATACAAGAGATATGTCGACCTCGGAGTCCTTTTGATAGATCATATGAAATCCATACCTTATAAGAGTTCAAAGCCTTTTGTTATGGGTGGATTTGTGACTTCGATTGCACTAGCACTGGGATACGATCTCTCGGGGGCACAAGGCGCGATTGGGGCAGAGTTCGTTGACCTCAATTATCTGACGCGTTCGCACACAATAAAGATAAAGAATAAAAGAATGATCTATTTGGCCACTAGTGTGCAAGATTTTGAGCTTGAGATGACATACCATGCAAAGCCTCTATTATCCACATTTGGACCTGGCGACAGGATGAGGGAGAATTTGAGGGCATGGCAGCTAGACCACCCGAGAGAGACTTATGTAAAGGAAGCCACTGCCGCACATGAAGATGTTGCTGAATCTAATGTGCAAGGGCAGGAGCATGAAGCAGAAGAAGAACGGCAGCCCCAAAGAACAAGAAGGAGGGATGAGGGAACATCCCAGCTGCAACCACCTGCGGGGAACGCCTACGACATGGCCACCATCCAGGCACACCTCGAGAACATCCAAAAGACTCAAGGTGACATGCAGCTTGTCCAGCAATACATGTGGCAAGATCAACAGCAGATGCACTACCAGATCAACCACTTGTACCAATACCATCACGCCCAAGCAGCACGAAACCCCGAATGGGGTGCAGACTTTTGGGGTGGTATAGCTGGACATCCACAGGCATATCCTCCACCCCAGGACGACTACTGGGGGCACTACTATCAGCATCCTCCGTCCAGCTCGGCTCCAGACTCAGCTCCTCCTCCAGATCCTCCTCAGATGCCGGACCAGCCACCACAGCCTTGATTCTTCCCCTATCTACCCTAAGTTGTAGTTTCATGCTGAGGACAGCATGATTCTAAAGTTTGGGGTGGGTAGGGCGGTATGCACCACCCTTTCCCTCATTCTGTCATTTTGTTTCACCTGGCTATTTTGTTTTAGATTGCTGTTTTTGTTTTGTTCATTGTTGTGTTGCCTGTCATGTAGTTTAATTCCATGCATTTTTGAGTAATTTTTCAAAATTTTACTTGCCTAGCTTTCCCATATCATGCATCGCATCTCATGTAGATTTTTGCTAATTTTTGTATGCTTTAGCTAGGATTTACTTGCTTTTTACCTAAATTTGTGTTTGAATGCGATCTAGTGCAATTTGACACCTTTTTGGCCAATTTTGCCCATATTTGATGTTTCTTGTCCAAAAAGCATGTTTTGACTCAATCTTTACCATATTGAATGAAATTGCTTATCTTTGACAAATACAAGATGATATGCTATGATGAAGTGCTATGTGGTATCAATGAGCGACTTCTTACATGTTCGTCACCTCCCTTGGGAATGTGTTGGTGTGATTGAACTATGATCCGAGCAAGCATAGAACGTTTAATGTTTGTGGAGTTACTTGATTGATATATGGATTTCACTTGGTTCATTCATGTGATGTGATATCTATGGTGAAGTGTCGGACTAGTTTTCATGCAGGAGACCTTATGTGGAAGATTATGCCAAGTGACCCCCCTTTTGACCCGACCACTCTTTCATCATCTTCATACCTCTCCGCCTCATAAAAGGATGCCAAAAGTGCACACATTAGCCGTGGCCACCTCCAAAAGTTTGGGGTGACCACATCTCTATCTCTCTGCTTCACTCTATCCACCCTGTGCCCTACCTACACCAAGGGCAAAGAAAAAGAAAAAGAAAAACAAAAAGAAAATAAAAGGATGCTCCTGTTTAAGAGCATTCAAATAAAGAAGAGATGAGTGTGTAAAAACACTCCAAACCTTACCGCAACCCTTTCTTCACTTTTCATACCCATGAAGCTAGGAAGCATTAAACCTAGCTCACTTTATCCCTTTTCCGCAGCCATGTGGGTTATTTGGCATAACTTCAAGCATAAGGTTGAAGGCATGAAGGTGAAATGACACTCCTAGTCATCAGCGATTAACATCATTATGAAACGGTCTACCCGGAACCTTATGGATGAGATATTGATAACTTGTGCAATCCATGCATTATATGTGAAGTTCTTGTGCTCTGTGCTCCCTTCATGGTTGGTTTGTGAAAGTAGAAGAGGAGGGAAGTGATTTGCATGTACCTAGTCACCATTGATCCCATTTAGCATTTGTCGCCTATCATATTGTATTTGTCATATCTTTGATTATGGAAAATGGAAAAGAGATTGAGTTGGAGCATACTTGAGGACAAGTATGTTTCAAGTTTGGGGTGGTGATCCAACCCTATTCTAGGGCTGTATCTTGTGTCATTTCGTACCTTTATCACATTCAAATGCATTAGAATTACATGTTATTCTCCCCAATATGATTATCATTGCAAATACGCTTATGGATGTTCTTTGCACTATTTTTCAGGTACTTAGACCTTTCTTAGATGGACGAGGGGGAGAGAGGGACCCAAAGAAGGCCCCAAAGTCTCCCTCAACCTATCTCCAGTAGCCAAGACTCATCCCCGAGCAAAGACATCCGAAATTGACAAAGTTCGAAGAGAATTAAAGAAGTCAAGCCTCACCACGGTCGTGGCCCCAAGGCCACGGCCGTGGCTTTATTGCCAAAGCTCAACAGGTCGCAACATGAGAATTTAGAGTTCGCCCACGACCGTGGCCACCCGGCCACGACCGTGGCCAATGACGAGCAAAACGCCCGTGGTCCCTCCCCACGGTCAGCCTGACTCCTCCAAAACGGCCGTGTTACCCAACACGGCCGTGGTGCACCCTAACCCACCACGACCGTGGCACTCCGCCACGGCCGTGGCCACCACCCTACTTTGCTTTTTCACCACCACCTTCACTCCACGACCGTGTTCACCACCCCATGGTCTTCCACCACTACCCCCACCACGGCCGTGGCACATTCACCACGACCGTGGTGACCACCTGCCCTATGCATTTTTCCACTGCTTTTCCCATTCTACCCCCACTTAACCCTAGCTCCTATATAAGCAATAGATGCTTCTAGAGCTCGAGGCAAGCACCTCTAGAGCACCCCTAGCCGCACCCTAGCAACTCCTTTGCTTCCATTGCTCCAATCCATCCATTTCCTTGCAATCTACCCCATTTCCACCCACTTTTCACTCATTTCCACCATAGAAACCTAGTTTTTCTAGGTTTATATCCATATTCCCCGCCATTTTCATGCACCTTTGCATCATTGGAGGAGTGAGGACGGCTGTAGCTTCTTGGAGGTGAAGAAGGAGTCAACTACATCGAGCTTCATGGAGTTTTCCCTTCTTGTACCCCTTTCTTTTGTTCCTAGTTTGATTATGGGTAGCTAAGCCCCCTTGGGTGGGCTGTTTGGGACAAAAATGTGACTTTGATACCATGTTGGGGGAATATAATTTGTAATGAACATATTTCATTTCTATGATGATTGCCTTTGCTTTTATCTCATTTCCCATTACTTGTACTTGTGGTTGTTGTTTAATTACAAAAATTGCTTTCCTTGTGGTGTTTGAAAACATTTGTCCCTAGGATGTTTTGGTTTCTATGTAGCTATCGTAGGATTGGCTCCTAGGTCCTTAATTCGGATCCCTAGCTAGCCCCCTATCTTCCTACATAATCACCTCCTTCCTATATGCAAATGTGAGTTCTAAGTAACTAGTATAAGTGTGATTAGTTCAATTGCCTAGGATTTCCTAAAGGCTGAGGTGGCTAGTGGCATGAGGTCAAATATCCTCATCTCTACTCCCATCCTCACCCTTGGTCCTCAATTGACTAATACCACTTATCCTAGAGACCTAGACTTGGTATGTCCTATGAGAATTACACCTAGCCCTAGTTCTCCAATTAGTAGCTTAGGGTAAATTCTCATAGCACCTACCTCGTTGTTTGGTTTGGTAATCTAGAATGAGATATGCTAATTGCTTATTATGGTGACTTCCCCCAACTAATGTTAAGGTCACATTCCCAAACGGCCCACCTCCCTCATCTAATTGTTTAAAACCCTAATTACCTGCTTTGCTTGTTAATGCTAGCTTAGTTCAATTGCTTTAGTTAGTGTAGTCTTCTGCCTAGTTTTGCTCGCTAGTGTTAATCTAGGCCTTTGCTCTTGTTAGTGCTTAGTGTAGTTTCTTAATTGCCAGTTGCTTGTTTAGTCTAGCGTAGTTCATTCTTGCTCTTGCTTAGATAGTTTGTTAACTTAATTTGCTAATTTAGTCGTTTGATAACTTAGTTTCATTTTGTCTTTCCTTACTCGCTCACTTAGCATAATCAACCAAACAAACCTTCAAACCCTAAAAACCCTACTCTCCGCACTAGGAACATAGCTCACCCTCTCTAACTCTAGCGCCCCCTCTATCTCCGAGGTTCGACCCCGTACTTGCCGCCTTACCTGTACTACGACAAGACCCCGTGCGCTTGCGGGTATATTGTCTTAGTAGAAGTAGGTAGTTAGCCCGGGACCTTACAAATTTCGAAAGCTAAAGATCCCATCTCATCCCGTGCCTCCCAACCTCGTGGATTGCACTCGTTGCAAGCCTCTAGCGGGAGCGCACCAAGCTTTCTCTATGTACCTTATGCTACATTTTTGTAAGATGATCAAACAGTTTGACTGACTTTCCATACTCGATTACCCTGACCTGGTGTGTCTGCTTGCATCTTTGCACGACATGTAGTTGATTTCTGCATTTTTTTGAGTAATTTTTCAAAATTTTTGCATCTCATATATAGGCTTTTGCTAATTTTTGCATGTTTTAGTTAGGATTTACTTGCTTTTTACCTAAAATTGTGTTTGAATGTGGTTTAGTGCAATTTGACACCTTTTTGGCCAATTTTTCCCAGACTTGAATATTCTTTCTCCAATAGGATGTTTTGACTTAATCTCCAATGTTTAAAATGAAAAGGGTTACTCTTGTGACAAATGCATGCTACATTCCTAGATATTATTGATATATGGTCTCGTTTGTTACTTTTTACATGTGAACCACAACTCTTAAGTCTGTGAACGCCTTGGTTGAATCATGAATTGAGCAAGCGACAAACGCTTAAAGCCAATGGAATCACTTGGTAGAAATATGAATTTTGTGTTAATTCTATCATGTGGTGTGATATTACTTGGTGAAGTGTTGAATTAGCTTTCATGCAGGGAATCGTATGTTGAAAACTACATTGTTGACCCCTCTTTGATCCGACCACTTCTTCACCATCTTCATACCCCTCCGCCTCATAAAAAGATGCCAAAGTGCACATATTAGTCGTGGCCACCTCCAAAAGTTTGACGTCGCCACACCTTTATCTCCCCGCTTCACTCTATCCACCATATGCCCTATCTACACCAAGGGCAAAGAAAAAGAAAAGAAAAGCAAAAAGAAAATAAAAGGATGCTCCTGTTTAAGAGCATTCAAAGAAAGCAAAGAAGAGAGTGTAAAAACACTCCAAACCTTACCGCAACCCTTTCTTCACTTTTCATACCCATGAAGCTAGGAAACATTAAACCTAGCTCACTTTATCCCTTTTCCGCAGCCATGTGGGTTATTTGGCATAACTTGAAGCATAAGGTTGAAGGCATGAAGGTGAAACGACACTCCTAGTCATCGGCGATTAACATCATCATGAAACGGTCTACCCGGAACCTTATGGATGAGATATTGATAACTTGTGCAATCCATGCATTATATGTGAAGTTCTTGTGCTCTGTGCTCCCTTCATGGTTGGTTTGTGAAAGTAGAAGAGGAGGGAAGTGATTTGCATGTACCTAGTCACCATTGATCCCATTTAGCATTTGTCGCCTATCATATTGTATTTGTCATATCTTTGATTATGGAAAATGGAAAAGAGATTGAGTTGGAGCATACTTGAGGACAAGTATGTTTCAAGTTTGGGGTGGTGATCCAACCCTATTCTAGGGCTGTATCTTGTGTCATTTCGTACCTTTATCACATTCAAATGCATTAGAATTACATGTTATTCTCCCCAATATGATTATCATTGCAAATACGCTTATGGATGTTCTTTGCACTGTTTTTCAGGTACTTGGACCTTTCTTAGATGGACGAGGGGGAGAGAGGGACCCAAAGAAGGCCCCAAAGTCTCCCTCAACCTATCTCCAGTAGCCAAGACTCATCCCCGAGCAAGGACATCCGAAATTGACAAAGTTAGAAGAGAATTAAAGAAGTCAAGCCTCACCACGGTCGTGGCCCCAAGGCCACGGCCGTGGCTTTATTGCCAAATCTCAACAGGTCGCAACAGGAGAATTTAAAGTTCGCCCACGACCGTGGCCACCCAGCCACGACCGTGGCCAATGAAGGCAACACGACCGTGGCCATCAGCACGGTCGTGGTCAAGAGAAGAGAACACGGCCGTGGCCCCAAGGCCACGGTCGTGGCTTTATTGCCAAAGCTCAACAGGTCACAACAGGAGAATTTAGAGTTCGCCCACGACCGTGGCCACCCGGCCACGACCGTGGCCAATGACGAGCAAAACACCCATGGTCCCTCCCCACGGTCAGCCTGACTCCTCCAAAACGGCCGTGTTACCCAACACGGCCGTGGTCCACCACTACCCCCACCACGGCCGTGGCACATTCACCACGACCGTGGTGACCACCTGCCCTATGCATTTTTCCACTGCTTTTCCCATTCTACCCCCACTTAACCCTAGCTCCTATATAAGCAATAGATGCTTCTAGGGATCGAGGCAAGCACCTCTAGAGCACCCCTAGCCGCACCCTAGCAACTCCTTTGCTTCCATTGCTCCAATCCATCCATTTCCTTGCAATCTACCCCATTTCCATCCACTTTCCACTCATTTCCACCATGGAAACCTAGTTTCTCTAGGTTTCTATCCATAATCCCCGCCATTTTCATGCACCTTTGCATCATTGGAGGAGTGAGGACGGCTGCAGCTGCTTGGAGGTGAAGAAGGAGTCAACTACATCGAGCTTCATGGCGCTTTCCCTTCTTCTACCCCTTTCTTTTGTTCCTAGTTTGATTATGTGTAGCTAAGCCCCCTTGGGTGGGCTGTTTGGGACAAAAATGTGACTTTGATACCATGTTGGGGGAATATAATTTGTAATGAACATATTTCATTTCTATGATGATTGCCTTTGCTTTTATCTCATTTCCCATTACTTGTGCTTGTGGTTGTTGTTTAATTACATTAATTGCTTGCCTTGTGGTGTTTGAAAACATTTGTCCCTAGGATGTTTTGGTTTCTATGTAGCTATTGTAGGATTGGCTCCTAGGTCCTTGATTCGGATCCCTAGCTAGCCCCCTATCTTCCTACATAATCACCTCCTTCCTATATGCAAATGTGAGTTCTAAGTAACTAGTATAAGTGTGATTAGTTCAATTGCCTAGGATTTCCTAAAGGCTGAGGTGGCTAGTGGCATGAGGTCAAATATCCTCATCTCTACTCCCATCCTCACCCTTGGTCCTCAATTGACTAATACCACTTATCCTAGAGACCTAGACTTGGTTTGTCCGTATGTCCTATGAGAATTACACCTAGCCCTAGTTCTCCAATTAGTATCTTAGGGTAAATTCTCATAGCACCTACCTCGTTGTTTGGTTTGGTAATCTAGAATGAGATATGCTAATTGCTTATTATGGTGACTTCCCCCAACTAATGTTAAGGTCACATTCCCAAACGGCCCACCTCCCTCATCTAATTGTTTAAAACCCCAATTACCTGCTTTGCTTGTTAATGCTAGCTTAGTTCAATTGCTTTAGTTAGTGTAGTCTTCTTCCTAGTTTTGCTCGCTAGTGTTAATCTAGGCCTTTGCTCTTGTTAGTGCTTAGTGTAGTTTCTTAATTGCCAGTTGCTTGTTTAGTCTAGCATAGTTCGTTCTTGCTCTTGCTTAGATAGTTTGTTAACTTAATTTGCTAATTTAGTTGTTTGATAACTTAGTTTCATTTTGTCTTTCCTTACTCGCTCACTTAGCATAATCAACCAAACAAACCTTCAAACCCTAAAAACCCTACTCTCCATACTAGGAACATAGCTCACCCTCTCTAACTCTAGCGCCCCCTCTATCTCCGAGGTTCGACCCCGTACTTGCCGCCTTACCTGTACTACGACAAGACCCCGTGCGCTTGCGGGTATATTGTCTTAGTAGAAGTAGGTAGTTAGCCCGGGACCTTACAAATTTCGAAAGCTAAAGATCTCATCTCATCCCGTGCCTCCCGACCTCGTGGATTGCACTCGTTGCAAGCCTCTAGCGGGAACGCACCAAGCTTTCTGGCACCGTTGCCGGGGATAGAGGCGCTCGGCCTAGTTAGATAGTGTAGCTTAGCCTTTCCTTTTGCCCTCACCATTGCTATTGTTTATTCTTTGTCTTACTTTTGCATATTGGTGTGCTAACTTGGTTCCTTGTTGTTTGTTTGTGCTTTGCGCAGGTGACAGCTGTGCATGCGTAGCACGCGCTCGACCTGCACCGACTTGGTGGTTTACGACCCCGAGATTGGGAGGAGAAGGCGTCAAGCTCGCCGCAACTTACCTCGAGAAGCTGAGATGGCCGAGAACAACCCACCACCAAGATTGGTGCGTTCCCTCTAGAGGCTTGCAACGAGTGCAATCCATGAGGTCGGGAGGCACGGGATGAGATGGGATTTATAGCTTTCGAAAATTTGTAAGGTCCCGGGCTAACTACCTACTTCTACTAAGACAATATACCCGCAAGCGCACGGGGTCTTGTCGTAGTACAGGTAAGGCGGCAAGTACGGGGTTGAACCTCAGAGATAGAGGGGGCGCTAGAGTTAGAGAGGGTGAGCTATGTTCCTAGTGCGGAGAGTAGGGTTTTTAGGGTTTGAAGGTTTGTTTGGTTGATTATGCTAAGTGAGCGAGTAAGGAAAGACAAAATGAAACTAAGTTATCAAACAAATAAATTAGCAAATTAAGTTAACAAACTATCTAAGCAAGAGCAAGAATGAACTACGCTAGACTAAACAAGCAACTGGCAATTAAGAAACTACACTAAGCACTAACAAGAGCAAAGGCCTAGATTAACACTAGCGAGCAAAACTAGGCAGAAGACTACACTAACTAAAGCAATTGAACTAAGCTAGCATTAACAAGCAAAGTAGGTAATTAGGGTTTTAAACAATTAGATGAGGGAGGTGGGCCGTTTGGGAATGTGATCTTAACATTAGTTGGGGGATGTCACCATAATAAGCAATTAACATATTTCATTCTAGACTACCAAACCAAACAACGAGGTAGGTGCTATGAGAATTTACCCTAAGCTACTTATTGGAGAACTAGGGCTAGGTGTAATTCTCATAGGACATACCAAGTCTAGGTCTCTAGGATAAGTGGTATTATTCAATTGAGGACCAAGGGTGAGGATGGGAGTAGAGATGAGGATATTTAACCTCATGCCACTAGCCACCTCAGCCTTTAGGAAATCCTAGGCAATTGAACTAATCACACTTATACTAGTCACTTAGAACTCACATTTGCATGTAGGAAGAAGGTGATTATGTAGGAAGGTAGGGGGCTAGCTAGGGATCCGAATTAAGGACCTAGGAGCCAATCCTACGATAGCTACATAGAAACCAAAACATCCTAGGGACAAATGTTTTCAAACACCACAAGGCAAGCAATTAATGTAATTAAGCAACAACCACAAGCACAAGTAATGGGAAATGAGATAAAAGCAAAGGCAATCATCATAGAAATGAAATATGTTCATTACAAATTATATTCCCCCAACATGGTATCAAAGTCACATTTTTGTCCCAAACAGCCCACCCAAGGGGGCTTAGCTACACATAATCAAACTAGGAACAAAAGAAAGGGGTAGAAGAAGGGAAAATGCCATGAAGCTCGATGTAGTTGACTCCTTCTTCACCTCCAAGCAGCTGCAGCCGTCCTCACTCCTCCAATGATGCAAAGGTGCATGAAAATGGCGGGGATTATGGATAGAAACCTAGAGAAACTAGGTTTCTATGGTGGAAATGAGTGAAAAGTGGGTGGAAATGGGGTAGATTGCAAGGAAATGGATGGATTGGAGCAATGGAAGCAAAGGAGCTGCTAGGGTGCGGCTAGGGGTGCTCTAGAGGTGCTTGCCCCGAGCCCTAGAAGCATCTATTGCTTATATAGGAGCTAGGGTTAAGTGGGGGTAGAATGGGAAAAGCAGTGGAAAAATGCATAGGGTAGGTGGTCACCACGGTCGTGGTGAATGTGCCACAGCCATGGTGGGGGTAGTGGTGGACGACCGTGGGGTGGTGAACACGGTCGTGGAGTGAAGGTGGTGGTGAAAAAGCAAAGTAGGGTGGTGGCCACGGCCGTGGCGGAGTGCCACGGTCGTGGTGGGTTAGGGTGCACCACGGCCGTGTTGGGTAACACGGTCGTTTTGGAGGAGTCAGGCTGACCGTGGGGAGGGACCACGGGCGTTTTGCTCGTCATTGGCCACGGTCGTGGGCGAACTCTAAATTCTCCTGTTGCGACCTGTTGAGCTTTGGCAATAAAGCCACGACCGTGGCCTTGGGGCCACGGCCGTGTTCTCTTCTCTTGACCACGACCGTGCTGATGGCCACGGTCGTGTTGCCTTCATTGGCCACGGTCGTGGCTGGGTGGCCACGGTCGTGGGCGAACTTTAAATTCTCCTGTTGCGACCTATTGAGCTTTGGCAATAAAGCCACGGCCGTGGCCTAGGGGCCACGACCGTGGTGAGGCTTGACTTCTTTAATTCTCTTCTAACTTTGTCAATTTCAGATGTCTTTGCTCGGGGATGAGTCTTGGCTACTGGAGATAGGTTGAGGGAGACTTTGGGGCCTTCTTTGGGTCCCTCTCTCCCCCTCGTCCATCTAAGAAAGGTCCAAGTACCTGAAAAACAGTGCAAAGAACATCCATAAGCGTATTTGCAATGATAATCATATTGGGGAGAATAACATGTAATTCTAATGCATTTGAATGTGATAAAGGTACGAAATGACACAACATACAGCCCTAGAATAGGGTTGGATCACCACCCCAAACTTGAAACATACTTGTCCTCAAGTATGCTCCAACTCAATCTCTTTTCCATTTTCCATAATCAAAGATATGACAAATACAATATGATAGGCGACAAATGCTAAATGGGATCAATGGTGACTAGGTACATGCAAATCACTTCCCTCCTCTTCTACTTTCACAAACCAACCATGAAGGGAGCACAGAGCACAAGAACTTCACATATAATGCATGGATTGCACAAGTTATCAATATCTCATCCATAAGGTTCTGGGTAGACCGTTTCATAATGATGTTAATCGCCGATGACTAGGAGTGTCATTTCACCTTCATGCCTTCAACCTTATGCTTCAAGTTATGCCAAATAACCCACATGGCTGCGGAAAAGGGATAAAGTGAGCTAGGTTTAATGCTTCCTAGCTTCATTGGTATGAAAAGTGAAGAAAGGGTTGCGGTAAGGTTTGGAGTGTTTTTACACACTCATCTCTTCTTTATTTGAATGCTCTTAAACAGGAGCATCCTTTTATTTTCTTTTTGTTTTTCTTTTTCTTTTTCTTTGCCCTTGGTGTAGGTAGGGCACAGGGTGGATAGAGTGAAGCGGAGAGATAGATATGTGGTCACCCCAAACTTTTGGAGGTGGCCACGGCTAATGTGTGCACTTTTGGCATCCTTTTATGAGGCGGAGAGGTATGAAGATGATGAAAGAGTGGTCGGGTCAAAAGGGGGGTCACTTGGCATAATCTTCCACATAAGGTCTCCTGCATGAAAACTAGTCTGACACTTCACCATAGATATCACATCACATGATTGAACCAAATGAAATCCATATATCAATCAAGTAACTCCACAAACATTAAACGTTCTATGCTTGCTCGGATCATAGTTCAATCACACCAACACATTCCCAAGGGAGGTGACGAACATGTAAGAAGTCGCTCATTGATACCACATTGCACTTCATCATAGCATATCATCTTGTATTTGTCAAAGATAAGCAATTTCATTCAATATGGTAAAGATTGAGTCAAAACATGCTTTTTGGACAAGAAACATCAAATATGGGCAAAATTGGCCAAAAAGGTGTCAAATTGCACTAGATCACATTCAAACACAAATTTAGGTAAAAATCAAGTAAATCCTAGCTAAAGCATACAAAAATTAGCAAAAATCTACATGAGATGCGATGCATGATATGGGAAAGCTAGGCAAGTAAAATTTTGAAAAATTACTCAAAAAATGCATGAAATTAACTACATGTCATGCAAAGATGCAAGAAGACACACCGGGTCAGGTTAGACAAGTATGAAAAGTCAGTCAAACTATTTGATCATCTTGCAAAAAATTTAGCACAAGGCACCTAGAGAAAAATGCGGTGAGAGAAGGCTTACCGCCCTACCACCCCAAACTTTTAAATCATGATGTCCTCATCATGAAATAGAAGTTTAGACTAGTAGGGTAAAAAGGGCGTGGGGTTGCGAAAGGCAACCGAGGAGAGCTGGAGTGGTCAATGTAATTTTAGGTGAGCAGGACAGGGCCACCACGGCCGTGCTGATCAGCACGGCCGTTCTGTACTTCTTCCTATAGCTCCTCTATTGATTTGCAATCTCTTCTTCAACTTTTACCTCCGCCTTGCATAAACCCTTTAGTATCATCTTTCCTTTCTTGTGCCTGTGCTAAAATGATTCACAAATAGAAAAACTATCAAGTATAGTGTGTGTGTGTGTTTCTTGGAAACCAAAAGAAAGTATAGTAAAACGAGGTATGAGAATCTCAAACCACGTGGGTTGCCTCCCACTAGCGCTAAATTTATAGCCTTCAGCCAGGCTTGTTGCTCTTCGATCAATCAACCATTGTCCAAAAGCGAAATGTCCTCATCATCATCATAGGCATATCTCATTAATGCCTTCATTGCTTGATCTTTGTCCCAACTATCATGCGTGTCTCTCAACTGTCTTTCTTTATCTTTCTTTCCTCCGGCGTCACCATCATAGATCTCAAAGTGATGATCTTCATCAACAAAATTTGTTAGCTCATTTAAGATGAACTCCTTAGGAATCTTCCCTCTCATCTTCTTCTTGAAGGTGAAAACACCCTTATGGACCCTTACATAAGTTGGAATGTACTCGATGATGGCAAGCAATGAGGTGTTCGCCTTAGTCAATCTTAAGACCTTTGAACATTGCATGCCATAGTTTTGCCTTCCCTTGAGGAATGGGTCTTCATAGGCATCAACGAGAGGGGTTTCCATCATGTTGGACACTTGCAATCCTAAAAATATCACATTGGGATGTCTTGCATCAGCAATGGGAGAACTTGGTGGTGTCATCTCAAAGGAAGATGGGGCACAAGGTATTATCTTCTCAAAATCTAGCAAGACTACAGAATTTATAGTGCACTTAGCACTCTCACAAGGACTTTGCGGCATCAGTTCTTCATCATGTTCTTCATGTAATTGCTTCCCTTCCTTGTTGAGATCCTCTATACCCTTGTCACACCTCAAGCTTGAAATTGTATCCACTTTCTCATGGGGAGGAGGGAGAGGAAGTGATGGTGGTGGTGGTGTTGGTGGTAATGGTGGATTCGGTTTGTGAAGGATGTAGGATGGTTGATGTGGAGGTGGGTGATATGGGGGTGGTTCTTGTGGTTGATGTTGTGGTGGGGGTTGTGAGGTGTGTTGGAGTTTGTATGAAGGTTGAGGAGACGGTGGATCATAGATAACTTGAGGGGAGCCAATGGAACTATTTGCATTGTTTGGGTTGGCTATGGTTTGGGAAAGGGATTTTTCCTCCTCACAAAGGGAAAGCGAAAGGGAAATCTCGTCCAACCTTTGCTCTAGCCGATCGATGGTTTGTCCTTGAAAGGACACCTCTCTCTTCACCTCATCAAGGCTTCTCAACCTTGCAAGAACTTCTTCCTCAAACATGGAGTTGTCTTCTTTCTCTTGGACTCCTTCTTCCTCCCATGAACATTTTGGACCATTTCTCCATTTTGAAGTGTATGAGCTTGACATGTAGCCTTGGTTTTTATGGATGCCATGGGATTGTAGAGCCACGTATTCACAAAGAGACACCATGGAGTTGGCGGAGTAATTAGAAGAACCTCCCACATGAATCTGCATGAGATATACCATGTCTTCTAACATCTTCATCATGTAGGGAGGCTGAGGGATTGAAGGGGCTTGCGCATCTCGGTTCACCATCTTGACTCCAAAGGGTTGCTTGTCACATGCACAAGGCACAACCAAACAAAAGAGGACAAGTTAGGAAGCCAAGATGCAAAAGTAACACAAAGAATAAAGAATAGAAATGGTGAGGGCAAAAGGAAAGGCTAAGCTACACTATCTAACTAGGCCGAGCGCCTCTATCCCCGGCAACGGCGCCAGAAAGCTTGGTGGTGGGTTGTTCTCGGCCATCTTGGCTTCTTGATGTAAGTTGCCGCGAGCTTGACGCCTTCTCCTCCCAGTCTCAGGGTCGTAAACCACCAAGTCGGTGCAGGTCGAGCGCGTGCTACGCATGCACAGCTGTCACCTGCACAAAGCACAAACAAACAACAAGGAACCAAGTTAGCACACCAATATGCAAAAGTAAGACAAAGAATAAACAATAGCAATGGTGAGGGCAAAAGGAAAGGCTAAGCTACACTATCTAACTAGGCCGAGCGCCTCTATCCCCGGCAACGGCGCCAGAAAGCTTGGTGTGTTCCCGCTAGAGGCTTGCAACGAGTGCAATCCACGAGGTCGGGAGGCACGGGATGAGATGGGATCTTTAGCTTTCGAAAATTTGTAAGGCCCGGGCTAACTACCTACTTCTACTAAGACAATATACCCGCAAGCGCACAGGGTCTTGTCGTAGTACAGGTAAGGCGGCAAGTACGGGGTCGAACCTCGGAGATAGAGGGTGAGCTATGTTCCTAGTGCGGAGAGTAGGGTTTTTAGGGTTTGAAGGTTTGTTTGGTTGATTATGCTAAGTGAGCGAGTAAGGAAAGACAAAATGAAACTAAGTTATCAAACAACTAAATTAGCAAATTAAGTTAACAAACTATCTAAGCAAGAGCAAGAACGAACTACGCTAGACTAAACAAGCAACTGGCAATTAAGAAACTACACTAAGCACTAACAAGAGCAAAGGCCTAGATTAACACTAGCGAGCAAAACTAGGCAGAAGACTACACTAACTAAAGCAATTGAACTAAGCTAGCATTAACAAGCAAAGTAGGTAATTAGGGTTTTAAACAATTAGATGAGGGAGGTGGGCCGTTTGGGAATGTGATCTTAACATTAGTTGGGGGATGTCACCATAATAAGCAATTAACATATTTCATTCTAGACTACCAAACCAAACAACGAGGTAGGTGCTATGAGAATTTACCCTAAGCTACTAATTGGAGAACTAGGGCTAGGTGTAATTCTCATAGGACATACCAAGTCTAGGTCTCTAGGATAAGTGGTATTAGTCAATTGAGGACCAAGGGTGAGGATGGGAGTAGAGATGAGGATATTTAACCTCATGCCACTAGCCACCTCAGCCTTTAGGAAATCCTAGGCAATTGAACTAATCACACTTATACTAGTCACTTAGAACTCACATTTGCATGTAGGAAGAAGGTGATTATGTAGGAAGGTAGGGGGCTAGCTAGGGATCCGAATTAAGGACCTAGGAGCCAATCCTACGATAGCTACATAGAAACCAAAACATCCTAGGGACAAATGTTTTCAAACACCACAAGGCAAGCAATTAATGTAATTAAGCAACAACCACAAGCACAAGTAATGGGAAATGAGATAAAAGCAAAGGCAATCATCATAGAAATGAAATATGTTCATTACAAATTATATTCCCCCAACATGGTATCAAAGTCACATTTTTGTCCCAAACAGCCCACCCAAGGGGGCTTAGCTACACATAATCAAACTAGGAACAAAAGAAAGGGGTAGAAGAAGGGAAAACGCCATGAAGCTCGATGTAGTTGACTCCTTCTTCACCTCCAAGCAGCTGCAGCCGTCCTCACTCCTCCAATGATGCAAAGGTGCATGAAAATGGCGGGGATTATGGATAGAAACCTAGAGAAACTAGGTTTCTATGGTGGAAATGAGTGAAAAGTGGGTGGAAATGGGGTAGATTGCAAGGAAATGGATGGATTGGAGCAACGGAAGCAAAGGAGCTGCTAGGGTGCGGCTAGGGGTGCTCTAGAGGTGCTTGCCCCGAGCCCTAGAAGCATCTATTGCTTATATAGGAGCTAGGGTTAAGTGGGGGTAGAATGGGAAAAGCAGTGGAAAAATGCATAGGGTAGGTGGTCACCACGGTCGTGGTGAATGTGCCACGGCCGTGGTGGGGGTAGTGGTGGACGACCGTGGGGTGGTGAACACGGTCGTGGAGTGAAGGTGGTGGTGAAAAAGCAAAGTAGGGTGGTGGCCACGGCCGTGGCGGAGTGCCACGGTCGTGGTGGGTTAGGGTGCACCACGGCCGTGTTGGGTAACACAGCCGTTTTGGAGGAGTCAGGCTGACCGTGGGGAGGGACCACGGGCGTTTTGCTCGTCATTGGCCACGGTCGTGGCCGGGTGGCCACAGTCGTGGGCGAACTCTAAATTCTCCTGTTGCGACCTGTTGAGCTTTGGCAATAAAGCCACGGCCGTGGCCTTGGGGCCACGACCGTGGTGAAGCTTGACTTCTTTAATTCTCTTCTAACTTTGTCAATTTCGGATGTCTTTGCTCGGGGATGAGTCTTGGCTACTAGAGATAGGTTGAGGGAGACTTTGGGGCCTTCTTTGGGTCCCTCTCTCCCCCTCGTCCATCTAAGAAAGGTCCAAGTACCTGAAAAACAGTGCAAAGAACATCCATAAGCGTATTTGCAATGATAATCATATTGGGGAGAATAACATGTAATTCTAATGCATTTGAATGTGATAAAGGTACGAAATGACACAAGATACAGCCCTAGAATAGGGTTGGATCAATAAGTGAAAGAAAACCTGCATATATCTTTCCCTTCATTCCCTCCAATCCGTCACCTTGTGTAGCGAAAAATGGTATGCTTTCCCATGTATGTCCCTACCTTCTCCATCGTTCGCTCTGACTAAACAAGTCAATTTCTGTTTGTTTCGTATCCAATAACTAGTTGCCCAACTCTTTTTCCTCAATTTCCTTAGGGTCCTCTTAGAATTCAATAACTCTAATGCACACTTTGGGTTTAATAGGCATATCCGTAATGTTCATATCACTTCTTTGAAACTCTCTCTCTCTCTCTATTTCTAATGCTATCATACTCATATTTCTAATCACAATATAAATAATAAAAATCTAGCAAAGATAGTACGATGCCCCCATTGACACACAGCTCTCTCTCTCTCTCTCTCTCAAATTATTTCTCGATAATATGTAAGTGGTCAACATAAAACAAATATATCCCAATTAACCGTAAAGTCTTCCCATATTTGTCAATATGTATCATACCCCCCACCCCCGGCGATTATCTCATATTCACGTTTTCAACCAACTTTATGAGTAGATAAATACAATTTAATAAGTGGTTTCCATTTGAACCCAACCTTTCCCTCAGGATTGTATAAATGAATACATAAATCTAATTTATTCAATCGACATATTAGTGCTTTTAAGGTTGATCAATATCTTCATACATCCAATATTTAAATGTTTTACAATGTCCACAAAAAATAATCTTGATCATATGAAATAAATATATCAAAATGTATATTTCCAATAGCAAAATTTATATAGAAATATTAGAGTAAAATACATATGACTATATTTTAACGTGCATAGACACATGTATGTTCACTATCCTCATTGAAACAAGTGTGTACTCCAATCATTGGCATCTCCTATCTATCATGTCGGTGATACCTACCCTTTGAATATTCACTCTTTTAGAATTTAGACCAAATGATTGGTTGACTTAGATTTATAGATATATAAATCAGTTATCTACCATTTTCTTATCCATCCCCAAATGTTCTCAACTTGCGTTATGGGCAAAGAAGAAGAACATTGTACACCACAACGACAGGTTGTAAAACATGCACAAAGCAATCAAGTTTGGTGTTCTATAGTTTTACGAGATTGATGGCTCACAAGAAGTGCTAGATGTGGGTTGTATCAAGTAGGTGCTTAAGGTGGATGACAATGATTGTGTAAAGTTATGAATTTACTTTAAAAAAAGTGCCCCTTTAATACATAATATGTGTACCTTCTTGTACGTAATGAATATTAGTTTTTTCCAGTTGCAATATACTCTTAGTTGTGTTACTGGTTAATCAACTTCTTGTATATTCTTTATGTATCAACGACTATCAATCACCATCTTTAAGCATTCAAGCCAATATCATATTTTGCCTTTGCATCTACATAAGATTATTTTCTTTAAAACTAAGGTATTATACAACACAACTAATATATAATTTTTCTAACAAAACATTCAATAAGCAATCTTTATGATCCCATATTCACTACGAAATTGTGGGCTCTGATCTCCAAACCACGATATAATCTCGAATTAAACTTTAGCGGAAGCAATCGATAAACAGCGGAAGACAAAAATCACGGGAAATTAAAACTTTTCGAGACAAGAGCTTGAAACCACAAATCTTTTCCATTGAAAAAGGATTTAAACTATATACATCACTGTCATATTACTTCTTGAGTAATTATATACAACAAGATACAAAATCTCAAGAATTCACAACAAAAGACTCCAAGACCTGAGTGTACAGAGGACACATAGGACAGACTCTAATTACAACACTTGGCAGGCTGAATCTCCACCTGAGATTGATTACTGCTCCTGGTGCTGCTGCTGCTGGGATTGGTCACTTGTAGACCTGTTCCTCTGTCCTCGACGTCCACCTAAAAAGTTGAAGTCTACGGGGTGAGACAATTTTACATAATTGTCCCAGCGAGAGTTATAACTCTCCGCCAAAAGCTTTATTATAACATTTAAGGAAATCATAGACATGATAACAATAATCCTACAACAGTAGGTTTAATAACAAGTGGAACAACTTCTACTTGGGCAGTCATATCTTTAAGCATATAAAGAACATGTATACAAAATGTCTGAACAGATCATTAATGTAAACAATGTAACAGCAAACATTCTTCCTCGTAGATAAACCTAAGCAGATATACTATGGAGTTGTTTATGTTTTACAAACATGATTATGCCCTGTGGAGATGAGGCATACCACTCATACTCCAACTGATCGCTAAGAAGTCACATCAGTATCATACATAGGTCATTAAAAGAGCCGTATTATTATGACCTCATCATCCTCAGTCAGTTAGAGGATTGTTTACTAGACATCTGGCGGGACGTCCTTTGTTTATAGCTCTCCAGGGTAAACTGGACCTTCGCTATTTTAGAGTTACAGTGGTGTTCTGTACTCTTTTCGTCATCAGAAGATTTCTTGTTTATCTTTCACTGATACAGTGTTTGTGTTTTCTTTGGGAGATTTGAGGTACATCTCACCATTTGGTTCTGTAGTGGAGGATTGACGATATCAATTCCTACACTAGGATGTAAGGATTTACGCATCCATTTCCCCCACATACTCAAGAGTATGTGATCCAGGAGTTCCCTTGGGAAAACCTGTTTCACCATCATTTAGACTCTGACAATGATGGATCTATGATCAGGGCTTTACATTAAACTTGATTAGTTAGGTGCATTCAGTATTCTTTTACTTCATACATTGTTCTTCAAACAATAACAGTAGCATAACAGCTATAAAAGTAGAATACTAAATGTAACAAACCTAACTCACATCAATCTTCATTTCTCAGTATACTCATCACAAGTCATCTCTAAAGCATGACTTTGATGGTATTCATGGCTCTTTCAGCCCATTTAGAACATAGGATGCCACTGACAAGGCATCAAGATAATTCACTATTCATAAAGCTAACAACATGCTTTCAATGAATATAATATCATCATCCATACCTGGATATGATCACCTTCATATCAGGACCTGCATGGTTAATTCAACTGATAAAGGTAGTTCAATAATAAGAATATACTTTCCACTCTTGTCATAAGAGTTAACTTCTCTGATCCTTATCAATTAGAGTTTAGTACTCATATTGCATGTAATCACCCTTGAATTAGGGTTTACTATTCATATTACGGTGAATTGAACTCATAACATCATCATGTATGAGTAACATCATCATTGATGCTCTCAAATTAGTCTAAGATCCATCAATTATCATAATTAGGGTTTATATGATCTCACATAAGTGGATCATACTCTAATCATGCATATCCACGTGTATTGAAGGTACTTTACTTGAGTTTCCATCATAAAAGGGGTACTTTCTCTCTCCTAAGATACTTTCTCTCTCCTCATATTTGTATATGGTGATAATACCAATCTAGGTCAAGTTGGGTTAAGTCCCTTTTGATTAACATAGATCAAATCACCACTATTGAGTGATTAGGGTTTGATTAGAACAAGGTTTCACTCAATTGAACCTTTCAAGGGTATTATGGTAAATTACCCATTGATCATCATCATCATGGGTTAATTTACTAACCACTTGACTCCTAATGTCTCTTGGTATCATTAGGGTTTAGGTTGAACAACTATTAAACCATTTAAGCCCTCAAGGCATTAAGCAAACTTATCCTTAAAAGTCTTCACTAGGTTTCACACCTTCAACCTTCATACACTTTGAAACCGAATGGCCTTATATGGTTTTGAAACCGAATGCCCTTATACGGTTTTTAAACTGAATGCCCTTATACGGTTTTGAAACCGAATGCCCTTATACGGTTTTGAAACCGAAAGACCTCATACGGTTTTGAAGTCAATTGACCCTATACGATCTTGAAGTCAAAATAGGTCCATACGGTTTGCGATCGTATAGATCCATACAGTCTCAAGGTCGTATAGATCCACGGTCTTGAGGTCGTATGGATTCATACGATCTTGAAACCATATGACCCAAAAAGTTCAAGACCATATAGACCTCCAAGGTGGTTCAAAAGGTCAACTCAATTAGGGTTTCCTATGTTGAAGCCATCAATTGGCCTTAAGCTTGCTAAACACTTACCAATTGAGACAATTAGGGTTAGCCTTAACCAATTGGTCACTCAATTGACCCCCTATTGATATCCAATTAGGGTTGGAGTTGGTTCAATTAAGGTCTATAAGCGTTCAACCATCAACACTCAACAATGTGGAATCAAATCGAAGTTGAACCCCTCAATTGACCTTTAATTGGGCTCAAACTTGGCCCATACGGTCTTGAGGTCGTATGGACATCATCCATACGGTCTTGAGACCGTATGCCCAAAGTTTGACCACAACTAAGTGGATTAGATTAGGGTTGAACTCCAATTAGGGTTAAAATCAGTAATTTTCATCAATTCCTCAACTTAGTTGCAATTGGACCCTCAATCTATCAATTACCTCAACCTTAGACCTTCATACGGTCTTGGGTTGTGCCCAAACGGTCTTAAGACCGTTTGGGTCCTTCAACCCAAAACTCAACAAGATCTATGGTTAAAACAGCAATTTCAACCCAATTAGGGTTAGGGTGTTGAAGTGGCTTCAACTCTCAAACCATTTGGAATTAGTCCTTCAAATTTGGTGAGTTGTTAACTAACATCTTTATGAACAGTAATATCATACGGTCAATGCTTAGTCAACCATCTTATTTGGTTTTGAAACCGTTTACCTAAAAAGGTCAAATTAAGTAGATTGAAAATCAGAACTAAATTCAAATAAACTTACTACTTGTTTTGCCTATATCTCACGATTCCTTTGTAGTTAACCTCTCAAATGTTGGGGGTGATTAGCCTACATAATTGTGAACAGAATTCTTATACGGTCCATGCTTGGTCAACGCAGCCATACGGTTTTGATATCGTATGCCTCCATACGACCTTGAAACCGTATGCCTCCATACAGTTTGCAAACCGTATGGGTAAAGTGGTTGAGGTCGTATGGCAAAGTGGAAAACCATGGATAAACATTGGAAATAACGCCCCTATCTTCTTCCTCAAGAACCGCAATAGTTCCTCACGGTTTTGCTTGCAAGGAAACAAGGGAAGGTAGGGAAGAAGAAGATTTAGCAACTAAAAGCATAGAAAAGATGCATATAACAAAGCATAGGTTTAGAGTTATAAAACCCGCCTAAAGCTTGCTCCTTGAGCTCCAAGCTTTCTAACTCCAAGCCTTTAATGGCGTACAAGAAGCTCCACAGGTCGGACAAGGTGATTTACTCCAAGGAGAGTTGAGAAGAGATGGCTAGAAAGGTAAAACTAAGTGAGCTAGCCATGAATTTGCCCTTGAATTCGAGTTTTAACCATAGAATTTAGGCAAGAAGAGGAATCCAAACCTACCTTGCACCCTTTGTAGATTCTACTGAGCTCCAAGGCTGTCCTTGTCTGTTTGGTTAAATGAAATAGTGAAGGAAATGAAGGGAAAGTTCCCTTGCTTAGAGAGGTGTAGTGTATATATACTTGGGGTGAGGTTTTTAATATAAGCTCATGAGTTCTCCATATTTCCAACTAAGTCCCTCCATCTTTACTTGTTCGTCCCTTCCTCTTAATTCTAAGGACAAACCTTCTCTTAATGTCAAGAAAATGAAGGCAAGGAAGATCAACCTATTACTAAAGCACACACATAAAAGGGCTATAGTACTTACACCTTGATTTTTCAATCACAAAGGTGTTTTTCATTATATGTTTATTCAATTGAAGTGACTTCTTCATCATTTATTCTCAAAATGATGACAAGAGTCCTACAAGATATTTTAGATGGTTTATTTTACAAGTTGTACCCCTCAAATTGGGTAAATTGCACTTTTACCCCAATTTAGGGTTTTCAAGCATAGGGATTGCTTCCACAGCTGCTCCTTGGTTCTCAAGCTTGGGAAATCCCTCAAACTTCATCATAAACATCCTCATGATGTCTCAACATCAGAGGAACATCTTAACATGTGAAAATTGCAAGTTAACCCCTTTTAACTGGGTAATTTTCACATAGGTCCCTGCATTACAAAATAATGATACAACTTTACATATAAAGGAGCAAAATTGAAAGTAAATGTTCCTGAGGAACTTAATTACATGCCAGGGAGTGTTCACAAGTATATAATTACATATTTAGGCAAAACTTCCAGGGTTAGGTTATAACCCAGGTCAGGGATGTTACAAATTATCCACCCCTTCACAAGGATTTCGTCCCCGAAATCGATAAAACGTATTAAGAGAAAAGAGCAGGGTATTTCCTTCTCATCTCATCCTCTAGTTCCCAAGTGGATTCTTCAACACCACGATGGTTCCAGAGGACTTTCACAAGGCTTATATCCTTCTTCTTTAGCTTTTGAGTTCTGTTATCTAGGATTGACACTGGTCCCTCCTCATATGTTATATCTTCATTCAATTCTACTTCCATAGGTTGTAGAACTGACTCGGTATCTGGGTGACATTTCTTCAGCATGGAAATGTGAAACACAAGGTGTAGCTTCTGCAACTCCTGAGGTAACTCTAGTTTGTAGGCCACCTTTCCAACTCTTTCAACAATTGGATAAGGTCCCATAAATCTAGGAGCTAACTTCCCTTTTCTTCCAAAACGAAGGACTCCTTTCCAAGGTGAGACCTTGAGATACACTCTGTCTCCAACCTGGAACTCTAGGGGTCTACGACGTTTATCGGCATACGACTTCTGTCTATCCTGTGCAGTCTTAAGTTGTTGTTGTATAACTTTAATCTTCTCTGTAGTTTGCTGCACAAGATCGGTACCTAACAACTGATGCTCACCAGTCTCATACCAACACAAGGGTGATCTATAACGTCTACCATACAAAGCTTCATAGGGTGCCATATGAATACTATGTTGATAGCTATTGTTATAGGCAAACTCTATTAAGCTTAGATGTAGATCCCAACTCCCGGTAAACTGGAGAACACATGCTCTCAACAGGTCTTCCAAGGTCTGTATAGTCCTTTCTGACTGTCCATCAGTCTGTGGATGAAAGGTTGTACTAAACCTTAGCTTGGTGCCTAGGGCTATGTGTAACTACTCCCAAAAGTGACTTGTAAACTGGGGACCTCTGTCAGAAACTATCGTGACAGGAACTCTGTGCAAATGTACTATCTCTTGCACATACAACTGGGATAACCTTTCAGAAGAATAGGTTGTTTTGAAAGGTAGGAAATGTGTTGTCTTTGACAACCTATCAACAACTACCCAAATGGAATCGTGTCGTTTGCTTGTCCTGGGTAGGCCAACAACAAAGTCCATGGTCACATGGTCCCACTTCCACTGTGGTATGGGTAAGGGTTGCATTGTCCCTACAGGTTTCTGGTGTTCAGCCTTGACCTGCTGACACACAGGACACCTCAGAACAAACTCAGCTACATCCTTCTTCATCCCAGGCCACCAATACATATCTTTCAAGTTTTGATACATTTTGGTGCTCCCTAGATGCATAGCATACATGGAAGAATGAGCTTCCTCCAGAATTAACTTCCTCAGATTATCTACATCTGGTACTATCATCCTCCCATGATAGCATGCCACTTGGTCATCTGACTCATGAAAACCATCTTGCTTCTCATTACTATACTCAGATCTAATCTTTTGAACTGCAGCATCAACTTGTTGTGCCTCCTTTATCTGCTCTCTTAGGGTCGGTTTAATCTGCATCTCAGCTAACAAACCAGCTAACAATGACACCTTCAACTGCACATTGTCTTGCCTCAAAGAGATAAACATATCTCTCCTAGAGCATACTAAGGAACTTAGTTGTGCTCTATCCATGGTTGATGTTGCTGATTTCCTACTCAAGGCATCTGCAACCACATTGGCCTTGCCCGGATGGTAATCAGTTGTACAGTCTTAGTCCTTGATTAACTCCATCCAGCGACGTTGCCTCATGTTAAGTTCATGCTGAGAGAAGATATACTTAAGGTTCTTGTAGTCTGTGAAAATCTGGAAGGTTTCTCCGTAGAGATAATGTCTCCAGATCTTCAAGGCATGAACCACAACAGCTAACTCCAGATCGTATGTCGGATAATTTTCCTCATGTTTCTTAAGCTTTCGGGAAGCAAAAGAAATCACTTGTTTATCCTGCATCAACACACATCCAAGTCCATTTTTGGAGGCATCACAGAAGACTACATATCCTTTTCCTTGTTCAGGTAGCACAAGTATAGGCGCACTTGTCAACCTCTCCTTCAACAGCTGAAAAGACTGTTGACACTTATCACTCCAGGAAAAAGGAACATCTTTCCGGGTTAACTTGGTCAAAGGTAAGGCTATAGAACTGAAATTCTTAATAAACCTTCTATAATAACCAGCTAACCCTAAGAAACTTCTAATCTCCGTCAGTGTCTTCAATTGTTCCCACTGTAGAATAGATTCCACCTTCGCAGGGTCAACACGAATTCCCGAGGCAGATATCACATGCCCAAGAAAAGACACTTCAGGTAACCAGAACTCGCACTAGCTAAATTTAGCGTATAGCTTATGTTCTCTTAGCAAGGTCAAAGTTTGGCGAAGATGTTGTTCATGCTGCCGTAAATCAGTATGTCATCTATGAAGACGACAACACACTGATCAAGAAAGGGTCGAAAGACTCTATTCATGAGTTCCATAAATGCAGCTGGTGCATTGGTTAGTCCAAATGACATAACCGTGAACTCATAGTGACCATATCTTGTCCTAAAGGCAGACTTGGATATGTCATTGTCCTTAATGCGGAGTTGATGATATCCTGACCTCAAATCTATCTTTGAGAAGATTGTTGCACCATGCAACTGGTCAAAAAGATCATCAATCCTCGGCAACGGGTACTTATTCTTTATTGTTACTTTATTGAGTTGTCTATAGTCAATGCACAACCGCATTGATCCATCTTTCTTTTTAACAAACAAAACCGGAGCACCCCAAGGTGAGGTACTCGGTCGGATGAAACCCTTCTCAAGTAACTCTTGAAGCTGTTTCTTGAGTTCTGCCATCTCGGCAGGCGCCATCCTATAAGGAGTCTGGGCTATGGGTTTCGTACCTGGGACCAGATTGATCTCAAAATCAATCTCCCGAGATTGTGGTATACCAGGAAGTTCTTCAGGAAACACATCCTCGAATTCCCTGACAATAGGAACTTCAACAGGATTGGGACCCTCCTTGGTAACATCTACCACATGGGCTAAGAATGCATAACAGCCTTGCCTCACCAGCTTATCAGCAACCATGGCTAATACAAGACAGGTGGGCAGAATCTTTCTTTCTCCTTGAAAGATCCATGTGTTGCTTTCATCAGAAAACACTGCCAACTTGGATTCACAATCCAAGACAACTCGATACCTTTCCAAGGTATCCATCCCTAGGATTACATCAAATCCTTGCATATCAAGCGGTATAAGGTCCACTTGAATGTGATGCTTAGAAAAGAAGAGTACGCAGGGAGAGCATACTTCTTGCAGAACGGCAGACCCACTCAACGGAGTCTCCAACAACAAACTATCTGCCCTATGACTAACCGTCATATTGCAGTTGCGAATCACTCTTCGAGTGATGAAAGAGTGCGTAGCACCCGGATCAATCAGAACAGATACTACACAAGATTTAGATATATCAGAATATAGAAGTTCCATCTGACCTGTCACCACTTGTGGATTGACCACTGCTTCTGGTGGGTTCATAGCATAGAACCTCGCTGTAGCCGGTTGTTGGGATGGTGCTGATGATCCAGCTTGAGACGCTTGCCCGCGTCCTCGAGCTACTCCTCGAGATTGTCCTCTCTGTGATCCCTGTTGACCTTGTCTCGGAGGTTGTGTCACACTGACATGCTTAGATCCACAGTCCTTCATCAAATGTCCCACCTTACCACAGTTGTAGCAGCTTCTCTCCTGTTGTTGTGGTCTTGGTGGTCCAATCACTGACACAGATGCAGAACTCTGAGTCTCCCGAGGTGGTTGTCCTCGTCCTCTACCTCTACTTGGAGACCACTGAGTCTGAGATCTAGATCTAGGTGGTGGAGGGTTAGGTGCAGAGGATCTAGGCTGCTTAGAGTCCCTAGATGAAGAACCCTAGAACTGTGGATATCTTTTCTGAGTTTGCCTCTTCTCAACCACAGATCTCTCTATCCTTCAGACTGACTCAACGAAGGTAGAGAATCTCTCTCGCTTTTCTAAGGCAGACATCGGGGTAGTCATGTCAGCATTCAGGCCCTTCTCATTTCTTCTGATTCTCTCCTCTTCTGTGGCATCCATGTACGGAAAAAACCGCAACAACTCCATGAACTTAGCCTCATACTCGCTAATGTTCATCATGCCCTGCCTCAGATTCTCAAACTGAGAGATATTCTCATCTAGGAAGGTCTTTGGGAAATATCTCTGAACAAATTCCCGCCAAAATTCTTCCCACGAGATCTCCATTCCAGGTCTCTTCGGCTCTTCCATTGTCCACCAATGACCAGCACTTCCTTTGAGAAGATAGACTGCATGTCTGACCTTCTCAACTTTAGGGATATTGAGAATCCTGAAGGCCTTCTCCAACTCTGTCAACCACAGATCAGCATCTGCGGGGTCGGCAGTCCCATAGTACTCGGTAGCTCCGACACGACATAGTCACTCGAACGTATTCCCGATACCTTGACTTTCTGGTTGGACAGATGCCCTTGGTGCTGGCATGGGCATCCTGTCGGTTATGTGCGTCATGGCAGTCATAAACTGCCCAAACATCGTCTGCACAGCTGGGTTACTCATGTCGACTGGGTCGAACTGAGGTGGCTCCCTGGGTTGCTCAGGTACAGGCTGTTCTACTTCTGGAACCCCTGCACCACCTTGAGGTGCAGCTACGCTACTCTCTGCCACGTGCTCCTCATGTGGCTCTGACATTCTTATGTATCTTCTTCTCCTGAGGAGCAGAAGATTCTATTAGATAAGGAAGGAATACTAAAGATAGACTCGACTTCCTAAGTCATATGCCTCTGTAGACTCGGCGAACCTAGAGCTCTGATACCACTTAATTGTGGGCTCCGATCTCCAAACCACGATATAATCTCGAATTAAACTTTAGCGGAAACAATCGATAAACAGCGGAAGACAAAAATCACGGGAAATTAAAACTTTTCGAGACAAGAGCTTGAAACCACAAACATTTTCCATTGAAAAAGGATTTAAACTGTATACATCACTGTCATATTACTTCTTGAGTAATTATATACAACAAGATACAAAATCTCAAGAATTCACAACAAAAGACTCCAAGACCTGAGTGTACAGAGGACACATAGGACAGACTCTAATTACAACACTTTGCAGGATGAATCTCCACCTGAGATTGATTACTACTCCTGGTGTTGCTGCTGCTGGGATTGGTCACCTGTAGACCTGTTCCTCCGTCCTCGACGTCCACCTAAAAAGTTGAAGTCTACGGGGTGAGACAATTTTACATAATTGTCCCAGCGAGAGTTATAACTCTCCGCCAGAAGCTTTATTATAACATTTAAGGAAATCATAGACAAGATAACAATAATCCTACAATTGCAGGTTTAATAACAAGTGGAACAACTTCTACTTGGGCAGTCATATCTTTAAGCATATAAAGGACATGTATACAAAATGTCTGAACATATCATTAATGTAAACAATGTAAAAACAAACGTTCTTCCTCATAGATAAACCTAAGCAGATATACTACGGAGTTGTTTATGTTTTACAAACATGATTATGCCCTGTGGAGATGAGGCACACCACTCATACTCCAACTGATCGCTAAAAAGTCACATCAGTATCATACATAGGTCATTAAAAGAGCCGGATTCTTATGACCTCATCATCCTCAGTCAGTTAGAGGATTGTTTACTAGACATCTGGCGGGACGTCTTTTGTTTATAGCTCTCCAGGGTAAAATGGACCTTCGCTATTTTAGAGTTACAGTGGCATTCTGTACTCTCTTCGTCATCGGAAGAATTCTTGTTTATCTTTCACCGATACGGTGTTTGTGTTTTCTTTGGGACATTTGAGGTACATCTCACCATTTGGTTCTGTAGTGGAGGATTGACGGTATCAATTCCTACACTAGGATGTAAGGATTTACGCATCCATTTCCCCCACATACTCAAGAGTGTGTGATCCATGAGTTCCCTTGGGAAAACCTGTTTCACCATCATTTAGACTCTGACAATGATGGATCTATGATCAGGGCTCTACATTAAACTTGATTAGTTAGGTGCATTCAGTATTCTTTTACATCATACATTGTTCTTCAAACAATAACATTAGCATAACAGCTATAAAAGTAGAATATTAAATGTAACAAACCTAACTCACATCAATCATCATTTCTCAGTATACTCATCACAAGTCATCTCTAAACCATGACTTTGATGGTATTCATGGCTCTTTCAGCCCATTTAGAACATAGGATGCCACTGACAAGGCATCAAGATAATTCACTATTCATAAAGCTAACAACATGCTTTCAATGAATATAATATCATCATCCATACCTGGATATGATCACCTTCATATCAGGACCTGCATGGTTAATTCAACTGATAAAGGTAGTCCAACAATAAGAATATAATTTCCACTCTTGTCATAAGAGTTAAGTTCTCTGATCCTTATCAATTAGAGTTTACTACTCATATTGCATGTAATCACCCTTGAATTAGGGTTTACTATTCACATTATGGTGAATTGAACTCATAACATCATCATGTATGAGTAACATCATCATTGATGCTCTCAGATTAGTCTAAGATCCATCAATTATCATAATTAGGGTTTCTATTATCTCACATAAGTGGATCATACTCTAATCATGCATATTCATGTGTATTGAAGGTACTTTACTTGATTTTCCATCATAAAAGGGGTACTTTCTCTCTCCTAAGATACTTTCTCTGTCCTCATATTTGTAGATGGTGATAATACCAATCGAGATCAAGTTGGGTTAAGTCCCCTTTGATTAACATAGATCAAATCACCACTATTGAGTGATTAGGGTTTGATTAGAACAAGGTTTCACTCAATTGAACCTTTCAAGGGTATTATGGTAAATTACACATTGATCATCATCATGGGTTAATTTACTAACCACTTGACTCCTAATGTCTCTTGGTATCATTAGGGTTTAGGTTGAACAACTATTAAACCATTTAAGCCCTCAAGGCATTAAGCAAACTTATCCTTAAAAGTCTTCACTAGGTTTCACACCTTCAACCTTCATATACTTTGAAACCGAATGGCCTTATACGGTTTTGAAACCGAATGCCCTTATACGGTTTTGAAACCGAATGCCCTTATACGGTTTTGAAACCGAAAGACCTCATACGGTTTTGAAGTCAATTGACCCTATACGATCTTGAAGTCAAAATAGGTCCATACGGTTTGAGATCGTATAGATCCATACGGTCTCCAGGTCGTATAGATCCATACGGTCTTGAGGTCGTATGTATTCATACGATCTTGAAACCGTATGACCCAAAAATTTCAAGACCGCATAGACCTCCAAGGTGGTTCAAAGGGTCAACTCAATTAGGGTTTCCTATGTTGAAGCCATCAATTGGCCTTAAGCTTGCTAACCACTTACCAATTGAGACAATTAGGGTTAGCCTTAACCAATTGGTCACTCAATTGACCCCCTATTGATATCCAATTAGGGTTGGAGTTGGTTCAATTAAGGTCTATAAACGTTCAACCATCAACACTCAACAATGTGGAATCAAATCGAAGTTGAACCCCTCAATTGACCTTCAATTGGGCTCAAACTTGGCCCATACGGTCTTGAGGTCGTTTGGACATCATCCATACAGTCTTGAGACCATATGCCCAAAGTTTGACCACAACTAAGTGGATTAGATTAAGGTTGAACTCCAATTAGGGTTAAAATCAGTAATTTTCATCAATTCCTCAACTTAGTTTCAATTGGACCCTCAACCTATCAATTACCTCAACCTTAGACCTTCATACGGTCTTGGGTTGTGCCCAAACGGTCTTGAGACCGTTTGGTGGAACCCCAGACGGTCTTGAGACCGTTTGGGTCCTTCAACCCAAAACTCAACAAGATCTATGGTTAAAACAGCAATTTCAACCCAATTAGGGTTAGGGTGTTGAAGTGGCTTCAACTCTCAATCCATTTGGAATTAGTCCATCAAATTTGGTGAGTTGTTAATTAACATCTTTATGAACAGTAATATCATACGGTCAATGCTTATTCAACCATCTTGTACGGTTTTGAAACCGTTTACCCAAAAAGGTCAAATTAAGTAGATTGAAAATCAGAACTAAATTCAAATAAACTGGCTACTTGTTTTGCCTATATCTCAGATTCCTTTGGAGTTAACCTCTTAAATTTTGGGGGTGATTAGCCTACATAATTGTGAACAGAATTATTATACGGTCCATGCTTGGTCAACGCATCCATATGATTTTGATACCGTATGCCTCGATACGACCTTGAAACTGTATGCCTCCATACGGTTTGCAAACCGTATGGGAAAAGTGGTTGAGGTCGTATGGCAAAGTGGAAAACCGTGGATAAACATTGGAAATAACGCCCCTATCTTCTTCCTCAAGAACAGAAACAGTTCCTCACGGTTTTTCTAGCAAGGAAGCAAGGGAAGGTAGGGAAGAAGAAGATCTAGCAACTAAAAGCATAGAAAAGATGCATATAACAAAGCATAGGTTTAGAGTTATAAAACCCGCCTAAAGCTTGCTCCTTGAGCTCCAAGCTTTCGAACTCCAAGCCTTTAATGGTGTCCAAGAAGCTCCATAGGTCGGCCAAGGTGATTTCCTCCAAGGAGAGTTGAGAAGAGATGGCTAGAAAGGTAAAACTATGTGAGCTAGCCATGAATTTCCCTTGAATTCAAGTTTTAACCATAGAATTTAGGCAAGAAGAGGAATCCAAACCTACCTTGCACCCTTGGTCGTTTCTCCTGAGCTCCAAGGCTGTCCTTGTCGGTTTGTTTAAATGAAATAGTGAAGGAAATGAAGGGAAAGTTCCCTTGCTTAGAGAGGTGTAGTGTATATATACTTGGGGTGAGGTTTTTAATATAAGCTCATGAGTTCTCCATATTTCCAACTAAGTCCCTCCATATTTACTTGTTCGTCCCTTCCACTTAATTGTAAGGACAAACCTTCTCTTAAGGTCAAGAAAATGAGGGCAAGGAAGATCAACCTATTACTAAAGCACACACATACAAGGGCTATAGTACTTACACCTTGATTATTCAATCACAAAGGTGTTTTTCATTATATGTTTATTCAATTGAAGTGACTTCTTCATCATTTCTTCTCAAAATTATGACAAGAGTCCTACAAGATATTTTATATAGTTTATTTTACAAGTTGTACCCCTCAAATTGGGTAAATTGCACTTTTACCCCAATTTAGGGTTTTCATGCATAGGGATTGCTTCCACAGCTGCTCCTTGGTTCTCAAGCTTGGGAAATCCCTCAAACTTCATCATAAACATCCTCATGATGTCTCAACATCAGAGGAACATCTTAACCTGTGAAAATTGCAAGTGAACCCCTTTTAAATGGGTAATTTGCACATAGGTCCCTGCATTACAAAATAATGCTACAACTTTACATATAAAGGAGCAAAATTGAAAGTAAATGTTCCTGAGGAACTTAATTACATGCCAAGGAGTGTTCACAAGTATATAATTATATATATAGGCAAAACTTCCAGGGTTAGGTTATAACCCAGGTCAGGGATGTTACAGAAATAGACTCATTTTAACCATTACCAAATTATGGACTTATGTACTTAATTCTTGCTCCCTTTTGTGACAAAAAATTCAAATCAATAAATTTTATTTAACTAATTGCTATATGTTAACTATTTTGTAGAATAATTTATATTACTATCTCAAATGTTAGATATAATGATAAGTACAAACATATGTCGTTACCTTTTATTTATATATATTACATAGATTTAACATTTTTGATGGGCTACGTGCATGTGCACGTGTGCGTTTCCTAGTAATACATAAATTTGAGATCAGATATATTCATAGAATTCATGTTATATGAAGAGAACCCTTAATACATGTGATGTAACCCTAATATGGTTAATGAAAGTGACATAATGTTAAATATGTCCACATAATAATATGACACATGAGTATATCCAGTTGATGAACTGTAATCTGGAAAATGACATCAGTAAGATAAATATAAGGTAAGAATACAAGTAATCACGAGAATAACATAATGATCTAAGTAAACCCTAAAATGAACACGACTAGAGTTAAGATGATCAGAATCTGATGCTAGTATATGATTTTGTTATTAATCAGGTGCTGACCAGTTTATCTAGATGATCATAGATATGATTAGAAATCTCTGAACTCAGGTACGTGGGATTTATTAAGTATAAGACTAGTTTTCTGGTTGCATATGATATGTGATATCTTGAATGCTCGTATTTGGATATGATTGCTTGGTTGACTAGTATGAGTTATACTTCGCCAAATCTAATAGAACATAAATGAGTATGATAGGTTGTAGCTACTAGAGCACATAGCCTGGTGTGGATGTATGTTGCCTAACATGGATGTATGATTCCTTGGCCCATGTTAGATGTATGATGATACTATATTGCCCATACTAGATGTAAGTCAAGTGCAAGCATGAGTAGTACAACCGCATCAAAGTGAAAGAAATTAAAGGAATATTTACCTGATTATCGCTTTAAATAATGTTTTCTTTTACTCTTTCTTTCTCAAGTTATTTCAATTACGCAAACATATTAGTATGTATCTTTCTACCCACGTACACAACACCTTGTGTGCTGATTCATTGTTTCACGTATGTTTTAGGTTCAGAGATAGCATGGGAGGAAAAGTACAGGATGTGAGCAAGTTGTTCAGGTTGTAACTATTGTGAAGATCCTAGTTAGCATACATGTTCAGACTTGTAGAGTTTCATTCAATATGTAAATGTAAATCATGTTGTAATAATTCATTTTGTATAAATATACATGTTGAATGTTGAGTATGTTATGGTTGTACGTTCATGTATGCGTATTATGCTTCCGCATCACTTTTTGATATGATTGGATGATGTCTTCGGATTATGAGCTCTCATTCCCAATAGGGTTTGGAGAAGTCAAAATCCGGGGACGTCACAATCATGGGCATATGGATAGAAACTATGATCGCGGCAGGGGCAAGGCCGCTACCGCGGTGGGAAGGTGATGGACAGCGAGGCAGTAGGTAGCGGAGCGATGAGCTTCGAGGTGAGATAAGATAACGACGTTGTGGCTGCTTAATGGGGCACATTAATCGTGAGAGGAGAGGGTTGTTGTCATTGCTGTAATGATGGAAGACGTGGAGGATGCGTTGCGGAAGAGGTGTGGTGTTGTCGTGCAGTCATCCTTGCTTGTGGAGAAGATGATGACTGCCGCAACCCACGCGGGGAAGGTGGGCTGAGAGGGAGGCGATGGTGGAGAGGACCTGCTGTTGTGGCTGCAGCGCTGATGGAGGCATGATGGCGAGGGGTGGAAGGTCGGAGGAAACTGCGACCGCGGTTAGGGGAAATGCAGGTTGCGGTCTGCATGCCGCAGGGGTCGCGGCTTCTATAGGGGTGCAACGGATAAGTCTGGGTGCCAGTCGTAGGTGGTTGCTAGCAAGGAACCGTGGCTGTGGTTTGGAGATACCGCGGTTGGCGGGGTGGCTAGTAGGCATCGCAGAGGCCGCAGGTGGAGGTGGACCGTGGGAGGTGTGGAGGCCGGGACCGTGGTGGGAGAGAGGCCACGATCTGAGGAGATGGAGCCGCAGTCTGGATAGAGAGAAGAGACCGCAGGCTGGTTGTGGTTGATCGCCGTTTTGGGTAGGTCGCAGTGCTGGAGATGGGGTCGTGGTGGTTGTAGTTGGGCGAGCCACGGGCACGGTGAAGCGATGTTCTTTGGGGAATAACAACCGCGACCGCGGTTTGTGGAGAGGCCGCGATTAGGGTAGAAGGGAGCCAAGCAGATCGCGGTTACGAGGGAAGAACACTGCGGGTCGCGGTCTGAGGGGCTAGGCGGTCGCGATTCCTCGGTAGCAGAGGGTTGGGCCGTGATTAGGGTTGAGAACTGCGATCTGATGGAGGCAGGGAAGATCGCGGTTTTTGGTGGGAACGTGGATGAAGAAAGGTGGAGAGGGTCGCGTGCTGTGGAGATGGGCCAAGGTGCTCGTGGGCCCAATAGCTAAAATCCTACCTGCATATCAAGAATAAAACCAATAAAAATCGAGATAATGTCAGTTAGGCTAGGTCATGATATATGATGTGAATTAGGCAATATAAGCAAATAAATGAGAGCCAAACTGGGCCCAAAGTAATGATTAGACCATGATGATTACGTATTCATCGTTAACACAAAATATCAAGCAATACAATTCACTGGACCTCAGTTTAGGAGAGAGAGCAAAGATAAGAGGTTGTTCAAATTTGTTCGGTGCATGCAAGTCTAACACTGGCTATTTTGCTACATTATTGGCTACTCTAACTACATTATCTATGCAGAGTTAGAAAGCATAAAACATACTCTTTATTGGGAATATTAAGACTAAAGTGACACAAAATTATAGATAAAATGCACAAATAATATGCGTAGATTTGGGTGTTATCAACTATCCCAAGCTTAAAAACTTGCTTGTCCTCAAGCAAGACTATGCTCAAAGAACAAAAAGATAACATCCAAATTAAGCTTGGTAACAGATGCTAAGGTTAAGAAAAGCAGTTTAAAGCATCAATACTCTTGATCTGTGTCATTTCAGAACAAACCCCCACAAATCAACCTCAGCCTTACCAAAGCAAGATCAAAGAGTTTCCAGGAAAGATTAAGCAAATTCGCTACAACCTGTCGATACTCATGAGGGTTTGAATCATAATTATTAAACATGAGAGAATTGTCACATAGGTTATCACACGGTTGATGAGCAATGAAACATCACCATGAATCCATGCATACAAATCTGGAACAACGCTCTTCTCACTTATTCATGTTCTTAGAAACAAAGAAAAAGACTCTAATGACTTCTGAGAATCCCGATCTGCGTCAGGTTGGTCCATGTAGAGAGTAGCAGTCACTGCAGTTCGAACCAGTTGGTCCAAAGCAGTGAGACGAACTCCTCGTACTGCGCTCAAACCAACCTTGCTGCTGAGATGATCTCATAGGTCACCTAGGGGTTCCTAATGACTCTCTAATGAGATTTTAGAATGATACTACTAGGCACAACATACCCGCATTCATGAGCGCAGTCATACACCGGCTGGGCACCATCCTCAACTCTCCTAAAAGAGAAAACAACCCTCATTTATTGTTCACACTCAGGCTTTTATCATCTGCATTCTATTTGTAGGCTTGGGTGAGAACTATATAGATATTTTTGGGATATTTTTGGGCGGCCAAGCCTCTTTTGTACATTTTTATATTTTTTATCTTTTTGACTCAATCTAATGTGAGAAGGCATGTAGTCCATCAAGGAAAATACTTCATCTTAGTCATAGATTAAAGCCCATCATGATCCGCTTGACACCTGTGTGAAAAGTTGCAATTATGATTCAAGAATCCATAGAATAGAGGCAAGCTTGTGAATCTATAGCTAGGATTCTTTGATCGTGTTTTAGCTCATTCTGACGGTCCCTTACCATGGATATGCCATCACAACATGGATCAAGGGAATTTAGCTTTAAGATGTGAAAAAGGGACATAACCTTAGATTTAATACCAAACTCAAGGAAAGAGTCAAAGAGCAAGTCAAGCAAAAGGTCAATCAATTTTCTAGATTAAAACTGTGCATTTAGGCATAAGGTCAAGCATTAATCTATTAGATTCACACCATATAGCCATAATTGCAAAGCTGAAAAACTAAAAATTTTGAAACTTTAAAACTAAATGTAGGAAATAAACATGCTTGCAAGAAGGGTGAAGAGAAAGAAGGGCGAAGCCCACCACCCCAAGTTAAAAATTTTGCTCGTCCTCGAGCAAGACTTAAACTTGAAATAATGAGGCAGGAATGCATGATTTCAATGGCAGTTAATGAAGTTCTAAAGATGATGCATGGATGCAAGGATATAAAACAGTTAGAGGAAAGAAACTAGCTAAAATAAAAGGGCAGGCACGTGGGTAAGAGAAAAGGGGATGGCTGCCCCACGATACCGACACTGGGATCTCAAATCCTAAGTTTTGGGAGCAGTGTCACTTGTGTCTTGCCGATGGGTTCCGCAACATAATAGGAGTAGAATAGGTGGATGTGTTGGCCCTGTCGAATCCGAAGAAGCGATGTGAAGTCCTACGACTCGGTGAAGTCATCTTTGTGCTAGAAGTGGCTTGAACTACACTGGGATGAATTCTTCAACATATCATCCTCAGGGTACCTTTCATTATATGAATCTAAATATGAAGGTCCTGGGATGTCGACACAGGATGAGATGGAGGGGATATGTTGAATGACTTGGGTATGATCCATTTCTCCTCCTTCCATCTCTGAACTTGAGGTTGGATGCTTAGATAAGCTACTATATACAGTCTGAGTCATCCAATCATCTTCTAAACATGAAGTGTCTCCAGAAGAGTATGATTGATGTACTTCCACCCCAAGCTTGTCACCTTCTTCGGGGTCTAGGGTTTCTTCATGCTCAATAGCCATGTTGTAGTGAATTGTCCATCTACCTCCCTTCAGTTCCACCAAGCCTTGAGGAGGGATGGTGGTGATTGTTAGATCAGGTTGTTCCATCTCATCATCGTCGGTGTATTCACTCCACTGAGATGAATAGTCATCATCATCTTCACCATATAGGTTGTTCCAAACCATGATCGACATACTGCTCGAAGCTAAGTGACAAGTCTCAATGTGAGGGTCATCACTCTGGTCTGGATCACTATCTGAATTAGATTCGTCAGAACAAGCTTCACTTTCTAATAGAGAGTTTCTTTGACTTCCATGGTGAGGATAGGAGTCATCATCTTCATAGACATTCTTGTTCCTCCATTGGTTCATCAACTGGCTCATATGGATAGAATGAAGAACTTCCCCACGCACGTTGGTCTTCACAAAAAAAAACCGATGCAGATCTGAATCGGATGGTGAAGCATACTGCTCTTCAGACCCAATGGAATTTTCTTGATGACTGACTTCTTCATTGTTAGGCAGTAGAGATTGTGACTTCATGGTAACCCAATTGACGAGATCTTGAAGCCTACTACATTGTTCAACATCTTCATGAAGTTGTCGGGCTTGTGCAGCAACACCTTCAAGGTTCGTCAATTCTGCCTAGCAGTGTCGTTGTAGACTCACTATATCAAACTGGCGTGCTTGGACAAATCCTTTCTCAACAGCTTGAAGTAGGCTGCTACTGCGGTCTGCAGCTTAGGTGGCTACTTTGAGATGACGATCCTTCTCTTCTAGAAGTTGTTGCATTGGATCGAAATCTTCTTGGAGATGAGGGGCTAAGGAGGTGAGTGCGTGAATACTTTCCTTAGCCAACTCCACTACCTTAATCAGTTCTTGATCCCATAGCACAAGAGTCGAAGGCTGACTAGCACTCTCCCTTGTTGGAATCTCGACATATGATGATGGTGGAGGTAAGTATAACTCGACTAGATGTAGAGCACGACATTCAATTATTTGCCAATAGTCAGAACTGTTGAAAAACTCGGGAGGACCGGTGGACAAGATGACATGTCTTTCCGAAGCAAGATCCATGGCTGAAAAAGGTATAAAAAAAGGAAAACTATTTAGTATATATGGACAAGTATGTGTAAAGCAAGAGGAAAACTATGCATATATATATAGGATTATAGTGATAGAAAAAAATATTTTAGGCGTGTAAACGTGGAAAACTACGTCCCCAACAACGACACCAAAATGTTGATCAGCCCAAAATCGAGTCAGAACTTTTACATTTATAAACCCGAAACCTCCTAGGCCCCCACAACTTTTATTACGGGGTCGAAGTAGATATACGGGTCGAACACAGGACGTGGTGACATTTAGGACGTCACAGATTTCTGTTCTTGAGTCAGATAAGCCAAAAATGATGGTTGATAAAAAGGGTGCTAGAACTAATCTAGCGGGTTGTCACAAATTAAAACAAAATAAAGAAAAGAAAAGAAAACAAAGCAGAGCTCGTGGTTCTACTAATTAGAGAAAGAGAGTTCCTGGCTATGTAACCACAAACGGGGCAGTCTATGCACTCGTTCTCGGGCGTAGACAACCCTCAAACACCGAAGCAAGCATCTAGTACGCAAAATGACATCTGTCATGTGGGGTCATCCCACTCACTTTCACGAAGTGTGACTAAAACCATCAACGATATGCCATCCAACCTCTCCCGAGGATGACAAATCAACACCCCAGGCTATTCTAAGATTTTCTCTCATGTCTTAGAGTATTCTAGAATGTTAGGAACATAGAACCTTGGATCGTCCTCCTCTTGGGTTCGGAACCAACCTATCTTCTCTTAACCAAACAAAGATGGATGAACATCATTTGTACAAAAAACCATGGAACACAAAAGAATGAAAGAGAAGAAAGAAAGAGATATAGCCCATTGAGGAGAGGTGGCTCTCGATCCTTTTTGTCAGTATAGACTGAATCTCGTCTTTAGGTCCTTCTCCGTGATCATATCTGGTCTCCTTGGTTCTCTCTCTCTAGATCTACTCCAAACAGCATCCTGGTGGATGTGAGAGGATGTTGGTGTAGACTGATCTTCTCTCTCCTCAGCTTCTGCTAGTGGAGATCGTAGACCAACAGTGGTAGAGGGAGGTGATGTGGATCTTCTCTCTCCTTGGGGGTGAGGATGAACGTAGCACAGATCTTCTCTCTCCTTGGTTTCCACCCTTGGAGAGAGTAGATCTGAGATGGTGACATAGGAGAGAGAGAGAGTGAAGGCTGGTGGCTATTGGAGCACGTCGACTGGATGCCTTGGTCCTCTCAGACCTTGGGATGCTTCCCCGATGCTCTGGCTCCAACCCAATAGCCTTCTAGCGTCTGGACACGACCCAGCAGCCCTTTGGCCTCCAGGTTGGATTGCTTTTGAATGGTTGGGGTATGGCCTATTTATAGGCACAGCTGGGTACTCGGGTCCATTGCTTTTAGGCCTTGGTCGTGGTTCTTTAATGGTTGGGTCGCCGTTCTCATTGTATAGACCACAAGCATCTTTCAATTGCATGGGTCGCGGCCCTGTGAGGTCGTGGTAAATCAAAACCGTGGTCACGATCTTGTATGCTGAGGGGAGTTACGATCTTTGGGAATCGCGATCGCGGGTTTTAAGAGGTTGAGAAGGGAGGATCACAAGCATATGGATAGAAATCACGATCACAGCAGGGGCAAGGTTGCTACTGCGGTGGGAAGGTGATGGACGGCGAGGCAGTAGGTAGCGGAGGGGTGAGCTTCGAGGTGAGATGAGACGACGACGCTGTGGTTGCTTAATGGGGTACAGTGATTGTGAGAGGAGAGGGTTGATGTCATCGTTGTGATGATGGAAGACGTGGAGGATGTGCTGTGGAAGAGGTGTGGTGTTGTCGTGCAGTCATCGTTGCATGTGGAGAAGATGATTACTGCAGCAACCCATGTGGGGAAGGTGGACTGAGAGGGAGGCGATGGCGGAGAGGACTTGCTGTTGCGGATGCAACACTGATGGAGGCGTGATGGTGAGGGGTGGAAGGTAGGAGGAAACCATGACTGCAGTTAGGGGAAATGGGGATCGCGGTCTGCATGCGGCAGGGGTCGTGGCTTCTGCAGGGGTGCAGCAGATAAGTTTGGGCACTGGTCGTGGGTGGTTGCTAGCAGGGAACCGCGGGTGTGGTTTGGTGATACCGCGGTTGGAGGGGTGGCTAGTACGCATCGAAGAGGCCACAGGTGGAGGTAGACCATGGGAGGTTTGGAGGCCACGACTGTGGTGGGAGGGAGGTTGTGATCTGAGGAGATGGAGCTGTGGTCTGGATAGAGAGAAGAGACCGCTTGTTGGTTGTGGTTGCTTGCCGTTTAGGGTAGGTCGTTGTGCTAAAGAGGGGGTCGTTGTGGTTGTAGTTGAGGCGACCCACAAGCACGGTGAAGTGATGGTCACAATGTTGGGGAATAACAACCATGATCGTGATTTGTGGAGAGGTGACGATTAGGGTAGAAGGGAGCCGAGCATATCACTGTTAGGAGGGAAGAACACTGCGGGTCACGGTCCGAGGGGCAGTGCGGTCGTGATTCCTGGGTAGCAGAGGGTTGGGCCACGATTAGGGTTGAGAACCACGATCTGATGGAGGTAGGGAAGATAGCAGTTGTTGGTGGGAACTTGGATGAAGAAAGGTGGAGAGGGTCTCGTGCTGTGGAGATCGACCAAGGTGCTCGTGGGCCCAATAGCTAGAATCGTAGCTGCATATCAAGAATAAAACCAATAAAAATCGAGATAAAGCAATTAGGCTAGGTCATGATATATGATGTAAATTAGTCAATATAAGCAAATAAACGAGAGAAAAACTGGGCCCAAAGTAATGATTAGACCATGATGATTATGTATTCATTGTTAGACGAAATATCAAGCAATACTATTCATTGGGCCTCAGTTTAGGAGAGAGAGAGAAAAGATAAGAGGTTGTTCAACTTTGTTTGGTGCATGCAAGTCTAACACTAGCTATTTAGCTACATTATTGGCTACTCTAACTACATTACCTAAGCAGAGATAGAAAGAATAAAACATGAGCTTTATTGGGCAAATTAAGACCAAAGTGACACAAAACTATAGATAAAATGCACAAATAATATGTGTAGATTTGGGTGTTATCAGAGGGGCACTTCCACCTCCCAATAGCATCTTTTGTATCATCATTGTAAGGGATTTCTGAGCAATCTTTCTTGTGTTCTTATGTAATTGTGTTCTATTCATCAATAAAGTTTGATTTTTACAAGCCAAGTGTTCCTTTAAATTATTGTTCTTACCTTGCTCATTTAGATCTAGTTCATTTCTTCTTCTTATTTTCTTTCATGGATTGGAGCAAGGGATTAAGCGTCGTCCATTTCATTGTCTCTAGCCTAAGGAACTATCCTTTAGTAAGACTAGACTATGGCTAGAACTTTTCTTCCCTCTGTCTCTCTTTTCTCCACAAGCATGAGTGAGTAGTTCCCTATCGAGGCAAGGAGAATAACCCCTTAGCCATTGCTTTATCGACTTCTCCTTAAAATGATCCTAGATGGCTTTTGGGTTTAATAACTAATTGATCTATCAAAGTAATTAATTGGTTTGATCAAAAGTTAATCTGAATGGATATGACCGTGGAAGTCCAGATTTAGAACAACAAACCCAATCGCATAGGAGTTTTGAAATGACCGTCGATCTTCTTCTTTTAGGTTGATAAACTAGAAAACATGAGCACCAGGACCAACGGGCTCATGTGGAGTTCATCTTTAGTGGATTTCAATTAATTCACTTGCCTTCATCGAATCCGTTGTTTTTAAGGATTAGTTCATTTTTTCCTAGGCTAAGGTGTTGAAAACCCCTAAAGCCTTGATTCCCATCTTTCCAATCACAACAAAGAAAAGAAAAGAGTGAAATTGTGTAATTGCAAGGAGAACCCTGTATTTTAGTATGTTACAACACTCCAACCCTTAAAGAGGATTTCGTCCCCAAAATCAGAACAACTAGGAAGAGAGGGTGAGTGTGTAACATCCCAACCTTAAACAACTAGGTTATAACCCTTAATCTAGGGTACTACATAAGTTCTACATATAAGGCAGGTATCATGATTCACCAAGGCTTCCACTATTAAAATCACTTTTATCAAGTGTAATACAATACACATTCATGCTCATTAAGAATTTTAAGCACACCTAGGGTTTTCTAAATCATCTCAATATTAAGTACAACTCAGGTGTATTACCCTTATTTACCTCACTAAGGATTTTAAGCACAATTAGGGTTTACCAAGTAATCCCAATATAAATGAATTTATTCTCCATTATTCTCATGTTACTACCATGTGAAACTATCACAGATTATTAGGTGAGAAATGGATAATATAATCCAACAAACTATTAAGTCTAAATAATGTCACATTAATTTCTTACACTTATTTTACACATTGTCGGAACGCCTTCCATACTCATGTTAAAGACATAATTGACCATTTTATCTTATTACACTTCATATTATAAATTACACATTGAACATCACATCAGGTATATATGCATATTCATGTGAATCCAATTACTCATTATCATACTTGAGTCATTATATACATTTTAGTGAATAAGATGGGATAAATTAGATATAAATGAATTGATCCATATACCAAGTTATGATAAGGTGATCAGTGAGGTGTATATTAGGGAACCAGGTGACATCCTTACATATATTGATAAACTAATCATAATTATGATTAGGTGAATATAATCCATTTACATGTACCAAGGTATATTAACAGATGATGACACCTATAGTCACTAATGTATCATGAAAGGGATTAAGGATGTACACATGTATATATTGTTAAGGCTAGATGATTACATATTAGGGTTTAGGTCAACATGACCATTACATGTTATGCCTTTATATTTTCATTAGGGTAACATGGTCAACATTATGTGTATTCATAATTAGTGATGAGTAACTCATTATTATGTGCTTCATGTATGTTTTAGGGTTGAAGCATATGAACTATGCATTATGCGACTTATCAAATATTCATTTATTTATAAAAAAAATAAGTTAAATTGTAATTATAATTAGTTTGGTAAATTCTAATCATATAAGTTCACTAGTATGTTTGTCCACATAGTTAGGGCTTCTAATTCCAAATATATAGATTTTGTTATGTATTAAATTCCATCCCCCTAAAAAGGGAATCAACAATTGCAAAATCTATCAAGGTATTACTATTGTTTAAAGGGTTGACTAAGTCAAACTAAGCTAGAGGTAAAAGAGTATGTCTAATCATGTATAAGACTCAACACTTAACTATTTCAGCAAACTTCAAAGTCTACTATAGGGTACAGTAAGCCTAATCATGGAAATCTAAGACTCATTGAGATACTTAACATTTACAAGATGATTTTGTTTGGGTAATCAAATCATCATAAAAGGTTTTCTAAGGATACTCAACAACGAGGTATTATGCCCAAAGGTAGGCTATTTCGAGCTGTCCGTATCATATGAACTCGGGAGTCCCTATAAACCAAGCTAGTGCCGCGGAGGAAAAGTTTGCCAGCCCCCAAGTTCTGACCCTTTCTAGACACCATCACTTTCAACTTCTTTCCCTAGTAGCTACTCAATAGAATAATCACCAAAAATTTGATCAAATTATATTTCTAATATGAAATGATTATGATCCTAAATCATTCTTTCATAATTGGTCAACTCTAAGGTGAAAACTTACTAAATATCTAGGAGACAAGTTGAATTAGTCAAGACTCTAACTACCTTGATGCTCTGGTACCATGCTGTAAAGACATTATCTTTACTAAAACCAATGGTAAACAAAGACCTCAATGTGAAGAAGTGGACGTTTAAACTTTGACTTTATTCAATAGTATAAACAGTAGTTTACAAAATTTCCAAAAAGGGGTACAACTTTATACAAAATGAGGATCTAGGTAGAGGAAGACTAAACTAAATCAACATTGTCTCCAAATTAAACAACTTAACATATGTAGCTAAGTCCAAGCTAGTTGGTTGAACTCCACATCCCTAGCCTTAGGCTGGTTCACCAAGCTTCAACTGTGCACTTTGATCCTATATTTGGGTGGTTGGGATCACCCAGCAAGACGAGATAAAATGTATGTGTCAATAGGAGTAAAGGACATTTATAAGATAAAACATTTCATAATAAAAGATCCACTATACTAAGAGTGTCAAAAGTATGAGGCATGTAAATCAAATAAGAAATAGGAATTTATCCATAATGTAACAACCCCATCTCCCAGTAACCCCCCACTTAAGGGAGACCAAGAGATCAGAGCCGTTAACTAATAACCCGGATAAAAGGTTCGACAAATAATCAATAAAAATTAATAAATTTTACCAACTAAACTGGAAACTGGTATAAAATAAAACTTTGCATACCTTTTTCAAAACTGGTATATCTACATCTATCTGCATCAGGAGTCTACTCTAACTAATCCTCCTTTATACTTTAACTCTTAATTAATTGCACATATGCCACTTTATTGTTTGTCATTTTCAAGCTTGTACCTAAAACTCCGACAAACAAAATGTCGGTCAGCATATCGGAATATGCCGGTATGTGGGGACATCCAAAAATTCATAGATATGGCTAACAATTTAATAATCACAATCGAATTATTTAACAAGACAATTTACATTTTCAATGTGTCATTCTCCACCGCTTTTTCCCTAACCCTGGCATACCCCTCTTGGGTTTCTCTTTTGCCATTGACTTAAGGCCACCTTCTCAATCCCGAGCTTGGTTCTTGGGAGTCACCTCTCATGGTGCTCCATAGTCATGTATCATAGACCACCTTCTCATTCCCGAGCTTGGTGTCTGGGGTCACCTCTCATGGTGCCCATGGGTCTATACTCTTGGGCCTGACGTTTATGGCATCTTCCATCAGGGTGGCATGTAGGTGCAAGAATACACACTTCTTTATAATTGTGATAACCATAGTGACTTTATAATTTTGCAAATATGAACATCCAATTGTTTAGATTTCATTCAATACGAGTAAACATTCGGAAAACCCTTGAGAAACTAATGCGATTAACCATAATTAACCACATAGTTGTTAAGCAGACTTGAATGCCGAAATAACTCAACCAATCAAGAAATCAAGCAAGTACACACAGGTTGATCCTAAAAAGGCATCCAATTTTTCTATCATTAATCATGTCATCTTGATCTATTAATCCTAGTTGTTTCCTAGGTTTATTTGTCCTTTTTAGGGTTTTGAGCATAATTAGGGTTCCACTATATTATTATCACTTTAAACCCTTATTTTACCAAATCACTTGCAAACCCTAATTATCTCATCTTTCTCTCACAAAAGATGCTAATTTCATCTTTTAGTAACAGGAAACCCTAATTTTAGATTATAAGTACTTTTCTTTTCTTTTTCTCTAATTTATGGTTTCTAAGCATCTTAACCATTATATTAGGTTGAAAACCCTAAACTTTGCAATTCTGTCATCAAAACAAGTTTAAAAACCATCTTCAACATTAATCAAGTAAACCATGCTCGAATTAATCTATTTGCAAGATTAAAACCATCTTTGGTTAATAATTAGGGTTTTCTAATCACAAATTAACACTTTTCCCATCAAAATATGCACTTTTGCAAAAATATATACATTTAGATATCCAAACCATTTTTAACGTATTCCTCATATTTTCCTGATCATTTTTCATGTATTAACTACCCTAATCTGAGTTTTCTATCAACATGTACGATTTCTATAATAAAACTCCTTTTGATGGTTTATTTGCTATTTTTCTAGAAAAACTAGAACCGCCCGGTCCATGGGCCTTGGATCCACTGAGGATCCAACGGCCCTGAAGGAGCGTGCCTTTCTTTTTCAAACAAAGGGAATAAAGGACGAAGGTGCCCTTACCTGCAAAGAGGATGCGGAGGGGCAGAAGTATAAAAGGCTAACGGTCTCCTTCTTCTTCCTTACATCGAGCAAGCAGGTCCAGGTGGTCAACTCGAGGGTTGACTCTGGACTCTAGGTCACCTGCGAGCCACGTGATTGGCCAGGGAGCTTTGCCTCCCACCGTTGAAGTCGACCGCGAGTCCATTTTCCTGCCCGAGCCTTGCCAAAAGGAAACAAAAAGGTATGTGTGAGAACACTTCTATGTATGTGCACATATATAACATTTAGACATTTTATTACAAAGTGATTACATAACGGTGTTCATGTTCAAAATAGGGCTATAAAATGTATGCACGACCAAAAAATATATAAACAAGAGAATGAGGCATATAAAGAATAATAACATTCAAAATATGTCTTTCCTTGAATCAAGTTCATAAAATAAGATAATTGCATGTTTATAATGTAGATTAATCATAGATAAAGAAAGGCCAAGAAACCAAGGATAATTGGCCTAAAAATAGGGATGGCACAATGGCACAACTGTGCGGAAGAACACACCCATGTATTAATTAGGGGTGGAATAGCACACCCAGGGCGGAAAAGCATGTCCTTTTATAAAAAAGCATGGTTATGCAAAAGCATATAGATTAGTTAAATTAGTCTAAAACCAGATCAAAAATATGGAGGCAAGACATATGTCATCAACCACAATAACAAGATCAATTTACATGGCAGCAGGGGTTACAAATCCAATATAACAAGAATAAACATATATTCAAGATATTTGAAAGGATTTCCACTTGAAAGACATAGATTTGCAAATAAGGAGTAATGTCAAGAGGTGCCTCATTATGGGAGTGTTGGTGTGAAATTTCTATAAATTCTAAGTGAAAATAGAGATTTCACATACCTGATCTTCAAGACAAACACTATCTCTATGGTTGAAATTAATAGCTCGTCCTTCTCAATCGAAAAGTGTTATATACGACAACTAGTCCACCATTACCCATTTGCAAGTGGAAGTGTATCAAAACCTAGTATAGTTATGCATATATAGTTCTTGTTCTAATCATGATTATATTAGAGTTTTGGGGCTCCCCGCTTAAAACTACTAAAGACATAAATCAAGGTTTACAATGGACAACAGACTTGACAGAAAAGACTGAAAATACGAAAAACTATCAACTAGACCTCTACGAGCCGAATTGGCCACCTCGTGGGCGACCCTATTACCCCTACGACTTACATGACTTAACCTACAAAAAGAAAACATACTACACAGTGAGCTAATGTCCTCAGCCAAAGCACCCAAGTAATCATGCCGCATCTTTTTGTTGTTGCATGCATAGACGACGTCCATGGAATTTGTTTCTATCTCCACTTGTTCATAGGCTTGCTCCCTCGCCCACACTAGTGCCTCACAAATATCCAGGGCTTCAATGACGGCGACGTCTTCTCCCCACTCTATCTTCTTTCCCAGCACACCCAGCAGCCCGCCCACGTCATTTCTAGCCACCGCCCCGACGCCTGCCCTCCCGTCTTCCCCTATCGATTTATCAGTATTCACATTTATCCTTCCCCTCACCGGCTTCACCCAGCTACTTCTTCTGCTTCAGTCCGCTACACCGTCCCCCTCCTCCACACTCTGCTGGTCCTCTTCTCCCCTCCCTTCCCGTTGCTGGCTGGTGCGTCCTTACCTCAGCGTCCCCGTGCAATTCTCTGTCCCTTGTTCCCTCAGCTGCATTAACGCACGTACGTTGTCCTCCCTTGGACGTAAGAGTGTAGTAGTCTGAGTATCCTCCATTAACCCCCACTACTGTCTTGTTCTTTCCCGTCCCGCCCTCACCATCGCCAGAGCCTCTCTGTAGATGTAGCCGCACTGGAACCCATTGTCCTGGAAAGTCCTCTTGCACCGAGCACGCCATGCTGCCCACATAGCAGCCACCGCTACTTCCGCCCCCCTCGTGGAAGGCCTGTCTAGCATGGCCTCCATCATGACACCTACGTCCACGTCCCTATACTCCTCCACCCATTCTTGAGTCTCCCGTGGTGTTTGTTCCCATACTTCAGTTGTGCTCGGACAGCAGAAGAACATGTGGGTAATAGTTTCCTTTTCTGAACCACATAGAGTGCAGGTACCATCATCATTATAGTGCCTATCAAACAGACGGCCTCGCGTCGCTAAGCATCCTGTGCAAATCCTCCATAAGAAGTGTGCTATCTTTGAGCACCATCCCGCATGCCAGATCCTCTTCCACAACATATTGTCATGTTGGATCCTGTACCGTTGTGCTTCCTCTATCCCTAGCAAGCCCAGCCAATAAGCAGATTGCACCGAGAACTCACCATCCTTTGTAGGCCACCACATCCACGTATCCTTGGGTTTCCTCAAGCTCAGCTGAATTGAACATATCCTCCTGGATATATTATCCAGAAAGCATTCCTGGAATCTATCACCATCCCAACTGTTTCCCTCCTCCGTCATAAGATCTCAGACCACTTCATAATCAGGGCCATTTTCCTTTTTATGGTTTTCCAGAGTTTCCTTCTGTCCCGACATCCATATGTCATGCCATATGTTCACATATGTCCCTTCACCCAGTCTCCATTGCGTGCCTTCCTTTAATAGTGCCTTTTCTCCCCATAGGCTCCTCCATGTGTAGCTCGGTGCATGCCCTCTTCTAGCCTCCCAAATAGATGTTCTTGGGAAATATTTGGCCTTTAAAATTCTGGTTACTAGCGCATCTGGATGAGTAACCATTCTCCATAATTTTCGTGCTAAAAGAGCCTGGTTAAAGGTCTGAAAATCACTAAAACCAAGCCCTCCCTGATGCTTTGGCTTGCACATTCTGTCCCAGCTCATCCATTCTATTTTCCTCTCCTTATCTTTTGCACCCCACCAGAATCTACCTACCATTTTCTGGATCTCATCTCTAGTTCCTGCTGGAAACTGGAAAATACTTATAATGTATGTGGGTATGGCCTGCGCCACTGCTTTAATCAGGACCTCTCTCCCTACTTTTGACAGTAATTTCTCCGCCCATCCCTGAAGCTTCCACCATATTCTTTCTTTGATGAAACTGAACACCTGCTTCTTGGACCTGCCCATGGCTGTTGACAGGCCTACGTAACTAGCATGTATTTCCACCTCTTTGACACCCAGAAGTTGCTTCATCTCATTCCTCCTTTCCTCCGTAACTCCTTTTCTAAACACCACCTTTGTCTTAGAAAGATTGATTTTTTGACCCGATGCATGTTCATATTGGCTGATAATTTCAGCTATTTTGAGGCACTCTGCATTGGTGGCTCTAGCAAAAAGAATACTATCATCTGTGGAAAAAAGATGTGAGATAGATGGCGCTCCCCTACACGGGCTGATCTCGTGTAGCCGAGAGTCGCGGGTAGTAGTGGAAAGTAACGTAGAAAAAGCTTCAACACACAAGACGAAAAGAAAAGGGAAAGAGGATCACCCTGGCATAGTCCACGTGAAGGCGTTGTGATTTGGGTCCTGTCTCCATTTATGGAAAATGTGTGCTGGACAGATGATATGCAGTCTCTAACCTTATTCCTCCAATGGATCCCAAACCCCACCTTCTTCATAACCTCATCAAGGAAAGACCACTCAACTCTATCATATGCTTTGGACATATCTAGTTTCAGCGCTAGGCTTCCTTTTTTCTATCTTTTGTCTCTCTTCATGTAATGGAACACTTCATAAGCAATGAGGGCGTTATCAGTTATCAGTCTCCCCGGGACAAAAGCACTTTGGTTTTCATAAATGATATTGTTCATAATTGATTTCAGGCGGTTTGTCATCACATTTGATGCAATTTTGTAAATCACATTGCATAGGCTAATGGGTTTGAATGCCCCCATAGATTTTGGCTGTTCGATCTTTGGATAAGAACAACAAGGGTGTCGCTGAACTCCCCTATACTTCTTTCTCCTTTACACCAACCTTTGATATAACTCGCCACATATTTCCCTATAGTCGCCCATTGTTGTTGATAGAACATAGCCTTCATTCCATCTGGCCTCGGGGATTTATTAGGATGCATTTGTTTTACCACTGTCCATACCTCTTCATCCTCAATATCCCTTTCTATATCCTCCCTTTGGGAATCTGTAAGTATTTTCCGCAGCCCTTTTGGTTTCCTCTTCAAAGCCCGTAGGAAAACTCGTTTGGAAAAAAATTTCAAAGTAACTCAGAATGATTGCTTTAATCTCCCCCTCATCTTTATGCATCACATCGTGCTCATCCTCTAGCCCTGAGATGTGGTTTCTTCTTTTCCTGTTTGTAGCTTTTTGGTGGAAATATGCAGTGTTCTTGTCTCCCTCCCGCAGCTCCTTCACCCGGGCCCGAGCCGTCTAATATTCCTCATTCTTTTATAACCAGTACTGGAGTTCCTTTGATTTTTCCTTCGTCTCATCAAGGTTGATTTGGATAGGATGTAGAGATTGCAGCCCTTTCAGCTCATTTTCCAGCTCCTTTATTTTCCTCTTTCTTTCCCCAAACTTTTCCGTTGCCCATTCATATAATTTTTCTTTGCACCTTTGCAGCTTTGTCTTAAGGATCCCGCCCTCGGTAGACTTCCATGCTTCCTTGATAGTGTCATCATAGCCCTCTTCTCCAACCCACATCTGCTCAAACATGAACTGTCTTTTCCTCCCCTTTAACTGAGTGCGCCTGTTATCCGCCTTCAAGAAGATGGGTGCGTGGTCCGACTCATGAATGGGTAGGTGATACCCTTGCAGAAACTGAACAAATTCCTTCACTCTAGATCAGGTAGGAATCTATCCAATCTTTCTTGGACCATGGTTTTCTCCGTCAGTCCTCATTTCCACGTAAAGATATTGCCCTCAAAACCCACATTTACCTGCTCGCAATCATCAATGACATCACGAAAATTCTGTATGAACCTTTCATCTTTGGGTGGCCCGCCTTGCTTCTCAGAATTTGAAGTAATCTCATTGAAATCGCCAAAGAAACTGACAGGAATCTCCGACTCCCCTTTTATCTTCCTCATCAGTTCCCATATTTTCACTTTGCTAGCCTGATCCACCCACCCATAGAGCCCCACCGCTCTCCAATCTTTTCCATTGTCATCCTCCCTTATAAGAGTTGTTACGTGTCTTTGTGAGTAGTTCTGGATTTCCACTTTCATGTCCTTCCACCAAAACCCTATTCCACCCACCCTTCCATCACTTGAGATGCACATCCCATCAATGAAACCACAACTTCTTTTGACTTTGTCAAGCCTCCTCTCAGCTATCATAGTCTCCATGCCAAAGACTATGTTTGGACGTTCTCTCCATGTCCAAGACCGGAGAGCTCTACACCTGTCAGGGTCGCCCAACCCCCGACAGTTCCAGTTGAAGATTTTCATTGCCCTTCACGGGATTGGACTTCACCAATCTCCGCTACTTGGATCTTGTCGATCCCATATTCCAGTGTCACCCCTTGGCCTCGCCTTTGTCTCTTCTCCTCCCCTATCCGTGGAGTCTGCTCATCCAGGTCCATGTCGCTTATCTTCATGCTTCTCCCTCTTTTCCCCATATGTTGTTCCCATACCACCTCCTTCTTTGGAATGCCCATTCTTTCACCTCTGCTCATTTTATATACCCATGGATGATGTTTCTTTTTGCCTTTATTCCCCTTTGATTCGTGTTTCGTCTTTGTGGATGCTATTTCCTTTCTTTGTGCTCTAGTGATCGCCCGAGTTCCTTCTTCATATTGCCTTGTTCTGACCGTTCTCTGGTTGGGCGGTTGTTGCTTCATATTATCCCTGGATCTCTCACACTCTATCTCCATCAACCACTGTTGCTTTGAGTGCACGTTCCTGTCATGGTCAATCTGTTCATCCGCTCTAGCTTCTGTCTCATCCTCGGGAATCTCCGCAATGCGAAGCGACTCCTTAATTCTTCTCAGTTCTTCTATAGTGTATACTACTCTTTCTTGTTCACACGCCTTCCCCTTCTTTTCCTTCATACTCGCCTGCTGGTCCGTCCTCCCGACGACTCCGTCCAGCAAGGAGGTCCATCCAGCCTCTGTTGATTTTGATCGATCACGTTCCCCCCTGATCCCCGACCCTCGGTCCCCCATTCTCCTCTCTGTCGCCGTCTCAGCCTCTACTCCCTCCCAATGTATGCTTTCCAGCCAACCCTCTCTCTCCTTTTTGCCGACCCCTGCTGTGGAGCTTCGGTCCTCCAGTTCCTCGTCACCAAAGCTTCCCCCACGATTCCCCTTCCTGCTTCCTATCCCATCCGCTGTCATCTGCTTCCCATTGACGTCTCCTTCCTTTCCTTCTCGGTTTGTTCCCCAGCCATCGTTGCTATTCTCCCCTACCTCCTCCGTCGTCCGCGATCCCCCCTCCCCCGAGCTCCCACTTTTCCTGAAGATGAGTTTCCTCCTTGGTTTGGCACCGTCGTCACCTCTATTTCCTTCCTGCCTTCATTGTTTCCATGGTGATGCTCGCAGCCAGCCACCCCATCGGTGCCTGACTTCCTCTTTCTCTTCCAGATTATGGCAGTCGCGGTCGATGTGTCCCAGCAGCCCACAGTCGAAGCAGAACATCGCCAATCGCTCGTATCTGACTTCGACGCCAACGATATTGCCGCTCTTCACCCTGATCTTCAGCGATCTCTTCAGAGGACGAGTGACATCCAGCAGAACTCGGACTGTGATGGAGGAGTCCCAGCCCGATACATCCCTGTCAGTAGCAATACTGACCCTATTCGACCTGCCACCTCCCGGATCATGTTCTCTCCTCTATATCCCAGCGGAAGCCCATATAGTCACACCCAGAAAGGGGATTGATTAATGGAGAGCCGTCCCGATTGTTCCTCTTTATCTATATATACATATATATATATATATATTAATGTGTGTGTGGGTAATAACATGTACTTTTCCAATTTTAGGTTTCATATTATCATTCTCTCTTACCATGTGAATCCATATTCTTAACATCACATTTTTCATGTATATCGGTGTATATAAGCATTTTATTGTCTAGATATTCATTATGCTACAAATATAGGTATATAATATATATGTACCTAAAATTTGACTCCAATATAACTTTTACCAACGTGTCACCTATACTTATATATATTATATTACATTCTTATACATATTTCGTGTTCCCCTTATTAATAATTTCTCAATCTAGATAGGTGTGTACACTAGATTTATATATATTTAATATTTCCATTGATTCATATACATACCAATGTGTGTATGTAGTGTTTGTATAGTATACTAAATTTTCTTATTAATAACCAATGCAATTTTGTTTCATCACTTAACCACTTAATACTGACATACATATATGTATACTGGTACTGATATGCAACATACTAGGATAATAGATCAATTAGTAATATAACCACCCTAGTTGCAATTTATATAGCTTACTACTTATTGATCACACATAAACCATGGTAATTATCATACAATAAAATTATAATTGAATCGATTAGACAATCTAGAAAACTCTTTCATTTTGATTTAACCAATTAGATCATATCAAACATTGTAGTATCTACTGTCATATGCATTCATACTAAGTATACCATAATACAATAATACCCAGGAGATACTACCTACCTACTGACAAGCATGGATCTTCATATATAGGATCATAGATGATTTGTTTCCTTGATCAAGGTGGTCTTGATTCCACTCTTCCTGAATTAAGGGTGGGGATATTATTCTTGGTTCATAGGATTGAGGAGATGGTTCTTGAGGTGGTGGCACTTGTAACTTCCACTTCCAGCATGCAGGTCATGACAGAGAGCATTCAAGACAAAGTCATTGGAAGTTTAAGACATTTGTCACAATAGCAAGAGGGAAATGTTCTCAGCCTTACAAGGCCAAAGATCTCTTACTAAATGCAGGGAGGATGGAGTAATGGTTTTAGATTGTCAGCTAAGGTTTAGACACTAGGTCAAGCTGATGTAGAAGAAGAGTGTGTCTTCTAACCTCTGGAGCCGTCAATAGTCTTTGCACTAGTTGGTGAGGGGACTTTTTCATTGTATGACAAGTAGTAACTTGAGAGAGGGAGAAGATTATATACGGTTAGAGGTATGATTGTTAGTTGTCACAGCTGCTAGCATGGAGCGATAAGAAGAAGAAATGTGTCTAGAGTTCTAGGTGAACCGAGTCAGAAGGAACGAAAATAGGAAAAAAGGATAAGAAAAGTGGTGATGCTATGAAGGCAGTTGATGCGGATACCACAACTTGAACCATTGATAGGAATTCCTTCTGAAAGGAAGGATGATGCAAGGTAAGAGGAAATGATGCGACAATGGTGGATTACTTGGTCTTATTGCATGTGCTAACAAAAAGAAGGAGGAGGGCATACAACCCCTGAAGTTAGTTGCTCCCAATTTTAAATGTATGGTGAAGATCTGCAATGGCGGTGATCGTGTTGGTGAGGGAAAGAAGGGAGTGGTGTCACGTATTCAAGTGTTATCATCTCTTATCAACAAGCAGCAATGGACTTTCTTGCTGCAATGACTGTCAGGTGCATGGAGAGGGGGAGTCTTGTTGATAGGTTTAGGGAAAGGAAGAAGGGTGACAAAAGTAGAGGAGAGGAAGCAGAGGTGAGGAGGAAGAGAAGACAAGGTGGAGATTAAACTGGGAGGCAAGGAAAGGAATAAGAGGAAGAGGGGTCGACGGTTACATGAAGCACCGAGAGGTGTCATCCGCGAGAGGGGCAAGTCCCATGGATTTCATGATAGGAAGAAATGCACGAGAGGTGGATGAGGTGTTACAGGAGAAGAGGCAAACAATGGAGATAAATGTAATTATATCCATCAAATAGATACATTAAAGCTCTGAGTTTTCTACTAACTAAATATATGGCCTAAAGGAGCCTAGTTGATATAAGAATTGACATGTAGGCTAATAATCAAACTTTAGCATCAATTTATCCTTATTAAAAAATTTGTAGTGTATTTCAATGTTTGTATAGTAATAATTCATTTAATGTATATCACATTCTAATTGATACCTCATTTCATATTTATTGAATTTCTTACATGAATTAGACTTTGAATTATTTTTATCATCAAATTAGGGTCAAAACTAAATAATTGATAATGGATATATTTTACTCCTAATCATGAACTAATTGATTAAGTTATTTTTTGACCTTATATAAATGGTGATATGTTGAAACATTATACTTTCTCGACTAAATTAACTCTTAACTTATATAATTTAAGGGAAAATTAGTTTTGTGCTCCTAATTAATATTCGGTCTATGTAAAGGAAATCAATAAGCTATATAACCAGATTTGAGTATGTTACGACTTACTTGAGGATCCCTCTACCACATAAGTGTACCTTGTATCCTTAGACTCCTTTATACATGATACTCAAAACCTCTTTACAAACTAATGAGATAATATTTATTATAATACACATGATATCAGACACAATATTCTAATCCTAATCTCTCCAACCCTTCCTCTGCCCTTCCTTCCTCTTTCCTCCATCCATTCATCTTTATCTTATCCTCCTTGATGGCTTCCGCCTCCCTACTATAAGTAAGTAATTGCATTGCAGCAACAAAAATTGTCTACCATCTCTCACTGTGGTAGAAGGGCCATAAGCATTCTAGCAGCTTGTCACCCACACGACAATGATAGGCATCTAGCCTCCATCCACCCACTTGTGAGCAACATAATCCACCCACAATAGAGTCTACTGGTCACCTTGTTGACCATCGAGCAAGCTGCCTCAAACTCTCCTCATGTAATTCCCATCCTCCATCTCTTCCCTTAGTTCTTCCACAAACATAGATCTAAAGTGTATAAAAATAAAAAAAATGAAGAGAGGGAGTCATGTTACTTCTTCTTACTACCTTTTTAGTTCCTCGAACACAAATGACTGAATGCCTTTGTTTGAGTTAGGGATATTTTGTATTGCATATCAAAACAACTAGATTCTCGTGATTCTATTTCTTTTCCTACCATGCATGTACACTGATAGTTCCTTATTTCTTCCTACCGTGCCTCTATAGCAGTACTTATTTTTTCTTCTTACTATGACTTTAAACTAGTAGTATTTTTTCTTTCCAATTGTGCCTATAGACCTATAGTGCCTCATTTATGTATCGTTCCTTCAATCCACTACCTTCACTTTTTGTTATTGTGGCTAAAAATAAATGTGTTTCTACTATTATCTATAATGGCATCACAAGGTAACTTTTATAAAGATTAATGGTTATAACTTCCCATTGTGGATGAATGTTGTGCAGACTTTCCTAAAATCTCATTGTAAATCAAAATTGATAAAACACACTACACGTAAAGAACTCTATAATTTTCAGGTCATGTAAAACATTTAGGTTCTATCATGGATTTGGTTGTGTAGAGATCTCGATGTGGTAGTTAAGTATTTGTGGCATAGAAATGCAAATATCTTGTGGGAATAAATGAAATCATTTTACACAGAGGAAAATAGTTGTCTACATTTGAACAACCATGGATAAAAATTTATGTAAACACCCCAAATCATTCATTCAATATAAGAATACTCAGATTCCATGAAAGCCATTGTGATTCAATTGAATTTTTATCGCGGACCACCTCTGCTAACATTACAAAAGGAGACAGACACTCTCATTAATGTGCACCTCAATTATCTTCAACCTTGATAAGATGTAGTGCATCAACTTCTTCTTATTGTAACCACTCTCCCATTCATGGACCAAGAGTATACACACAATCCCAGTCCTTACTCCAATCTTCACCTCCAACAGCTCCAAGGTCCTCCTCCTCCAAGTGGCAGAATGGCATGAATAAAAAGACACAAAGAGGGAAGGCCCCACATTGAGTCCTTGACTTTGAAATCAATATGCTTTTTTTGACTCTTATTGTTATAGTCCCTTATTTGACATCAATTAAAGCTCTCCATGTAGAGAGGAATGGACTTTTAAAGATCATATGACAAGTAGGGTCCTTCACAGTTTCAATGACAACTATGACACATGTGATGAAGAATATACCAACTCATATAGGTACATCTTCTACAATACCCACATGTCTTTTGAAGGTGAGATCATCTAGTTGAATTCTCATACCTTTTGACACAATATTTGTAAGGCCAAGCCTCTGATATTAGATATGGGGCATGAAGCCTATGTTGGCCCCACGATCACAAATCCCCTTCCTTTCTTCAATGACTCTTACATTGGAATATGAAGGCGAAGGCGGAAAAAGGTACATAGCACCAGTGAACGAAACCCATCCCCTTGCACCCCTCTAGCTCTGGCGATTAGGGTTTTACTAGTTGTGGACGCCCATCCCCTTAGTTTGTGGTTTTCCCTTACAGGTTCAAGTGTGTGGCTGGTGCCTTTATCCCATCTCCATCATGGCAGAAGAGATGGTGGATCGTTGTGATGGTCTTCGATTGTCGGAGGACGAAGAGGAGCCTATTGACGTCAACCCGATAGGCAACAGTAACGAGGAGGAAGATCATACGATGTTGGCGTTGGCTGGAAGGTTGCTAACTGATCAGACAATTAACTTAATGGTCATGGAAAGGACGTTTTCCTAAGCATGGAGCTTGTGGGAGACAGTCGATTTCAAGCAATTGGAGGCCGACTTGTTTGTTATGAAATTCTAGCTTTGGAGGAACAAGCAGAGGGTTATCGAAGGTGTGCCATGGAATTTTAATGGGCATATTCTACTGTTGAAGGAAGTTGACAAAGAAGGAACAACTCGAACACCTGAGCATCAATCAAACCCCTTTTTGGGTCTGTCTCTGTGGACTACCCATGGGACATAGGGGGGAGATGACACTCCGACAGATAGCGGGACACATAGGAGACGTCCTCATGACAAAAGAGACGGGTCAGGTTGGGACTCTTCAATTCATGTCTGGGTGCTGCTGGATGTCTCAAGACCCTTGAAGAGGACACTGTAGATTAGGGTTAAGAGTGGTATCATCATCGACGTCGAGATCAAGTACGAGCGCCTGGCCATGTTCTGCTTTTTGTGTGGCATGCAGGGTCATGTCGACCATGACTTCCAAAGCTACGTAGAGTGTGGAGAGCAACAACATCAATGGGGGAGTTGGATGAGGGCTTCTCCCTGGAAACAATGGTGGATCGAGAGTGAAAGAGGGGATGGGAAAGGAGTGGCTCGAAAAAAGTTAACATTCAAATCTTCGTGGGGCTCGAGAGAGACGAGCAATATAGAGGGAGAGGGAGATAGAAGTAGTGTTGGACAAGGAAGAGGAGGGGAGGGAGGACGTCGCAAGAGAGGGAACGTCCGAGAGGGGTAGAGAGAGGATGTTTGGAGGGACGCTGTCATGGGGGATCGGGGTAGGGATGGAGGAGACAGTCACAGAGAAAGAAGAGTCACAACATCTAGTGACATTGAGGGGATAATGGAGGAGAGGACGGTATCAAAGAAGGGGGACAAGGAAGGAGGAAGGGAGGATGTTTCAAGGGGAAGGGTGTGTCAGGGCTGAGGATGGGGGGGGGGGGGTCATCTACTATGACTGCCCACGTGGAAGGAAGGGGAGGAGACGTGCCAACGAGGGAGGAGTCTATGGGGGCATCACGACATAAGGATAGGAGGTAGACGCGGAGGACGACGTCAGGGGGAGGGGTGGCACACTGCACAAAGGAGGATTTCATGGTGTTTAGGGGAAGATACCACATAGTCGAGGTGGGTATGAGGGAGGAATTGACAGAGCATGAGGAGGACCTCACGTTCAACCTAGGTGGATTTCCGGGACACAACCAGCAGTGGCCAGAGATGGTGGACGTTGTAGCATCAGCTTCACATAAGGGTGAGCAACGTTGGAGGGGACACGAGCCAGGAGAGGTGCATGCACAGAAAGCAACACATCAGCCCCAAACAGTGAAAAGAGGAGGGCTTGTTCATGAGAATATAGCCCAACTGAGATCATATTACTATGAAGATAAAAGTATGGCCCATAACAAAGACTCTAAGAGAGCCATCACGAGGGCATAAAGAAGAAAGGAAGTCGGGACAAAGGTGAAGCAGAGAAACAAACCCAACTGGGGGAAGAAGAAGCATCAACCGTGGGTCTATAAGATGAGCAGGGGAGCAAGGTTAGGCATCCCAGAGGAGGAGGTGGTGTGGGAGCAAACAACATGGAAAAGAGGCAAAGGTGTAGAGATTTGTGACATGGATCAGGATGATCAGCCACCACAAGTAGCGGGTGGAAAAAAGATCAAAGACGACCAGCGGGGTTGTAGCAAACAAAATTGGGGTTGTCACGACTCATGTAGCAGAGATTGGTGGTGTCCAATCCTGCAAAGGACAATGAAAATCTTCAGTTGGAACTGTCAGGGGATGGGAGACTCTGATACGTGCAAGTCTCTTCGGTCTTGGGTATGGAGAGAGTGCCCAAACATGGTTTTTGTTATGGAAACAATGATTGCAGATAGAAGGCTAGAAGAAGTCAAAAGGAGTTGTGGGTTTACTGAGAGGTTGTGTATATCTAGTGAAAGGAGGGAAGGTGGTATGGGGTTCTGGTGGAAGGACATAAAGGCAGAGGTTGTTAGCTATTCTCACAGGCATGTGTCTGTTTTGGTCAACGATGGCATCACTGATATCAGGTGGAGAGGGGTTGGGATATATGGGTGGGTGGAACAAGCTAGTAAAGTCAAAACAGAGGAGCTTATGAGAAAATTAAAAGATGAGTCAGAGGATCCGTTCATTTTCTTTGGTGATTTTAATGAGATTGTGTGAAATTCTGAGAAGAAAGGAGACCCCCCAAAGAAGAAAAGTTTATGCAAAATTTTTGGGATGTCATAGATGACTGCGGGCTTCTAGTTGTTGGTTTTGATGGAAATATATATTTACTTGGAAGAGGGGGCTGATTGAAAGAACTTTAGTGCAACAAAGACTTGATAGATTTCTACCTGATCTTGAATGGAGGAGTTTTTTCAGCTATTGTAAGGTGATTCATCTTCCAATTTATGAGTCATATCCTGCACCTATCATCCTAAAGGTAGACAAGAGGGATAGCAGAAAAAAGAAAAGGAAAGGACACTTCATGTAATGACCCCGCCTCCCAGTAACCCCCAATTAAGGGAGACCAAAAGGTTGGTGTTGTTGTCCCAATTAACATGATCAAAGGTTCGACAAATAATCAATAACAATTAACAAATTTTACTGACTAAACTGAAAACTGGTACAAAATAAAAACTTTGCATACCTTTTAAAACTGGGATTTTAGAACTTCTATCCACACAGATACTAATCTATCTAATCCTCCTTTGCACTTTAATTCTCATTCAATTCCACATATGCCACTTTACTGTGTGTTCTTTTCATTGTACCTAAAATGCCGACAAACAAAATGTCAGTCAGCAAGAAGCTGGTATGTGGGGGAAACAATAATCGTGCAACTATATTAACAACATAATCATTCAATTAATCATTTAACAACCAAGATTATGTTTTAAGCCATACTACTTAATCCTTACCTATCCCTTAACTATGTGCTATCCCTGCAATGGACTTGTATGCTACCTCTCTTTAAGGTAGATTCTTACCCCCATTGTCCTACCTTATAGGTAGCCAATACATAGGGTAACAGAGTCGCATGGCACTACCTGAAGGTAGCCCAATATCTAACTCAATGTGACTTGATGGACCTACCCCATTGGTAGCCATGTACTAAGTCATCCAATGACCTGATGGACCTACCCCATAGGTAGCCATGTACTAGGTCAACTATTAAGTGACAGAGGGGACCAAGATCTGAGCTAGTAGGCATATATCTTATGTGATAGTCATAGCCAAATTATAGTTTGCATGAACTAAATTCATCCAACAGTTAATTCAAGTCATCGATGAAAATTTCAGAAAACCTCAGAAAACTAACTCGAGATATTCATAAGCGTAACCACATACCTATCAGGCTGATTTGAGACAGAATATTCCATGCCAGTAAAAAATCCAAGAAAGCACATATTCAAGATCCTGAAATGATCATGGAGTTTCCTTTTATTACTCATGTCATCAAGATCTATTAAACCTAGCTCGCTTCCTAGGGTTTCTAGTTCACTTTTAGGGTTCCCCTTTATCTTTTACTATTTTAAACCCTAATTTATACCATTACTCATAAATCCTAATTATCTCATCTATTCTTCAATATTAAGGTTATCTTAACAAAATATAACCCTATTTTCAAATTAAAGGCACCATTAACTATAAATTAATTTCATTAAGTTTCTTTTACATTAAAGCTACTATTTTTATCCTTTTAATCCATGACAAGATCATTATACGCCTCTATCATAAATTCAAAGTTCATTAGGGTCTAATTAACAAATGAACTCTATATATCATTAATTCCACCTTTTATTCATTACAAAACCCTAATTATTATATTAAGGGTATTTACCCACAATTAGGAACTTTTATATTCAAATAACTTAGAACCATCATTTAACAATTAGGGTTTCAAAATGCTTAATCATTCTCATATGGGTTAAAAACCCTAAATCATACAATTTCACATCTAGATCAGGTTCAAATCTAACATTATCATTCAATAGGTTATTAATACTTAAATTAACCCATTAAGCATACTAGATTCAACCTTTAATCACAAATATGGTTTTTAACCTAACTTTAATGCACTTTTCATCAAATTATTGTAATTTTGCAGTTAGGAACGGAATCAATCTTTCGTATCATTTTTATTTGATTCCTCTCGTTCTCCTGATCAAAATACATACATTATTTTTATTTATCTGAGCTACAATTTATGAGATATGAATTTTGCAAAGTTACTTACTTTGGGCCAATCAGGTTGTGCCAAGTCACTGCATCCATGCAACGTTGCCAAATAGGAAACATTTTGAAAAGACGTGATTTCCCTCCACTTAACCAGTGCGTCCTTCATTACGCCGAGGGTAGAACCATCCAACGCATGAAGGTCATCTTCAACCTCGTGAAACAAGCAGCGATGTCGACCTATAGTAGGTTGTAGGCGTGCCCTCTCTCCTACAAGGCCCAACAGCTGCCACCGCCCCCTTCCCTAACTCCGCCGCATGCCGTCGGCCTTGGGAAACCACCCAACTCACAACCGTTGCAGCTGGTTAGGGTTGGCCAAGCACGTGACCTATAGCCTTGGCGCCGTCCTTCCACATGTTCTACTTGACAGCCATAGCCATGGAGACGATGGTCGACTATCTCCGAGCATCATGGGATCTTCGTGCACCCGACGAAACCTCATCACCACTCCCTGGTGCCTTTGAGATCGATCTATGCTCTTGACTAGGGTTTGTACGTAGAGAATAAGAAGAAGAGTGTGGGATCTCTTTTAACTTCGAACCAGGGGTTCTACCCCTTTTATAGGGGAGTATATCCTTGCCCTAAGATGCCCACCTAAGAGGAAACAGAGTCCTCTCCTATTAGGAATCCTATTCCTATAATGAGAAACAAGTCTCTTTCTCTCTCTTAAAAATCCTCTTGATCTTGATATTCATTATACTTGAGATATTAGAATTTTGAAAATCTCTTCTATTACCTTGTTAGTACTTGCCATTTATTCTAATGGCACAAAATTCTATTTTATTTAATAGAAAATACTTCCTTTTTATGAATATCACAAAATTCATTAATAATGTATCACATTATCCTTTTATTTTGCAAATTTGGTATTTTCTCTTTCTCTCCTCTTTACTGGGGCTCCTTGGACCCCAAGAAACTCCAAGATTTCGAAATTCTTTTTATTGGATACTCATTATCCTTCTAGATGCATCTAAAAGCATTATTCTTCATTAACTTGTTTTATTCTTATTAAAATATCTCTTTTTGAGGATTTCTCTTTATTTCTCTTTTATTTTCCTCATTGGAATTCCTTTTACATTAGGAATCCTTGGGATACGAAAATCCATCAAGGATAACTCCAGTATACCTCTTTTCACTTATTTCCCACATTTTATCATTATTTTCAATTTCTTTCTTAATAAAGAAATACTTAATTGATCTTTTCTTTTCTTATTGAACTCTCTATGCAACTTTGGATTCCTTGGAACCCAAGGAACCCAAGAGGCACGAAATCCCTCTTTGGATTTCCCTTCTAGAGGTCTCCATCACATTTTTTTTCTCAAAAACTCTACTAATTGAATTTTCTTGTTATTTGGGCCCAATAGCCAATAAATCCCACAACAAAATCATCTAGGCTATAGTAAACAAAATCCCTTTATTCAAAACAAATTATATATTTATTTGGCCAAATATCGTTAATATGAGAAATTACATTTCTCAGCAAATGAACCCAAAAATTGGGGTTGTTACACTTCATGTTTGAGCCTATGTGGGTGGGTGAAGAAGGATGCACTAGAACCATAAAGGGGGCCTGGATGGTAGCAGAAGGAAGTGATCTGAACACAAAGCTCTTGAAATGTAAAAACAAACATAAAGAGCGGGTTGTGGAAAAGTTTGGTGAGAGAAGAAGGAAGGTAAAAGAGTTGGAAAGTGAATTGAAGGGGACGCAATATCGTCCACCAGATCAAACAAATATGAATAAGGCGGACGAAAAATTGAAGGAACTTCAGTATTGGTTACAGAAGAATGAGGAATACTGCGCTGCCCGGGCAAGAGTCAAAGAGATGAAAGAGGGGGGCCGCAATACCACATACTTCCACCAGAAAGCATCAAACAGAAAATGAAGGAACTGTATATTCATTGTTTAGAGGATGAACAAGGAGTATTGAGAGCTCAGGAGGGTGAGATTATGGCACTTATTCTGGGATCCTTTTCGCAGTTATTTCAAACCAGCAACCCCACGAGTTTTGTGGAGGAAACAAAGGGGCTTCGGGAGATGATCCCGGAGACATAGAGGGAGGTGTTAGAAAGGGATATAGTGGATGAAGGGATATAGACAATGCTGAAATAGATGCATCCAAACAAAGATCTAGGCCCGGATGACTATGTTCTACCAAAACTATTGGTGGTTGTGGGAAAAGATGTGGTGAGTTACATCAAAGGATAGTGGAAAGGGGAAAGGAGTATAAGGGTTGTAAATGACACTGTTGTTGTGCTCATTCTAAAGATCGAGAAGCCAAAAATAGTAGGTGAGTTCAGACCTATTAGCCTCTACAATGTGGTGTACAAGATTGCCTCAAAGGTGCTGACAAATTGTCTAAAACCTCTCATGAACAACATTGTTTCTGAAAATCAAAGTTCCTTTGTCCTGGGGAGGATGATCACGGACAACGCCCTCATTGCCTATGAAGTTTTCCATTCACAGAGTGCCTTAAGTTAGCTGAGATCATCAGCTAGTATGAATAGGCATCCGGATAAAAAATAAATTTCTCCAAGACAAAGCTAGTTTTCAGCAAAGGGATAGAGGCGGAAAAGCGAGAGGACCTGAGGAATCTTTTGGGAGTGAGAGAGGTGGATCGGTATGCCAGTTATTTAGGCCTCCTAACAGCCATGGGACGGTCTAAAAAGCAGGTGTTTAGCTTCATCAAAGAAAAGATATGGAGAAAGCTATAGGGATGGTCGGAAAAGTTGTTGTCGAAACCGGGGAGGGAGGTCCTCATCAAAGTGGTAGCCCATGCCATCCCTACATATGTCAACATATGTCATGAGCATCTTCCAGCTTTCGGCAGGTATCATTGACGAAATCCAGAGGATGGTGGCTAGATTTTGGTGGGGAGAAAAGGACAAAGAGAAGAAACTTTCATGGATGAGCTGGGACAAAATGTGCAGACCAAAATGACAGGGGGATTGGTTTTAGGAATTTTTAGACCTTTAGCCAAGCCCTCCTAGCGAGACAACTTTGGCGGTTGATCAACAACTGGGTCTAGAGTTCTTAAAGAAAGATATTTACCAAGGACATCTATTTGGGAAGCCATGAGGGTACATGACCTCAACTACACATGGAGGAGCTTGTGCGGGGCGAAGGCCCTCCTAAAAGAAGAGGTACAGTGAAGAGTGGGAGATAGGACTGATGTAAACATTTGGGATGACAATTGGCTGCCCAGGGAGGATGACATGCTTGCATGTTTCATACGGGAGGATGGCCCAGACTACAACACAATATGTGAGCTCATGACAGAGGATGGACCTCATTGGGATGAGGTCAGAGTTTGGGAGTGTTTCTCGGACATCTACGCACGTAGGATATGTTGCATACAACTTAGCTTGAGGAGACCCAGGGACATGTGGATGTAGTGCTTTTCACGGGATGGAGAGTTTTCAGTCCGCTCATCTTATTGGTTGGGGTTTCTAGGAAAGGAGGAAGCGATGAACTATACTCCCTGACAAGGTGACACGCTATGGAAAAGGATATGGAACGCTGGATGGAGTCCCAAAATAGCCCACTTTCTCTGGAGGATTTGCACGGGGTGCCTAGTGACGAAAGGATGTCTGTTTAACAAACATTGTTTAGATGATGGCTCATGTATGCAATGTGGAACAGAAAAGGAGTCTATACCCCATATGCTATTTTGATGTCCCAATGTCGTAGAGGTATGGGAAAAAACGTAACATGAGGTGCAAGCATGGGTGGAAGGAATTAGAGATAAGGACATCAGATCGTCTATGGGAGCTGCTCTTGAGAGGACATTTGTGCAAGAGGCCGAAACTATATGGACGATCTGACGAGTCAGGTGTATAAGGACTTTTCAACACAATGACGTCCACTGTGGTTATTTGTTCTGATGTGCATTGAAGATGGTGAGGACGGGGGGAAAGCAACATGGTTGGATGGTAGGCGGAGACACCCAGGGCAACATCGTCCAACATCATCATGATGGGGGGACGGTGTACCACTGAGGAGAAACTATGGGGGGGGGGGGTTGACTTCCAAGGCAGCAATTTTAAGCAGCAACGGGATGGGTGAAACGGTGCCCAAGGAAGCAACACCCCACAATAACGTGTTGAGGGGGACGAAAATATACTGAGATGAGATGGGGTTGTACGTCCAAGACAACAATGTCCAACAACAAAGTGTTGGGGGACGATGTCTAGCTGAGGGGAGATGTGGGGGGTTGACATCCAGTAGAGGGGTGTTGGAGGGGATGATGCGGTGTTAGCAGCTAGGGGATGTTGTGTTCGGAAGAAGCCAATAAGGGGGAGGATAAAGATGAACGTTGATGGTTCGGTAGGGGAGGATGGGAGGACAAGGATTGGGATGGCGGCCAGGGATGACAAAGGTACATTGGTGGGAGTGACAGGGGAGAAAGTAAGCACATGGGAGGATATCACCATCACTGAAGCGGTAGTAGTTTGAGCAACATTACTTTAGGCAAGGAAGGAGGGGTATGTCTGAGTGGAGTTAGAGATGGACTCGTTGGAGGTTATCCATGCATGCACCAACAAAAAGAGGCAAAGAGACTACTTAGGAGCCATTTCTAAATATATTCTTTACTTACAACAATTGTTTTCCTTTTGTAGTTTGAGTCATGTCAGTCGTAGGTGTAATATGGTTGCCCACGAGGTGGCAAATTCTTCCCGTCGAGGCCAAGTAGATAGTTTTTGTTTTGTTCAGTCTTTCCCTTTAAACTTTTTGCTTCTTGTAAACCTTGATTTAGTAAGCTAATAGATAATGGGGAGCCCCCATTATAGGGCTTCCCATCCTCCTTCAAAAAAAATACATTACACCAGTGATGTTGTGAAGGCAGTTGATCCAGTCGACACAACTGGAACCTTTGGCGACAATCCTTTTTCTAGGGAGAATGATGCAAGGTGAGAGAGCAGGAGGTTACGCTGGTGAATTACTTGGTAGCATTGCATGTGCTAGCACGAAGGAGGAAGTTTTCTAGCCCCTAGAATCAATAGAGGCCACTTTTGGTTGTATGGTAAAGATCCACAATGGTGGAAATTATGCTGGTGAAGGAAAGAAGGGAGATGCATGATGTGATCCAGTGTATCCTCTCTGATCAACAAGTGACGTGCTGCAATGACCGTTGGGTGCTATAGAGGGGGATTCTTGTGGTTAGATTAAGGGTGAGGAAGAAGGGAGGTAGAAGGAGAGAATTAGAAGAATATGTGAGGATGAAGAGAAGATGAGGTGGATATGAAATAGGGAGGCAACTAAGGGAAGAAGGGGAAGAGGTGTTGGCAATTACATGAAGCGACTGGAGTTGTCATCTGCAAGAGGGAGAATATGTGAGGAGTCCATCTGAGGGAGCAAACACATGAGAGGTGGATAAAGTGTTACGAGAGAAGGGGTAAATAACGGAAATGAATGTAAATATTTCCATCAAATAGGTACATTAAAGCCTGAGTTTTCTTTTAACTAAGCTCATGGCCTAAAGGAGTTTGGTTGATATGAGAATTTACATGAAGGCTAATTAAGTGATGAATCAAATTTTAGTAGCAATTTCTCCTTATTAAAATATTTACATTTTAATTCATTGTTTGTATATGAATCATTCATTTTTGTATTTCTCATTCAAATTAATTCTTCATTTTGTATTTATCGAATTTCTTGCATGAATTAGACTTTGGATGATTTTTTATCATCAAATTAGGTTCAAAATTATATATCTAATTATCGATAAAGTTTACTCCTAATCATGACTTTATATATTAATTTATTTTTGACCTTATATAAATGGTGATATGTGGAAACATTATACTTTCTTGGTTCAATTAAATCTTAATTAATCTAATTTAATGGAAAATGGGTTTTATGTTGTCCTAACGAAGATTTAGTCGAAGTAAAGAGTTGAATAAACTATATAACCAGATTTCAGTATGCTATAACTTGCGTGAGGATCCATCTACCCACTTATGTGTACCTTGTATCCTTCGAATCCTTTATATAGAAAACTCAAAACCTCTTCACAAATGATTGAGACAATTTTTATTCCAATATACTTAATATCCAATGCCTATTCCTAATGCTAATATCTCCAACCCTTCCTCTTCCTCTCCTTCCTCTTTCCTCCATTCCCTCCTTTTTCTCTATTCCTCCCTGATGGTTGTCGCCTCCACTACTAATAGTAAGAAGCTGATATTGCAGTAATAACCAGTGAATACCATCCTTTTTTGTGGTAGAAGCGCCATAGAAGCATTCCAACAGCTTGCCGCTGCATAATAGTGATAGGCCAATAGCTTTCAACCACCTGAACTGGGGAAACATCATACAACCATCACTAGAGCTACTATTCACCTTATTGATCACCTTGAAAGTCATCTCAATCTTTTCTCATGTAATCCTTGTCCTCCCTCTTTTCTAGTGGTTCTTCCCAAACCAGAGATCTAAAGTGGACAAAAAAAATAAAAAAAAGGAATAGAACAAGAGAACCCATGATAGTATATAAAGCACCAATAGAAGGGGCATCATATTACTTCTTATTCTTATCCATTTGGTTCCCCTAACCCACAGGATTGAGTGCCATTGTTTGAACTAGGGATTTTGTGTTGTATATCATACCAACTGTATTCTCAGAATTATATTTCTTTTCCTACCATTCCTATACACTAATAGTGGCTTGTTTCTTCTTTTCATCCCTCTATATCAATAGTTCTTTTTTCTTCCTACCATGCCTCTATATCGGTAGTGTTTTCTATCTTTTAGACTATGCCTATATACTAGTTGTGCCTCATTTCTATATTATTTCTTCTATCCACTACCTTTACTTTTTTTGTTATTGTCTCTAAAAATAAACATATTTCTACTATTATCTAATATGGTATGCCCCAAGTAGTTTCTTTACAAATTAATGGTTATAACTTCTCATTACGGATGAATGTTGTTCAAACTATCCTAGCATCCCATGATAAATTAAAATTGATAAAACACACTACATGTGAAGAACTCTATAATGATTGGGTCATATGATATAGCAAGGTTCTATCATGGAGTTTGGGGTATATAGATCTTAATATGGTATTTCAGTATATGTGGCATTGAAATGAAAATCTCATGTGGGAAGAAATGGAATAGTTTTACACAGAGGAAAATATTTTCTATATTTGAACAATGCCTTGCCCAAAAATTTCTCCAAACACCCCAAGGTGATCATTCATTATAAAAATATTTGGTCCAAAGAAAGCCCTTGTGAATCCAATAAATTTTATATTGCTTACCACCTACACTAACATTACTAAGGAAAAATACACTTTCATTACTGAGTTTGTCCTCATTAATCTTCAACCTTGATATGTTTCAGTGCATCAACTTATTGTTACTAGCACCATGCATGCCAATCTCATTATGAACGGTCTCTACTCCAATCCTTCTCAAAATATTTGATCCAATGAAATCACTTGTGAATCCAATAAATTTTATATTGCTTACCACCTACACTAACATTACAAAGGAAAGAGACACTTTCATTACTGAGTTTGTCCTCATTAATCTTCAACCTTGATATGTTTCAGTGCGTCAACTTATTGTTACTAGCACCACTCTCCCATCCATGGACGAGGACTATGCATGCCAACACTACTACAGAAAATGCTTTTTGCAGCAGTTCCTTTTCTCAATTTACAATAGGTGTTAACCATTGTATTAGATTGTGTTGTCTTATGGGTGGTGCTTTACACAAGATGTGATCGGATGTTGTAAAAGATGTATTTTATACAACAGTTGCAACAAGTTGTATTTTAAGGAAAGGCCTGTTGTAATATGGGTATTTTACACAACATGTGGTGCACCTGTTGTAATATATATTATACAATTGTTGAACGAAGTTGTCTTTCGCTAAACAAACCCATTGTAATAGGGGTATTTTTTACAACATGCAGTTCACCCGTTATAATATATATTACAAAACAGTCGAAGTATGTTGTCTTTCGCTAAGCACACCCATTGTAATAGGTAGGTCTATTACAAGACGCAGTGTACCTGTTGTAATATGCATGTTTATACAACCGTTGGAGTATGTTGTCTTTCCATACATTTAACCGTTGTAAGATTGTTTAGACAACATGGTGTATGTCTGTTGTAATATACACAATTTATACAATAGGTTATGCATGTTGTAGTTCACTAGAAACACCTGTTGTAATAGGTGTATTTTTTTCCTGAAAACCCTGTTGTAATAGGTGTGGATAACACGACATATGTTGTTTTTTGTAGAATCATACATTTTACAACATATTATTAACTGTTGTCTTTGATTAGAGTTTGACATGTCATATATCGAACCAATTGTATTGATCAAATTAACCATATTATTAATAAATTATAATAAATATGCAATTATACTTTTTCATTTCACAAACAAACACATAGTTGAACAAAATTTCCATCAAACCTTGAAAAAAACTCGTACTAAATTTAATTAATATTAAATCATCCATACAACGATTCAATAATACAAAGTACAGAGTATCCACTCTAGAATCGAACTAAAAACTAACTAAAAAAGTTTCATACATTGATCTATGGTAAAGAACAAATGTCTCCCCCACATGTCACATAATCTTATGTGTGCTCATGAACACATGTCGCCCACTCGTTTCACACCTCATTGATTTCTTCTTGGTTGAAGCAACGACCAATATACTTCGAATAATACTACAATCATAAGACAAATATATCAACATATTGTGATTTTTTCAATTTATTTAGAAATTTGAACAAACTAAAAGAATATAATGTTAAGTAGCTTACACATTCAGGAATATTTTTATTTCTCGCATCAAAGATGTCTTTCATATACTTCAGCACATAATACCCGTAATTTGTATTGTTCGGCTGCTTTGGACACTATACAAAATAAATATTAATTTGTTACCCAAATAGTTGTGAGAACTTGTTAGTAAATAAGAGGATGGAAAGGTATAAATAGCTAGAAAACTTAATAAAAGGTATGTGTAAACAAAATAAAAAATTCTATAAGAGTGGAAAAAGCATGGTTTATTGCTGAAGAAGGCGTGGTTTATATGCCATACTGGATGATGCAAAACTTGGTCTTGTAAGAGGGGGATTTTGTAAGAGTGAAGAATTCCACCCTTCTAAAAGGAACCTTTGTTAAACTACACCTAGTGAGTTCATCAAGAAATGTTTTGAGTCACCTCTGTGGAGCTTGTAAGGCCATTCTTTTTTGCGTAGGCTATATTGAGTAATTATCAGATCTTAAGGCTAGAGTTAAGAGGCATGTCTTGGGATGACCTCTGTAAATTGTGCAATTATTATCCGGAAATGACGAGTCACCTCCTCGGAGCTTGTGACAGACCATTCTATTTTGCGTAGGCGACATTGGGTAATATCAGATATTAAGGCTACGATTAAGAAGTTTATCAATACTACATCTCTCTTCATCATCGGAAGGACTGAATTGATAATAACTCATGCGCCATTTGTGTTGCTTCTTGTCAGATAACTAAAATGATGTTATTCTCGATTTTGAACATGTTTCCAATTTTATTTCCGAGGTTGTTACTACTGATAGGAAGAAGAAGTGTTGGGAAATAGGTTGTATGGTCAGATTCTTCTAAAGTTGGATTGGTGTCTTTTCTATACAAAAGTGTATGAATAGATATAATTAATGTATTCGCTCAGTGGATTCTTTACAAGGAACAAATTTTGTGATAAACTCCTGGTGTATAGTATAGGATGCAAAATTTGTGGAAAAGACTGAATATGTTAGTATTATTGATATTACACGATTCTTATGGGATTCAACTTGCCAACTTCATTCATTACACAAAACAAAAAAAACCTCTTGCAAATCTTTCATGCTCAAAATTCCGATGCCAATGAATTGTGTAAACATATGATGACCTATTAAATTTTTTCCAAGTCACATTTCAAAGCCTGTACAAAATATCTTTAATTTTACACTAATTGTGACCAGTAAGCTCATTGAATATGCTTCAACCCCTAAATTACCCTTGTTTAGCACCAATCAAATCTTTTTCAGTTTTGTTTGGAAAATATGCTCCCACACAGGTCCTTTTGATCAGTGCTATCTAGATCAAGCCAACTCATTTCAGCTCAAAAGTTTCTATATTTAGGTATTGAACGTTGTATGGTCTCCGTATGAGTTGATGCTCACCAATCAAATGTTTTCGGTTTTGTTTGGAAAATATGCTCCCAGAAAGGTCCTTTTGATCAATGTTATTCAGATTAAGCCAACTCATTTCAGCTCAAAACTTTCTATATTTAGGTATTGAACCCATTATGGTCTGGGTATGAGTTGATGCTCTCGTAATTTCAGTCATGGGAGGGATGCCTAATCTGTGTCATGGATAACTACTATCCAAAACCCAACGTCAATGATCTAAGTGAGAACCTTTGGAGTTGATGGTTGATGTCCTGCTGTGTAAGATCTCCCTGTTCATGTTAGTGATGAAGAACGCCTAGCTGTATAGAACTGCTCGAACTTCTAAAGTTGTGGGACAAAGTTCCAACGTAGCGTTCTCATTTTTTGCCATATTCACCTACAGCTAAGATGTAGATACAATTCTGTGATTTCTTTGGGTAAAGCCAAAAGGTAAGCCAAAATGTCTATGCAACTGCAACTTACTTGAGGTTTGGTGCATGCCATTCACATTGTAGAAGCATGATGTAAAGTTGATTCTGCATAAGAGTTAAATGATAAAATGTATGAATGTGTTTCATTTATTACAAGTGTTGTTAGCTTCCTTTCCTGTACTAATGCACTAGCTTATCTAATATCTTAATGTTACTTATTTAACAATATTTTGAGGTAATTTTTGCAAAAGTATAGCTACTAGACAATGCTATTATTCTGAGCATTTAAAAATTCGTCTCATTTCAGTCGCTTAGTTGTATGCTTAGTGTTTAACGACATCTATTAATATCCAGATTAATCAATTTTGTAAGGAGAAATCCATATTCACTATATTTACAATAGCCATATTCACTATGTTTACAATAGTATTGTTAGACGAAATTGTATGATACTTAGTATCGTGTGTATGACATAAAGAGGTGTGTGCTATGAAATCTTAAAAGTAGGTGCGGCAAATATAGTACCATATTCATCTTAGAATTGTTATTGTTCGTCTTTCAGTTAATGTGGATACTAATACACACCACACAAAATGGTAAAATTTGATGAATGTGTTTCATTCAGTAGAAGTGTTGTTAGTTTCTTTTCCTGTACTTATGCTTTAGCTTATTTGATATCTTAATTTTACTTATTCTAACATATTTTATAGGTATTTTTTGCAAAAGTATAGCTACTAGACAATGCTATCATTCTGAGCATTTAATTATTCAGTTCATTTTTTTTAGTCGTTGAGTTGTATGTTTAGTGCGTAATGGCATCCACCAATATCAAAATTATCAATATTATTAGTAGAAATCCATATTAGCTATATTTACAAAAGTATTGTTAGAAGAAATTGAATGACACTTAGTATCTTGTGTATGAGATAAACATAAAAAGTTGTGTGTTGCGTGCTATGAAATCTTAAAAGTAGGTGAGGTAGATTTAGTATCATATTCAACTTAGAATTGTTCATGTTCCTCTTTCAGTTAACTATGTCGATATTAATGTGCACAACACAAAATTTTCTTATGATGTTATTTTTGCAACTCCTGCAGATAGTTGGCTCAAGAGTTGTTATTGATGGCAATGTGAATCATATTGCTTTGAATGAAGGTTCAATTTTGTGGATTACAGAAGCTAGAGCCCCGCTAGGTTTAGTGGATGAAATATATGGACCCGTTAAGAATCCATACTATATTGTCTGGTATAACTTGGAAGAAGATGTTCCCTCTGAAATTCATGATGGTACATCTATATCATTTGTTGCTGAGTTTTCAACTAAAATTCTTAATCAAAGTGCACTATATAAGAAATGGTATGATGCATCTGGAGATAATGATGAAGAGCTTCATGATGGAGTTGAGTTCTCAGACGATGAGAAGGAAGCTGAATATAGGAGCTCCTTATGCCAATGTAAGAGAGGGATGGATGGTCAGAATCAGAACAATCATGATATGAGAAAGAACCAATACAAAAAGGGTAATACACAGAAACAAATGCAACCAGAGGCTGTTAGAAAAGTCAAGAAAGCCATGCCTGGATCTCACAAGTAAGCGCAGCAGCGGTCCTGTCCTGTTATTAGTGATACAGATTCTATCTCTAGTGCACAAGATCCTAGAAAGTTTTTTAGCAGTGGCTCGATTGTTCCAACAGTTTCTCGTTCAGTGCAATCTGATAATCCTTCAAGTGCCCACTCTAATTTGCTTTCTCCTTTAAACTCTTCTTGGAACCCTGTACAGCCAGCTTCGCTACAGAATTCAGTTGTATCTGGCAATCTAATGATGAATTAACCACTAACACAACATGGCAATTCAGTGATGCAGAGAGCAATGACACCACTTGCACAACCACAACAACATTCTGCAGCCTTTCTGGGTGGAGTTATGATGAATGCGTTCCCCTCTCAACCAATGCTACCTCCACATATGCAGAATATGGTTATATCAGGTGGGTTGTTTATGAACACAAACCCATTACCATTCCCATTCTAGGCCCATCTAGGAAATGCCTAAAATATGCTCTTCTAAAATCTGTATCAGGCAATGCAGCAACAACATCTGCAACAGTTATCAGTGTCTCAGTTTCCCTATGGATTTCCAACACAACCACAATTTACTCCAAATCAAGTGCCTAACATTTTCTCTCAGTATGGATAAATGAACCCTTCCTTTGGTTCGGTGGGCTTTGAACCTATGGCACAGACTAATTCTATGCAAGCACCATTTAAATAAGACAATGCATCTTTTGGAGCAACAAACATGAAAGAAAGAGGACAAGAAGATAGGAACCTCTCACCATATTCTAGCAATGGAAGAATCTATCCGCCAAAATAGTTTCATATGGGGACATCTTTGGGTCGTGGAAGAGGTGGACCATTCCCAAGAGCTAAACACTCCTTTGGAAAAAGAAGGCCTTGAATAAGGTACTGGTATGCATATGTTTAAATTTGGTATTTTCAAAGGCATGTTTCTTGATCAATATGTCTTTAATAGTGTTATTTTAGTTTATATCTTGGCATCATTTCTCTTCATGTTTCTTGGCCGCCAAATGACCCTCTAAAATCCTAGTCAAATCCAGCTGGGTGAAGGAAATCCAAGGTTACAACTAGTGATGTAGCGAGTTCGTGGCTTCACCACTGTATTAAGAGAGGCAAATCTGCTTCTCAATCACTCTTTGCGTGGGATGCCAACATGAGCTTGGCATCACGAAATGCTCTGTAATGAAATGGTACTGGAAGTAATAGGAACGGAGGTGACAACAAAGTTTCTGCCAGTATTGTTTCTATGAAGTTGAATCTGATTTTGTGATAGGAGGGGGGGAGGGGGAAGACACCGAAGCAAAATAGCAGAATTGGTAGAATTTCTACTGGCCAATGTTGTTACTACCACGATTCTCCATTTTCTCAGAAATGTCATCGTATTTCAGAAAACACCTGCCTCTATTCTGCATTCTTTATTCATAGAAGCACCTTGGAAAAAATATCTTCCAGAAGGTGTTTTGTGTTCTTCCCGAGCTAGATTGCAAGACAGGAGTACATTTGCCTCTGATGAGGCGTTCTTAAAGATTGCATTGTAGGCCCTTGTCCTGTGGACTCAACATTCACTCTGTATACCACATTCACAAAGAGATAGCTCATTTTGTTGACATAGAGCCTATTGTTCCAGCAGTGGAGTTTAATGGTATTATTCTTTGATGTGATCACTTGAAGGGAAAGATATTCTATGGAAAGATAGTGGAGTACATTGTGGATGTTGAAATCCTATTTTGAATGAAGTGTAGTAGGAAGACCTGGGTAGATCTAGGAATCTTTCCTTGGAACATGGAAAACATGTGTACAATAACTGATTTAGAGTTACACATATATATCGACAATTTTCCAACAACAAATTGAAATGGATATTGCAAATTAATATGATATTGAGTTTCACATAAATTGAGTTTCAGGGATGATGCAACATCTACAAAAACTACTTTAAAAGAAAATTTAGAATCAAGGGAGGGACTTGGAGCTGTACCAAAGACATAAATGTTTTGGTCAAGCAAGTTGTTGAAAAAGATACTAGTGGGTCAATACTAGAAATGGTGAAAGTCCGTGAACCTATTATAAATTAGAACACCACTACAATTTGTTTTTCCCATGCTGGATACAAGAAAAGCATAGCCTACATGTAATATCATATAATAGGTGAAACAATATGAGAAAAGGTCTAGTAAGTTGTATTTGACATAAACTATAATATGGAGTATGGCCACAATATAAGTATGACCCGGAGAGTGATACAATACCGAAACAATTGTGATACCAGAAGAAAACATAAAGAAGTGATAGGACACTTGATAATTTCCTGGTCGTCCTATGAAGTGAAGGAAGAAACACCTAAGAATATCACATACGACAATTAACAATTTCCCTTGGATGCCCTTGATGATATTGACCCAAAGAAGATCTAATCGATATATGTAAAAATAAGAGCATTTGTAAAAATAACACCATATCAAATCAAGTAGAAGAATCTGAAGAAACTAGAACAACACTTCTATTGGTGAATCAGAAAGCAGTATTTTTTGGATCAAAATGGTAAATTACCTTCTTAATTTTCCATTTCAAATTCTGCCTATATTTCACATCTCTCTTTTGATAAGCTTTATGAGTCCTATTCAAAGTCATATCAAGAATTCTCAGCATTAGTAAGTATATATGGAACTTTCAATACATGTATTATGTAGTTGAAATTTTTTTATGAAGTACTTACAACTCCATGAGTTTTTCCACGTTCCCATGTAATTTTCCTCGTAACGGATCAAGAAAGTGGCACTTACCCCACATAGGGTCGAAGACGCAAAGTATCCAATGTCCCCTACGCATACATGAGTATTACATTTTAATATTAATGCATTTTTAAACAACATTTAAAGTAAACAAATAACAGACAATCGACAATTCTAATCTTTGTTTCTTCCCTCTAATGAACTAATCTGCTATGTATTGCGCGCGGGTCTCCACTTTATCATTGTATAACAGATCTATAAAATGTGGACATATAAATCCAAATATATTAAATATATTTCTGGAGGTCACTTTGTTGAACAAATGCCTACAAAAAAACACATATTTAGTCTTTGTACTTGTACAGAAACACATAATTAGTCTTTGTACTTCTATATAAACTTGTATAGAAACACATATTACTCGTATAGAAACTTACTTTATGTACACTGATACGTGTGAGGCTTCTAGTTGGCCTTTATCATGATATATTTTAACCAATTCCAGTGTGATAATCAGCTCATGTGTGTAACCTACTACATCTTCAGACATCTAAAGAGAGATGTTATGATTCCCATCATCTTCCACATACACCATCAACAGTTTCAGCTTCATTGGAGGCTTTTTGCATGTTGGCTTGGCGGGACTTGAGACTTCATCACAATTTTTTCTAGTTTTTGAATTTCTTGTTTGTGTGCTTATTGATTCCCTCACTTTTCTTTGAGACAATGTTTCTTGGGTTTCCTTGCATATGATTATAAATATAAAAAATATAGTTTATTAATATACATGATTCATTTCAATAAATTAATAAAAACATTGTCAAGTTATCGCATATACCTTCATATTTATTTTGATCAATTCTGCAGGCCAAGGAAGGTAGGTTCCTATGCCTTGACAAACTTGATAAACTTCAGCCATATCTAAAGGTATTGTCACACTTTCTTCAGGCATCAACGGGGTATCAATTATCACTTTTTTATGTTTTCGATCCAATGCCACATTGTGAAGGATAATTGGCTCATTTGTATGAGATATATACACCCTTCCATCAGCTACTAAATGTAATGGATTATCCAACATCAAAATACACTTGTGATAGCCCTACAAAAATCAAATATTGATATTGTCAACATGAGAAATCACTATCTCTAACATTTACTACATAACAGACTTGTTGATTACCTCAGGTAGATGTGAGAATTGTGCAAGTGGACAATTAGATTTGGAAGTAGGGTATTGGTCTGTATCCCCAACATTGTCGAAATCCTTGCTCATATTCTTCCCTTCAAGATACTTGATCTTCATGGCCAAAGCTTTAATGGTATGTTGCATTTGTAACAGCATATGGGATGGTTGATCATCTGTTCGAGCCAAACTTTGACAATATTTTGTAATTGTTATTCCTGGTCCGATTTCTCTCGCATGTCATGGGTGATCCTTTTTTCCCAATGCCATTGTTAACACATCATTACATCCCTTCTCACTAATCAGTCCCTCAGAAACTTCCTGAGATAGAGCATCCTTTCAAAATATAAAACATACATATGTAAAAATAATAAAAACTATATATTGTGATGAAAAATCAACGAGATAAAAAATTAAACTTACAATCTTGTACACCACTTCCTTGACCTTGTCACTAGTAACAGCACCAGTTTTGTCCATTCTAGCTCTTTTCCATAATTCTGCTCTAAAAATCTTTGAAATAATTGGATCTAAACTATTCTCACTGATCTATTTATAATATGATAAAACCATAATACTTTTATACCTCTATATGAAATTTCACAAATCACTTTAAAATGAATCAAATCTTACAATTTCTTTCTCTAGGCCAACATATCCCTTACGAGAAATTCTAGGCCCATACTCATTCTTTGACGATAATTCTCTTCCAGCCTTACTTCTTCTGTGGTTATTTTTACGAACAATAAATATGAAAATATATTTAAATGTCTTACAAGAAAAACAACAAAAGTACACTAGTTTATATTATCACCTTATATTCTTCGGTCAATCGACTCATGACGAAATCCACCCATTGATCTGCAAATATAAAATCATATTCTTTGGGTTGGTGTTTGCATATGTTTCCATCTTTGTCCCTCATGAATTTTCTATATAAATGAGATTTGAATTCCCTCCATCTATCATTGGCTCTTTGTAATACCCACTGCTTTCTGATAGATCCAATCAAAAAAAACCCTACAAATAACAAAACCACATACACATAAAATATAATATAATATTTTTATACAAAAAATATTAACGTCTACATACTCACCTCAATCTCTTCCCAAATAAGGTCCTTGAGAGCTTCTCCCACATCACTCCAAGTATCGATGTTGATTGGAACTCTCTCTCGGGATGCGACTCCAATATATCTACTGAAAATGTTTTGGGTTTTCCCAATTGGTTGTCCTTCTAAATTCCATTCCAATTGAATTTTTTGTCCTTTACGTCTCTTTCTAAAAACTTTAGGCATTGTGGTACGACCCCTACTAATCGTTCTGGTCATTGACTTGTCTTAATTGGAAAACATCTACAACAAAATTTGGTATAAAAAAATATTAGCAAACTGCATATAAAACAACATAATAAAATCTTACAAAATTTAAAACATATTTACATTCATTACAGAAAGATATTAGTGCACATCAAGAAAATTCTAATACTTACTCTCACTTATGTGTACGCTGTTTTTTATTTTTATGCACACTGACATCATCAAAAAATGTCCGGTCATTATGATCTTCTCAAGCACATATCCCATCTTCTTCAACAATAAGATCATCATCTACAGACATAGATGGAATGATTGAAGAAAAATAAGTTTCTTCTTCTAAAACAATGTCATCATCATCATCATCTCCTTCATGGGGCCTTCTTCTGTAAGATAAGACTACAAACCAGCCCTTATTAGCTATGTCTATCACATAGAAAACTTTTTTGCCTGTAATGCCATTTAAATGGATCGTGTTTACGTCCCTCCCTATCTAGGTTGACTAATTCAATCCATCTTCAGTACGTACTAACTTATCATTTTCATCCCACTTGCAACGAAAAATAGGAATCCGAAACGTGTTGTAGTCCAACTCATATATATCTTGGATCACACCATAATAGGACATGTCACACCGAACTGGGTTTTTGTCTTTAGCACTAGTAATGTGCAAAGCTTCGGATACCAAAGACACCCCACTGTTTAGCATCATGCTTTTGTCATCTTGACATTTTGCATAGAAAGTGTATCAATTTATAAAATAACTAGCAAATGACAACATGGTTGATTTAGGCCCCACAGATAACCATTTCAAGGTCTTTGAAACATAATTTGGTGAATGATCAATCTGTTCACTAATACAATTTTTTAACCATTCGGCAAAACAACAGATGTGTAAGTTCATTATATCCTTCTCATTCTTAGATCGGTAATGAGTTTGTAAATAATCAATGTGTTCTTTAACATATGGTTCAACCTCGGTTGTATTACGAAGGACATGCACATGTGATGTGTGTAATTCATCCGTTGAAAGTCATACAAACTTGCATCCTGTACTGCCTTGTCCATCAATTTTTCTGACATGATGTGATTTAGGAAGACCAATGGCTTCAACATTGGATAAATGCTGGACAAAATTCAATAGCCTCTTCTACTATGTAGCTTTCCACCATACAACCCTCGGGTCGATATCTATTCTTCACATACCCCTTTAATAGCTTCATATATCACTCGAACGGATACATCCAATGTAAAAATACCAGACCAAACAGTTTGACCTCTCTAACCAAGTGCACAGTCAGATGAACCATTACATCAAAGAATGAAGGAGGGAAGTACATCGCAAGCTGACACAAAGTGATGATGATATGATTTTCCAATGAGTCCAATGTCTCAGGGTCAATGACTTTTGAGCATAAAACATTGAAGAACATACAAATTTCAGTTGTTGTATTTCTAACCCGCTTAGGAAAAATGGAACAGATAGCCAATGGAAAAAACTGTTCCATTAAGATGTGGCAATCATATGATTTCAAGCCCAACAGTATCAAATCTTTCATATCCACAAATCTACTCATGTTTGAATAATATCCCTCTGGAACCTTAACTCCTTTTAGGAACCTGCAAAATACATCTTTTTCAGACTTTGAAAGTGTGTAACATGCTGGGGGAAAGTAGGTCTGACTTCCCCTCATTTGTGGAGCCAATCTATCTTGAATACCCATGTCAACCATGTCCAATCTTGCCTTGAGGCCATCTTTTGTCTTCCTCGGGATATTAATTAATGTTCCAATCAGACTATCACATATGTTCTTCTCTATATGCATCACATCTAAACAATGCCTCACATATAAATACTTCCAATAAAGAAGATCAAAGAATATAGACCTCTTCTTGTAGAGACCTTTGAGAATTGGAGATTTATTCTTTTATCTGAATTTTACTTTCAACTATTTCACCTTAGTGAAGATTTCTTGACCGGTTAATGGTTGTGGAGCTCTTCGTAATTCTACTTTTCCATTAAAAGCTTTCTTCACTCTACGATAATGATGATCCTTAGGCAAGAACCTGCGATGGCTGAGATAAACAAATTTCTTCCCATGTTTTAGTTGGTAGAAAGAGGTCCCGTCTTCACAGATAGGGCAACCAAGATATCCTTTGATATTGTACCCAGATAGATTTCCATATGCTGGGTAATCATTTATCGTACAAAATAGCATCGCCCTCATATTAAAATTCTCTTTGCGGTATGCATCATACAACTCAACACCCTTGTCCCACATAATCTTTAAATCTTCAACAATTAGAGCGAAGTAAATGTCAATATCATTTCCAGGCTGCTTTGGTCCTGAAATCAGAAAAGTCAAAAGCATATACTTGTGTTTCATGCATACATCTAGATCAAGATTATATATAACCAAAATTACAGGCCATGTACTATGACTTCCGGAATTATGGGGATTCATTTCATCTGCAGAAAGTGCCAGTCTTAAGTTTCTAGGATTACCACCAAATTCTGGAAATATATTATCAATTGTCATCCACAGTGGAGAATCTGTAGGGTGTCTAAGAAAACCATCTCTTTTTCTATCCTCAACATGCCAAACCAACTTATTCGCATCATTAGCATTATTGAACAAGCGCCTAAATCTCGGTATTATTGGTAAATACCATAACACCTTACTAGGGCTGCCATCCTTCTTGTATCGTGGTTCTCCACATACTGGACAACAATCCTTCAAAACATGATCATTTCGATACAAAATGCAATCATTGGAGCATGCATGTATCTTTTCATAATCAAGGCTCATGGATGAAAGCACTTTCTTTGCCTCGTAAGTGCGACGGGGAAGCACATTATCCTCAGAAAGCATATCTTTCAAGAGATGTAGCAAGGTCGTAAAACTCTTATCAGACCAACCATTGCTCGCCTTCAGGTGATATAACTTTAATACAATAGATAATTTGGTGAACTAACACAACCATTGTATAATGGTGTTTCAGAGTCAGTCATTAACCTTTCAAACATTTTAGGACAATCTCGTATCTTTTCTTCTACATTGTAAGCCATGTCCTGCAATGTGTCTCCTTCGCCTCCCTCAAATTGTTCACTCTGATCTACAATATGAAAATATTCCCTCTCGCAATGATGTATCCATCGCGTGTAAGTCGTATCAATTCCATCTCGAAATAAGTGATGACGCAATGTGTCATTGTTAATCCGCTTAGCGAAATCACACTTTATGCAAGGACAAAGAAGTCTAGTATCATTTCCAGCATGTTCAATTAAACACCTTACAAATTCATCCACTCCTTTTTCATACTCTTCAGACAAGCGTTTTGAAGACATCGACTTTCGATCCATTGCTACACAACGATAAAAGGGGTGAGTACAAATATGTGGATAGTTCTTGTAGGGAAGGCATAGTTGCAAGCAAGATGCATGGACTGATATTCAGATCTGTGTTATGGCGCATGGGGAAAAATTTCAGGAAGGCATAGTTGATATTCTGGTTCTTAACCTTGTGCTATTTCAAGTTTCTAATCATCCCCTTAAGTTTTTCGTCTTCCCTTCAAATTATTACTTTCCTTCCAAATTTTCAAGTTCTATATAACATAGAAATCAATGACCAGTGATAACCTGGCACATTCCAACCATAAATATATGGTACTTGAATTTTGTCATACTATTATGTTGTCTTTATATTCTCATCTCCGACTTCTAATTTTTCATTTTATATCTACTATGGAATTCTGTCATACTATTATGGCTTCTTAGTTATTCATCCTGAGATAAAACACATTTGAAAGCGCCAACAACGAGTTACTTTTTAGACTGGTAAACTAATTTCCTATTATTGTAATACTTATTTTCTTGTGATGATGTACTACTATTGCACTTGGATTGTTCCGTTACAACACAGTATGAGTCTTAGTCAGTATCAACTGCCTAAAAATATTGGTGCAGACTGAAACTTATTATGTAGAAGCAACTATAATTTCTTTGGTTATCTTTTTTTGAAAGAATGAGAACTGAAGTGACCTATGGATATATGAGGTCAAGGGAAAAATTGGTTACTGACATATGATGCATATGATCCTTCTCTAGCAGCAACTTCCTACAATCATTTCTTTTGTTCCGTTCAATTTCTCGTTGGACAATTATTATGCAGGAAACATCCATCTTGATTTCCAACGTAGTAGCTTTTGCCAGAAATTTATTGTCAGACTGGTAGCTAACTAAAATATAAGTAACTTGTTATCTATTATAGGTAATATTTAATCCTTTCTAGTTGAATCAATGTTCATCGACATACATTTCTTATTTATTTTTTTGTTGTTAAATATATGTTGAGGAATCAGTGTTTTTTATGTATTATTTCTAGTAAACTTTATGTTCTTGATATGTACCATTACATGAATGTCATAAACTTTTAGAATGTCAGGGATCACATACATCATCTTATCAACAAGGATCACATACATCATCTCATCAACAATGCAAGTGGTCGGTGCCCCTATCATAGTGACCAGACCCATACAAACACAATATGACATAGATTGTTAGAGTTCTCCATCTCCATAGCCTTCTATGTTTTTGTTCCTACACTTCACAAGGTTCCTAGTTACTCTAGTTAATATGTGGAATGATTCTTCCTGGGATCAATGGTTTTGTGAGAGATGTCCATCAGACATTTGATTGCAGGTAATTTGGTTCAAGATAGGTAGTTCGAATAGGCATTATGCATCTTAATTACGAAATTGTTTCAATCTGTTCTGATCTCAGATTGGTTTCTGTGACTCTTTTCAGATGTTGTTCTGATCTCAGATAGGTTTCTATGCCTCTTTTCAAATGAAGATTCAAATGATTATTGATAAACTAAATCTAAAATGTTATAGGAAATTGTAATTCTTTTAAGTAGGCCATTAGAAAGTGACCACAACATCTAAAAGATGTCTTCTTTAAATGAAACAGAAGCTTGTGTAATAAGTGGTCCTCTGTACAAAATCTTCTAGTTTTCATTAACTAGATCGGTTTGTTTGCTAAGTTGGTAGCTTTTGCTGAATGTTATCAACTTTTCTCTACAAGTGGGCCTCCTTACAGAAACTCTAGTTCTCATTAGTGTGCAAAATTTCTCTTTATTGTTGTGAGGGTTGAGTAGCCTTGATGTAAGTTACTTGGTTTGGAAAAAATTCTGTCTATTTTTATGTCCGATGCATCTTTAAAGTAGATTAATCTATTATGCGCTTTCCTAATATGCATACTTGAGTTACTTCCTACAAACATAGCAAGATTTACATTATTGACATTATTCTGTTAATGGCTCCTACCCCTTTTCTTAGTGAAGCAGGATGCAGGGCAGCTGAAATGACTAATGAAAAATTACACATTAAGGAAGTAACTTTAAAGAGTCTGAACACTATTTCAGTGGAATTGCTAATGAATTCCAATCAATATTTTGTTACCTCTAGAATACATTTGAGGTACTTTTATATTTGATGCTAATGAGCCTGTGGTCTATAAAAAACTTCACCTTTAGGAGGAATGCTCGAGGGATGGTTGTATGTTGCATGTAAGTGAATTCCAACTCAGTTTACAAGATGTTGAAAGTTATTTAATGGTGAGCTAAATTTGTTAAATATACTTCACTACTCCCATGTTGCTCATGTGTTCTTACCTCAGTGTCTTTGAAGCTCTGTGTTTGAGTTTTTGCTATAAAATTTCGAGTCCTAGTGAGTTACTTGTTGAGGTAAGTTTGAACTGCCCCTCCTACCATTCCCTTTTAAATTTTAGCCTATCATTTGTCTCGTTTGAATTGAACTAGTCTCGAACTTATGAAGTAAAATCCCTTGTCTCATTGGATGAGTTGAAGGAAAATAAAAAGAACCCAGCACAAACTTGTATGCCAATGATGTTCTCACAGCAACGACCTAACTTAGCAAGTTATTTGTGATAAACCCCATGCATATTAAGATATACAACTTTGATCTTGCTTAACTAATAGAAAGAATAAAGTGGATACTATACACAAATTTTTCTCATAAACTACACATGTTAATTTTTTTCTAAATCTATTTAGTGTATCATATGCCCTCCACAACCCACTCAATAGGATATATTAGAAACTTATTACTTTTTTCCAATATATTTTCACTTTTCAAATCTTTAAAATGCCCTCTTCAATGCATTTTCACTCCTTTCCATACCCATTACTTGCATAGTGTTTGAGTCAATCTAGAATTATCAAAACTGGTTATCTATTATTTGGAACTTACCAAATCACAATCAAGATCCTACATAATGTGGATCTAGCTTAATACTACCATAATAGTGAAGGTCATTGACTGGTGGCATCGACATGGTTGGAAAGTCTGGACAGGAATGAAGTGGATCTCTATGAAACATAATATTTTTGACATGTGTTGCAGCATAGTTCATAAAGACAACAATTTCCCTTTCCTAAATAGAGTAGTATATCGCATGAATTGTTTGTTAGCCGACTTGGGTAGATCTTGTATACTCTAGCAGTTTCCTAGAATCAAAAGAGGCAAAGGACAAGGAGGATGAATCGACAATGATGCAAAAAATAGAGGTTGATCATGGTCTACACACCCTGGGCCCCTCTACTTGCATTCGAGATCAACATCGAGCTCATGAACTCATGGTACCAAGATCCCCAACCTCTTGCTTTCACACTATGATTTGATCCCACAAGCAAAGGTTGGATCACACTATGTGGACAACTACTCCTTTCACTCACTCAACCAGTCAAATTAGATAGATCTAGCCACTGGATTAGTTGTTGCCCACCGTGTGGCCAGTTCCTGCCTCTTTGGGGCTTCCTCTCTCAAAGATCAAGGGATGTAAAAGATAACAGGTTATGATCTCCCTGTCATCGAATGATAGGTCAAGTCCATGATCAGCCTCTCCCTAGGTATTTTTTCTAACCTTCTTTATGACATAATTGATGGCCATAAATGATACCATATAATTCATGAGATACTAGGGTTGAAATTTATTCTACACCTTGGATGAGTGCATGTTCTACTATTTCTTTTTTAAAATAGAGCATGTTCTGCTATGGTCAGGGTTGTGTATTCATTTTATTACTAGTTATTACTCTAAAAGTATTTTAGTTATTTTTGTTTGGAGTCTTTGTACACATCATTCACATACTATTAGGTAGATTTTCCACATAGAGAAAACGAGAAAACTCAGCATGATCACTGTAATAAATGAGGCTACAAAACACTTGTATATTGATAGGCCTAACTGCAATCATGGTTGATCTCCTTGTTGGGATCATATTGAGCCAACAATTATGATTGAAGAGGGATGCATTCCTTAGGATTTTTGTTGGTGCTCATAGGTATGACCATCAATCTATTGTTTTATCTTCCTCTCATATTTTTTTTGGTCTAGAATTGATCAAATCTCATGTACTTTTTGTGAAAAATGGTTAACATTGGATGTTCCAGTTTTATATATCTCATTTTAACTATTATGTACCACATTCCATATCTGAATTCGAGCTCTCAGGTAAGATTAACAATATTTTTAGTTTCTATAATGTTTATTGTGTTAAATGAAGGACTATGGATTTAGAAAAAGGACTAGCATTTGTATTCCATGTACATAATCTACTATCTAATATTTTAAAGCTCATAAATCTAAGGGCGTGTTACAAAACCATCCCTACACTATTAAGGTGGTTTATAATTATATCCATTGTATGATATTTATTCTCTATATCAATCATCGAATATGATCAGGTTGACTTTTTCTGCATTCAGTTCAATATTTCATCTTTTATTGGTGTTAAAGGATACACGCTCCTAAAAATCATTGAGAATATCAGTATTTTGATATGCACTGATTTTGAGAATATTGGCATGTGGTTTTACAAGGTCTGTGGACATTAGATTCTAATGGAGAAGGTGCCTCTCCTAAATTTTAACTTTTCAGTATTCCAGGAATCCATTCATCTTTGTTTGTTCGTTAATCGACCTCATTGCATTCATGGTTATAAATCCGTCTGCTAAAAGGTTTGAATATGATAGACAAAGGTCAGTTGGTTTTCACATTCTTTTGAATATTTGTATCATTTCATCCATCAATAAAACTTATTTATTAAGTCTTATCACATAAACCAAGAATTGAATACCATTTTTTGGTTTATGTTATATATTAGAGTCTGTCAGACCATCCTTTTGGTTGGGATCCTCATGGATGGACATAATCACACCAATATTTCAACCATTGAAATATTATACATGAGTTCATGTTCAGCATATAAAAGAACAACTAGATCAAAACAAGGTAGTTTGTTAACAATCTTGTATCTACATATATATTTGCAACCTATCTTACATTCAGTTCAGTTTGTTGAGTTGTGTCACTATAAGGAAATTCAATGATCACAATGTTGGCTCCATGTTAAGATGCTCATAAAACCAAAATGAATGAATATTGCAAATATTTATTGGGCTTCATGTATGTATGCTTGCAAAAATTTCCAATTCTATAACAGTTTAAATTTGTAATATACTGCAAACCAAAACGTATGAACTACCATATCCTTCAGCACGGTCAAGGAAACACATATTACTTGGATTAGTAATTTTTGGACATAGTGTGGGTTGGGAGAAAGGGATGGAGCATTAATTGGTGAGCTAGAAAAATCATGGTGAAGACATAACTCTTCCCCTAACCTTAGGAAAGGATGGGACACATATTTTGAACTTGATTTGATGAGACAGTTGGGCCACCACATAGGCTAGTATATTATTAATTTTTTTGTTAGCTTGCAATATTAATTATGTTTGCTTCATTTTACCTTACAAATCTTGAACCTTGTGTTCTATCAATATCTCTACAATTAGTTAACTTATATCATATCTCTGCTTACAAATTTTGTGTGGCTTTTTTTCAATTTAGTTTCAAATCAAGTAGTGTGTTGGTTGTAGATGAATATCAATATGCCTTATACCTTGTGCTTGTTCTGTATAAAAGGGATAAACAATGGGTCTATAATCAACTAGCATGTGCATTACCTTAGAAAAAAAATGATTGCTTTATTTGTTATCCTTAACAAAAAGTCAAATATCTTCTTGCTGCTTTAGTTTACATGAATATTGACTACATAACGACATTCTAAACCTTACCTAGTAAGATAAGCATACCCATTGCTTATAGTTTTACCCTTAGTCTGTACTTCATACTTTCCTAAGTATTGACCCATATGAGAAGTACTATAATCTGTATCATATGAGGAGCATTGTCTATCTGCTTAACTTGTTTGGAACCAAATGACTTAATTTGCTTACACTCTTTATCAGCTGATGTCGGCTAAGATAAATTTCATACATCCATTACCTTATTATCTTTTTCATGTCTTATTAGTAATGATTAATGTGAATTCGTCATGGATATGCATGAGTGATAATATATCTCATAAATATTCAGCCCCATGAATGAAGCTAAGATAGTTTTTGCTTCATGGAGCAGTAAGATAGAAATGGAGATCAAGATGAATCTCGAATGTAGATTCTCAAAGCATATAGCTCTACTTATGGATGTATCTTGCTACAGGGATATTGATTGGCTCTTTACTTAATTTACCCAGGTCTATGAGTCCTTTCCGTGTATGCATAGGTTACCTTGGATTGAAGGGAGCTCAAAGTAGAGGTGGGTGTGAAATGCTTTATGGCGAAGAAATTGCAGAGGACAACGACATTTTATGGTGAATGAGGAGGCGTTATCGGTGGTCTCTCCAGGGCAGCAGAGTCGATTCGTCGTCCGTCTTTCCAAGGTAGCACTTTCCGAAGAAGTCGTACAGACGCTCTGGGATGGCGGCGATGTGAAGGCAGTCGTCGATCTCTCCAAGGTACCGGTGAGCTCTACGGCCCTCTGGGATGGCAGGTAGTTTACGGTGGAAACTACTGATCGCAGGAAGGAGTGAATTTTGGGGGAAACAGCCGCGGGGAGGAAAAGAGGAAGAGCGGGTGTTGAATTATTTTACCATAATGTAACACCTATTTATTAATTAGATCTATACATTTATTATACATGTACATGCACATATATTCAATGTATATGATTCATGTAGGTTAATAATTATTCTGCAATAATATCACACACAGCTGTTAAATAATTGTTAGTTCTGGGTAAAAAAAATGAACCGGCCCAGGCAATCTCAGACCCAATCTAAAATTGATTTTTTTTTAGCAAAATAATTCAACAACTATTTTGTATGTAAAAGAGTAGATACATATGTATAACATGTAAATATAGAAGTTGATTAGTTACGCTATTATAATATCACACAGGGTGTTAAAAATTGGTTTCGAGTCAGTCAGTTTTAGGACAAAACATGGCCCAGTTAGAGAGTTCAATTATCAGTGTCAGACCGAAATGCAAAACTAGATTTTAATTGTTCGAATGGTGTCTCAATTGAGAACGACCCAGATTGAAAACATTAGATTCTAAAGGAAACTCGGAGCCAGATTTGACAATGAATATGAAAAAAATCTTTGATTATATGTTCATGATTATATTTGGTGGTCGGTTACGGGTCAAAACATCTACCCAGAGTGGAAAAATTGTCATTCCCATGACCACACAAAATTAAATTTTGTTCAATCGACCTCTCATACTGAAACCGACCCATATTAAAAAAATTAAATCCCAAAAAGATCTTGGTCCCGTATTTTACAATAATTTGTATGAAAAAATAATTATTTAATTACATGTTCATGATAAAATTATCTAATAAGAAATTGGGTTTAGCTCGGTTCCGAGTATATAAAACAAGTCAGAGTCTATTTTATAATCTTGGCATATAACAATAGATTATAGTGTATTGTGTGACTATGGTCTATTACAACATGTAGCTATTACAATGGGAGAGAAGATAGAGGAAGACTTGTAGCGGTACAAGGAGAGGGAGTGCTTGTTCTGGTTTTGGAGGCAGGACTTTGGCGTCGTTCTATTTTCGGAGCGGGAGCGAGAGCGAGAGCGAGGGTTTGTCGTCGTTGTTTTGTTTTTGGGGCGGTAGATATAGAATGGAAGGGGTGAATGTATTGGAAAGTAATCCACCATCTAAATGAATTAGGATTCCACAAGGTACAAAAAAGGAAACTGCAATTGTTGTTTAAAATCAACGACTGATCCATTTAAACAATTATGATTATCTAAAAAGAAAAGGATAAATGTCCACAATCAAATGGATCCTTCTAACGGAAGTAAAAGAGATAATGGTTTGTTTAATATAGTTAATATTGGTTAGGAAAAAAGTTAATGAGGTTCAGGAGAAATTCTTGGGTAAATTAAATAATAGTCTGGGATACATTTTCATAAGGTCAGGCATAAGCCTTTGGGAAAATTTAATATACTCATCAAAGATAGCATCACAAGGGTCAGGGATAAGCCTTCGGAAAAATTAATACACTTGTCAGGGATTATGTCCTTTAGGAAAAATCATTCGGCCTTGTTCAGTTTTGTAGTAGTGATTGAGGGAAAATAGTCTTTAGAAAATATTGAAACATGAAACAATGCTAAGTGAGTATTTTTCTAAACAATTCGGAAATAAATTGTTTTATTTGGGATAATACGTGAAAATGCATAAATGGCGAATAAAACACGAATAATTCGTAAAATTCAGGGAAAATACAGATTTAATATGAAATTCAGGTGTACCATACGTCTAATAAAAAATTTGCATATTATACGCGAATAATTAAAAAATTCAAAGAATTATGTGAATATGACGTGTTGTTTAACTATGGTCTTTACAATATGTAGCTAGTACCATAGGTGATATCATGTTGTGTAATTATAGCATATTACAATGGTTGAGTTTACGTTGTGCAATGGAGGTCTATTACAACGATGTTTTATGTGTGGATATTACAACATGTTACAACATGTTGTGTAATTATAATATACAACAACAGGTTAGAGTATGTTGTCTCATGTTGGGATATAACAACGAGTTTTAATATGTTGTATTATTGTGGTCTATTACAACATGTACCAAATACAACATGTAAAGGCCTGTTGTATAATTAATACATACTACAATGGGTGAGTCTACGTTGTGTAATAATGGTCTATTACAACATGTGACTATTACAACGTGTCAAAATATGTTGTGTAAATAACATCTTTTACAATGGTTTTGAATATGTTGTAATACTACAACCTATTACAACACTTTAGCAGTTGTTGTAGTATCCCCCTGTACTACAACAAGTTTGGCATGTTGTAAATGACTTGTGTTGTATAAAATATACAATATACAACACAAAAATGGGCTTGTTGTGATAAGTATGCTAACTACAACACAATCATCAGAATTGTTGTCTATCTCCCATTGTAAAAATCATTTTCTGTAGTAGTGTAATCTCATATGAATGGTCTCTACTCCAATCCTTCTCATTACTATATTTGAATCCCAAACATCATTGGTCCTTAAATGATGATTAGGTCATGGTACATACACTAGCATGTCACCAACATGCACCTAATGTGTCAAACTAGGTCACAATATTGGTGTGTGTCATTCCAAGCATGGCTACCCCGCTCACTATGGTAGAGGGAACGATAGGGGTTCTGTACATGTTTCTCAAGCTTCCACACCAACCATTGGCCATGACCCTCTAGAAACATATATGTATCCTACTCTGACTGGACATCACACTCATGTCATACTAATAAAGGAGTATGAACACCTTTATCAAACTACACACTAGTATGGTGACTCTTATCTTTACAACAATATGGCAACATCCTCCCATGATTGGCTTGTTGGTGCCCCAACCAATGTGACACCTTCAGCACAACTAAGTGATCATCAAGGTAAACCAAGGTCCTCAACACTTGTCACCAGTTCTTGCTAAATGTTGATTCTAATGCTACTCTGCACAAGAACAATATGCCCCACCTTCTTACCTGGTCTAACTCTTTTATTACACATTAAACTATCAACTTGAACGATGGATCATCCAAACATGATACCAAGTGTGAAAATGTCCCTCTCTTATCAAAATTAAGATTATCTCGTATCCACTTTGTTACCAATTTTCCATATAATTTGATGTCAATTGTAACATTTTGACCTTTTGGTTTTGTTCTATTGGATTGGCTGAATATAATGATGATTCGACATGGGGTGTGGCTTAGTGATCTATACTATTTCTTTGCCCATCCACAACACCAAGATCTTGCTCTTGTTGTAGCCTCTCCTCTCTATCTACATCTCTGATTTGACCATCCTTCTCTAGCAAAGCTCAAGATCAAATATGGATTTAATTCTAAATGTTTGTGTTTCCTTTGTGATGCATGTCAACTTAGAAAATATCATAGAGTATGTTTCTCGACTCACATTCTTCAATAATCCTCTAACCTTTTGATTTGATACATAGTGATGTATGTGGTACTTTTTGGACAACAAGTTGTATGGGTTTCAAATGTCTTCTTACATTTTTTGGATGATTTCTCAAGAATGAATTTGATTTATCTTCTTCAAATATGTCTTGAGGTTTGTTCCTCTATTTGTGCTTTTCATAGCAGATTATTATTTAGTTTTTTGTGCCAATTTAAATTGTGTTCACTGATAATGCCCTTGAATACACCAAATGAGTAGTTTATTCCTTTTTATAGGAATATTGGAATTATCCGTCAACGATCTAATCCTTATTATCCACACACAAAATGATATTGCAAAGTAGAAAAATTGTCATCTTGTTGATATTACATGCTACCTTACTATTTATCTAAATCTTCTCCATAATTTTTGGACTGATGTTGTCCTCACAACATGTTTCTTAATCCATTGACAACCTTCCTCAATTCAATAAAAATAGATTATCTTTTCTATGATTCACCCTCATTCTTAATTATTTCCTTTATTGTCTTGGGTTTTCTTATGCATCGCTTATGTTTGAAATTTTAACCCTAAGGTCGACAAGCTAACCCTAGTGCAATAAGAATGGTTTTGTTGCGATATCCTTTCTCTCAAAAAGGGTACAAATGTATTAAACCCAAAAGTGGTCATGTTTATATCTCTTTTGATTTAAGTTTTCACGAGGAAGAGTTGTTCTTGTCTTCATTGTCTTTGTCGTCTAAACCTACACATGACTTAATCTTGCTTCCTAAACCTTTTCATCCAGTCCCATCACCACCACCTTAGGAATCAGACAGTTAATGTAGATTGATCCCAAACAACAACTCCATAACCATCATCAATTAGGGAAAATTTGGGTTAGCAGTTGTTCTTCACAAAGGTAAATGCTCCTACACATAAAACATACCATTTCTAACACATGTTTCTTATCTGGTGTCTCTCCTACTTCTTATGCCTTTGCCATTCTTCTGATGCAACCTTTATTCTCAAATTTCTTCTCATTAATTTGACCCATCTTGGGTGATAATTTTCCACGATGGAAGAAATGTGATCTCTACATGACAATCATACATGGGATCTAGCTGACTTGCCACTAGGAAAAAACATTGTTGGCTTTTGTTGAAGCATTACTCTAATGTCTCTATCAAGAGACTAAAGATGCAGCTAGGTTCTAAGGGTTTTACTTAAAATTTTGATACATATTATTTCAAAACATTCTCTCTCATGACTTGGATTTCATTATTTACATTCTTATTATGTTAGAAGCTCATTTTGACTTAAGTGATCATTCATTTACCTATTTAACTGTACCCATGTATCCCTAGACAATTATATATAAGAAACTAGATCTCGTTACAAATAATTGAGATAATTGTTATGGAATTCTACACATAGAAAATAGTTATCAATAAATGGAACCCATTATTGACTTTTGAAATAAGCTTAGACTAAACCTGGTCACGTAATGGACATAATAATTATACAACACTATCGTGTGAAATTATTATAATGTATATTAGGTTTTGAATATTTCATATTAAAGGAAAATTGTTATAATCTAATAAACCTCTTTTAGAATTATTAAACCTTTAATGCATGCATGACACTAATTTTTGTAGTTGAATTATCATAGTTGAAAAAATACTACATATTATAAACTTCAACTTCAAATTGTTTACTTCACCCGCAAGGATAAAAAAATAAGTCTATATTTTTCATGATGATTTAAAAGTACATGAACTATCTCCTAAAAGGTATATATATATATATATATATATATATATATATATATATATATATATATATATATATATACATCTACTATTCTACTCATCTAAACGACACCACTCATTTTTATCCACCAATTTACTTGAAAACAGTGGACTCTTGGTGCTCATCATTTAGGTGTTGTTTGGTTCATGCCTTGATCTGAATTAGGTGTTGTCTTTTTCTTTCACGTAGGCGCTAATACTACTAACCCAATCCAGTTATAGTCTTATTTTGTTTGGCTGAGATCAGACCGACGGGTCCACTTCGGGTTCTGTAATCCTCTAATCTATACCAAGTCAGTCTTTTTCTTAGCAGGATTTCAAAACATAGTCTGAATTTGACTCTATCTTTTGTGTTATTTTGTTCAATATGTCAGACTGAAAAATACAAGTTATGAGGTCAACCAGTTTAATGAGTGCTTGCAATGGGATAAGCTAGCAACAGAATTATATCTGAATCCAGATAAAGTAATCAAGATGTATCGACTAACTCAATCTGGATTTCGTAATCTCGATCTTGAACCAAACACGGGCTTATAGTATTCTTTTCGTCACTCACTCCCTGTTCAAGCTTTGTACTTTCTCCACTCTTCTTCCCAATAATATCTGACACTAGGAGAAATTGTATTGTGTCATGCATGGATAATGACGTTGTCATCCATGGATAATGATGTTGTCTTACGGTTGTCATTATCGGATGACCCATTTTAGTTGACTACGTTGTGGCACAGAAGATTTACACCTGTTGTGATAGTTCATGTGGAAAGTGCATTAGTTTCCATGAAATATAGACGGAGGCAGCCGACACGCATGGCCGCACTAGCAACACATCTCCTCAAATACTTTCATTGCCCTCGGAGGAGACGTTCTCTCGAACTGCAAGAGAGATTCCTAGAGATGGAATCTGAGTAAGTTCTATTGATGGTTTATATACCACATTGGAGGAGAAACTATTCAAACTTCAAAGATGTTTATGGTGGTTGCATTGTTTTTATCTGCATCAGATTTCATCAGCTTCCATGGTCCTTCATGGTAATTTTGGCAAGTACGTTGTTGCTCCTTGATGAACAAAGAATAGTAGGCTTCTCTAATAATTGCAGATCTAATTCTTCAAGGTCATACTTCGACAAGTAGGGCACAACAGGTAAGTGAATCCCTTGTTGCTACTGTGGTTCAACATGTGTTGTGATTACCATGGACACTCCGGCTCTGATTTTTGAGGCAAGTGATGGTACGCAGACAATATAAGGATTTGGTAATCGATATCTGAAGGCACTGCTAATCAATGATGTATCTGAAAGGAATTACATATAACATGAATATGACGTAAATGGTAATCTATCATATCTATGTCAAGACCCAATTATATCCACATATAATTCTTTCGAGGCAAAAAAATCAAAATGACATGTTTGGGTATTTTAATTACCAAAATGGCACAATTTCGAACTTAATTTCCAAAATAATGTTTATGAGGCCCCCCAGTGGAGACACATTGCCTCCAGCAGAGCAATGTGTCCCCAATGAGGATGTATTGCTTTTTTATTTATTTATTTACTTTTTTTTAATTATGATATCATGTACGTCATATAAATACATATATATGTTAAATTGCTAAATGAACAAAATCTACATTAACTTATACAATTAACTATATATTATAAATAATACATGAATATAATAAAATAAATACAAAATATTATATTTTTTTTTTATAAAGGGTGCATGTCGCATCTATTTATTCACATCAGAAAAAGCAATCGATACAATGTTCTCGTCGTAGTCCTCTAACACAATTTGAGAATCTCCTAAGCAACAAGCATGAGCGGCTAAAGCATGGGCTACACTATTACCTTGCCGTCTAATAAAACAAAAGTAAAAGGAGGAAAAATGTAAAGATAATCGAAAAATCTCAGTGACGATGTTGTCCTCATATCCATGTTCCCATTTGCCGGCTTTCATTGCATGAACTAACAAAGCACTATCAGTCTCGACGATCATATCCTCCATGCCTAGGTCCAAGGGTACCCTCATCCCATTAAGGACTGTCATTCCCTCCGCACTAAGCAGTGAGAATGTATGGTCCAGACAGGATTGATACATAGCCTTTATAACCCCTGAGTGGTCCCTAAAAACAACTCCTATCCCCGCACTGCAACCATCGTGGACACTGGCATCTGCATTCATCTTGAAGCACTCCTATGGGGGAGGGTTCCAAGATGAAACCTCCACCACCCTCCCTATGTGCACCTCCAAATGACGTCGACGAGTACCGTCTGTAGTCCTCCATCAGTGAAAGAGAATTGGCTGCAAGTACAAGAATATTTGGCTTCTGGGGATCAAAAATATGCTTGTTTCTAGATGTCCAAGTTGTCCAAAGCAACGCCACCCCTTCCTCCCTTTTCATCAAATCATCCTCCCGTAAAAGCTCCCTAGAAAAGTCCCTAACATCCAACCCTGTGTGGAGTGGCCAAGCAAGCTGTCTGGCCGCCCACATAGGACCTGCTGAAGCACAGACCAAAAGTGCATGAGTTCTGTCTTTAGGGTGAGATAAACAACGTGGGCAAAGGTCATCCTCGGCTGCCTTTGTCGGTAGAATGTCTCGAAGTACTCGTCAAAAGAAATGTTTCAACTTTGGAGGGGAATATTATATTTTATTAATACATAATATATATAAATATAGATAGAAATATTTAAAATTAATGGATACAATACTAAAATTATATAGTAACGTTTAAAACTATAGAAATAAAACAAATATATACATATATACATATACATGTATATATTTATTTGTAAACCTAGAACAAAAAGAAAAAGAAAACTAATATAGAAACATATAGCACACATTGATATGCACAATATATATATATATATATATATATATATATATATATATATATATATATATATATATATATATATATTCATATATATACATATATATATATATATATATATTAATATATATACATATATATGTATGTATATTAATATACATATATAATGTATATATATTAATATATATATATATATATATATATATATATATATGTATGTATATGTATATATATGTATATAGATGTATATATATGTATAGATATGTATATATATGTATACATAATATATATATAGAGAGAGAGAGAGTCAGGCTAGTGTACACTCGAGTGTACTAGAGGCACCGTACACCTCAGTCATTTTTGAAGATGCAATTCATTTTTGAAAAATTTGAACCGTTGATCTTCTTAATTATCACAAGAATATACTATATAATAAAGTTTAGCTCATTTGGACACTTATAGGTTGTCCATCTAAAGGAAGAAAATATCATGTATTTCAAATTAGTTTTGTGCGTCGATTTTGTTGTCCTTGGATGAGTGACTTACACTCATTCAAATGAGTTCAAATTTTGTAGGTGACCTACTATTATTGTAACCATGAAGATCAATTGATTAGATTTTGGAAAGACATGGTTTAGATAGGCAAACACCATTAGGATGTACGGCGTGATCTGTACACTCGAGTGTATTCTAGCCTGACACTCTCTCTCTATATACATATATATATGTATATTAATATGCATATATATATAACTATATATATATATATATATATATATATATATATATATATATATATATATATATATATATATATATATCAATGCCACGAAATATAATATAAAAAATACAAACATGTCAATTATGCAAAGTACAATATACTAGAACAAAAACAATAAACAATTAAATTAAAATATATGGTACATACAATTTTAAATTAAATAAAAAATCATTATATATTTGATTTATCATATTATATTTGTCTCTGAGCTGGATAAAAAGTTACAAATATTATTATGTTATTATGATTTATGTTATTATATTATTTTTTAAACATAATAAAAAAGTTTTCTTCATAAATATATAACAATTTTTTATGTGTTACATTTATGATCATATGTATCATATATTTTATTTTGATTATCTATTGTTATTGATCATGTATATTTGCTTTATATAGTTGACATTTTGTTGTTATTTTTTTGATATTATGTATCATACCTTCAATATATATATATATATATATATATATATATATATATATATATATATATATATATATATATATATATATATATATATATATCTTTATGTGTGTGTGTATTTTATGTTCACCAACATGTCTTATATACTACCATATTAGTTTTTATTTTAATATTTTCTTAATTTTATCGCTATATTAGTTTTCTTTTTTTCTAAGTTTACAAATAAATACATGTATATATTTTCTTTATTTATATAATTTTAAACTTTATTATATAATTTTAGTATTATACCCATTAATTTTAAATATTTTTATCTACATTTACAAATATTATTTTAATAAATATAATATTCTGTTATTATTTTATTTTATAAATATAATATTTTGTTTTTATTTTGTTATCTTCAGATATTATTTTTAATATAAGGCTTATTGTATATAAGTTAATGTAGATTATATTCATTTAACAATTTAACATATATATGTATATATAATTTATATGGTATCATAATTATAAAAAAATTAATGCGTCCTCCCTGGGACGTATTGCTCTGCTGGAGACAATATGTCTCCATTGGGGACACATTGTTTTTTAAAATAGTAATGTGTCACCCAAGGGGACCTATTGACTCTACCAGAAGCAATGCGTCAAATTTGGAGACGTATTGCCTCAGAAACGTGTCATTTTGCATTTTGAGAATTAAGTTCTGAATCATGCCATTTTGGTAATTAAAATGTCCAAACATGCTATTTTGGTTTTTTATAACCCCCGTATCATTATGCACTTGTCCCTACGCAACCACGTCTACACAATTGTATGGATAGTGTTTACTCCAAGATGAGCCATACTAGAATGCCGCCTGGGACAATGCCTAAGATGCCAGACAGATTCCCCTAATCCAACTTCTACTGTATTTATAATTAGCCATTATTGAATTGAAAAGCATTCTGCCGTAAGGGGACATGATTAATGATTTAAAAGACATAGTACATAAGTCTGTAGCAGATTTTTTAGGAATATAAAACATGAGTAGTCTGCTTCAGAAAATAATCTGCAACCCGTTAACTACATTATATCAAATTCTAAATAAGCAGTTATGGGTTGTGGAAAGCATAGACGGAAGTTCACTCAGGAAAAAATACAATTAGTTACATATAAAAGGCTGTGATGCTAGCAAGAGTTGGTGTGTAGACATCAGCGCCAGGCAAAGTATGCCTAAATAAGTTGATGCCACGATGACCTACAAGGTGAAAGTAGAACAAGTCCTTTCCATGCATGATTATTTTATCATCCCAAATACACATCGGGCAGCTAAGATTTTCTCTACCGAGCATGTTCCAGTCGATGTGTAAGTCATGCTCTTTCGTCCATGAAGGAGTGCTTAGTATTTCCACTCCATTAGCAGTAGGTTTCGAGAGTACCCACATGGCTACCCGTTGATAGCCTTGTGCATAGTCATATCTGCCATGCATCAAACACAACCTGTCTTCATCCCCAATCCGAAGATTACCAAGTATCTTGAAATCGTCTCTTCTTTCGCCACGAACCAGAGTTGGATGAGGAAAGGGTATCTTCTTGAACTTCTGAGTCCTTAAATTGAGGGCAATAATGGCTTCTACTGCTCGATATGACAACGGATGCGCTTTGCCGCAGACAGTAAAGTACAAAGTGTCGTCTATAAAAACCACATGACGTAATAAATAAGGGGCACATTCGAGGAGGTTATCCACGTCGTATATGGGTCTCCATTTGGGCACGATTCCATCAGCTTCAGAGCCTTCCATGAAGGTTATGACCTGGAGACGATACCTATCAGAATGCTGGTAACGAAAAACCCGGACAACTTTGTATATGATTTTCTGTACCAACGAACATGGAGACGTTGGGGATGTCACGTACTCCAAGTAGCTGCAAAAACCCATAGTCTCAAATATGGGCCATCTGTTCTTATTAGTCTTAGGAAAGGTAATTGATCTACCAGTATGAGGGTTGCAGATGAAGATCTCACCATCGCCACACATCAATATCAGTCCATTGTGAATTCCGACTATATACGAAGTCACTAAATTTCGGGGCAGATTCATTGTGGCAACAACATTAGGATAGCTCCGGCTCCTGTACAAACCCTGTGAATCTCGGTATGCGATACTTGCAGGAAGCACCGAGTACAACATGATCTTAGATCTTCCCAGAATCTCATTGACAAACCGGACCATTGGTGATGAATAACGCGAAAGTCCAACTAAGAGCAAAGGCGGCGAAGCAGCAAGATCTTGCTGTCTAGTTTGTGATGGAAGATACATAGAGGATATGACTTTAGTGCCATTACCTAATAGCCTCGGATCGTTATGGATTAATGAAGACCACCGTTTGCATACCCGAGCAGCAGACGTGATTAACCACTCCGCAGGCAGCCGAGAGAAGATATTGATCAGCAATTTTGAAGGCAGGAGAACTTCGTTGTCCTTGGTTGGGAGTTTCTCGATGACCTTCATCCTCGTATCAGTAGATTCCGTATCTGCTTTTGTATTTTGGTATGATGCCTATATATGTCAGTAGATTCCGTGTATACACTGTTCAATACCGATTGGGAGTCTGGCTTCAATAAAACATCACGATAGGAAGCAGAATTGAAAAACAAAAGGAATACTACAAATCGCCGGCGAGAACGAAGAGTCCGTTGAAAACGGACTTTACGGGTGCATAAAAGTCGGGATTATAATTTATAGAATCTTTGTCTACATCTATATCTATACTATTCTGTTCTAAAAATAAGGAGCAAATATTATTCTTAATTAAAACTGTTTATTTGCTAATCGTAATAATGCCGTTGTATGATTTTTCAGAATATTATGGACAATCAGAGTGTGATACCCCAAGTGTAAGTTTTCTCTCGACTTTTGATCACCTAGAAATTTAAATATATTTCTCTCTATTGTGTTATTTTACTTTTCTCTATCCAGTATTGAACATGTCGTCACTATCTAATAAATTCTTATATACAGATCATTCTTGTTCTTTTCTCTCCTTCTTCCACATATCTCTCCTCGAGTTTCTCTCACTATCACCAATTTGAGTCCAGATTTGTTACCTTTGGCTATCTTTTGACATTTTATTAATATAAATAAATTTATTAATTTGGATTAAATGGTCATGACATGTGGTCTTGATCTAGTAGGGGCTGTAGGCTATTTCATTTTCACATGGGGCCTACAAATCACAGAGCCTCCGGATCACATAATATATATTTCATATCTTTTTTTTATAATCTCCTACTTGTCTTTTTCCTTTTTTTATTTACAAGAGAACCCACCCCAAGTAAGGCTACTAGTGGACCCACCCAACATGCAAAATTCTCGGGCCTGAGTGGGTATGGTCAGGTCAGTTTTCTCTCCCGCCAAATTAATGCAAAATGCCATTCACATAGTGTCTTTCTGCGTGATTCAAACCCGGGTCCTTCTTTGAGGCTACCTTCCATAACTATAACCAACACACATTGTAAGAAAATATTTTGTGTTTTAAAATAGGGATGGTTTTGTTCTAAAATTGTGTAATAATTCTCGTACATCATTATGACATCACTCGCCAACTAAAATAGTATAACGCGAGCTTGTATTTTATTTAACAATCTTTATTTAAAAATAGGTTATTTTCTATTTTTTCCCTCAAATTGTTCAATTTAATTTTTAACCTTGTTCAAATATGGTCTAGTACAAAAAGGATCTATGTAACATTTGCTATTTTCTTGAAACATTAACAAACCAAAACAAAAATTCATTGATGAATTTTATTTATATAGTCAATATATCTTTTCTCAAGACACTTTTGTTCAGCACGACAAGCTAAATGTCATTCAAAACTCAACATATACTGTAATGACCTCGCCTCCCGGTAACTCCCAATTAAGGGAGACCCGATGGCCAGAGCCATTATTCAATTAACAGGATCAAAGGTTTGACAAATAATCAATAACAATTAATAAACTTTACCAACTAAACTGAAAACTGGTATAAAATAAAACTTTTCTTACCTTGGAAAAACTAGGATTTCTAAACTTCTATTTATGAAGACGTTAAACTAACTAATCCTCCTGTGCACATTATTTCTCATTTAATTCCACATCTGCCACTTTACTGTTTGTTCTTTTTATTTGTACCTAAAACGCCAACAAACAAAACGTCGGTCCGCAAGAAGCTGGTATGTAGGGGAAACAATAAACGTGCAACTATAGTAACAAAGTAATCAGCCAATTATCATTTAAGAGCCAAGATTACATTTTAAACCATACTACTCAATCCTTTCCTATTCCCTATCTCTGTGTTGTCCCTGCAGTGGACTGAGATCCCACCTCTCTCTAGGTAGATCCTTATTAAACCCTGCATGATCCTACCTAACAGGTAGATCAATATCTAGGGTTGAGTTGCATTGCACTACCCATAGGTAGTCCAATCTCTAACTCAATGTGACTTGATGGACCTACGCCATTGGTAGCCATTTACTAAGTCATCCAATGACCTGATGGGCCTACCCCATCGATAGCCTTTTACTAGGTCAACTCATTAAGCTACAGTGGGGACTAGGATCTGAGCTAGTAGGCATATCCCTTATGTGATAGTCATATTCACATTATACTTTGCATGAATTAAATACATCCAACAGTTTAATTCAAGTCACGATGGAAACATTGACAAAACCCCGGAAAACTAATTTGGGTAGTCATAAGCGTAACCACATACATGTTCATGTAGATTCAGGTGCAAGAATAATCCAAACAACAATGAGCAAGCAAGCATTCAATAAGATCCTAAAACAATTATACAATTTCCTTTTATTACTCATGTCATTAAGATCTATCAAATCTAACTCACTTCTTAGGGTTTCTAGTCCACTTTTAGGGTTTTATTAGGGTTCCTCTTCATAATTGATACCATAAACTCTAAAATAGAAAATCTAATCTCAAACCCTAACTAGCTTGTTAATTCCTTCCTAACAGGCTTAGGACCAACTTAACATCACTTTCCTCTAATGTATTTCAAATTAGTCCACATAAGAAAACATTAACCCTACCTTAGGATTTCTAAGTTCATTATTGTCCTAACTCGACCAATTAGGCACAAGGATCATATTTTTAGATCTAAGATGCCCTTTTATTAACAAAAAGTTAATATCATCTTAAATTATCCAAAGAACGCTACTAAATCCCATTACATAAAAAATCAGGGGTTTTCATTAATAAAATCATTAAAGACAACATCTTCACCTATCTTTCGAGTTACAAGTGTATCTAGGCCTTGAAATTATTTTTATTGCATTCCTTGTATTCTCTTGATAAATTTTCATATATAACTTGTTGCAATTTGAGTTACCAATCATAAGTTGTGATTTATTCAGTTTAATTACGTATGGACCAATAAAAGAATGCCACATCAGCTTTTAATACTCTCTTCTATTATTCTTGTTGTACTCATAATTAAGGGGAGAAATACCTTATTTCCCTCAGACTTGACGCATAGGCAGGGACCCTTAGGTCTTTTGCCTCTCAGTCGTCTCTCCCCTCGCGTAGGGCACGATCCTATCTGCTGGGTCCGCTCCGACGCAACCCTCCTCCTCTCGTGCCTGCAACATTGCGTGAGGTTTGCTTGCCCCCGTAGGTCCCCGCTCAGTTACAGCTAGCCACCGGCGGCACCTCTTCATGGCCGATGATGAGAGTAGAAGCTCCCCCTAATCCACAGGACCATAGGAGGATCACAGAAACGAAGGAATCATCCACTAGAATCCGGACGGGATGTCGTCAGCCGCAAACTCTCCCCACCACGCCATCGTCCGCTGCCACCTCCCTCGGGCACGAACACCACCGCACCCGACCTGTCTCTTTTCCCTTGTTGTCCTCCAAGCCTCCCCTTTCTCTCTCAGCACCGTGGATCAAGATGCTGGTTGTTGTCGTCGTCTGGTTTGCTCCGACGACCACTGTGAAGCCCTTCACACACGATCGTAAGTCGGCCCTATTGCGCCTGGACATGAAGGCAGGCCCCACTGTCCTGATCAAACCATGGCCAAGAAGGCCTTCCTCAAATAGTGTTCTTCGACCATCCTTCCCTAGCCGTAGTGATACTATAGATGTCGAAGAGAAGTGCGCAGAGAGCAATTACGATCATTGCTGAGATAGTTAGGCAGGGGTCCCTTCGATGAATTCAGGCTTTGGCATTTTATATAAGTCCTAGGAGGCTCTAGGGTTAAGAGTACGAGGATAGGAGTAAAGGATCGTTCCCTTTTCAAACACACATGGGTGAATACCATAATTCATTAGAAAGGAAAGTGATTAAATATGTTAATCCACATGCCTTACTCTCGCATAGCAAAGACCTTTCAGAGCTACGCAAAACTTTCTATCTTGGAAATGACAACCAAGAGTCATATAGATAAAAGCACCTCTATATGGTACTTATTGAACGATTTGATCTTTAAATCATTGGGAAAAGCTTCATACCTTGAAATCTAGATTGTCCTTCCCTCTTTTTCTTTTATTTTGCTTTTAATCCCACACTTTAGGGAAAGTCTGAAATTAGTATAATCTACTCATATCCCACGTTTGAGTCCTAAACCGAAAAGGAAAGAGGTATTTACTTCATATGCCAGTTATTCACTAATAAAACCAAATTAATTGATGTTTCTTCTTTCTTTTTTTCCATTGGGGCTCCTTGGACCCCAATAAACTCTAATATTTCAAAATCCTTTTTATTGAATACTTATTATCCTTCTAGATGCATCTATATGTATTATTTCACATTATCTTGTTTATTTCTTATTAAAATATTTCCTTTTGAGGATTTCTCTTTTATTATCCTCATTGGTATTCCTTTTATCATTAGGAATCCTTGGGATACGAAATTCCACTAAGGATCACTCAAAAATACCTCTTTTCACTTATTTTCCACATTTTACCATTATTTTCAATTTCTTTCTTAATAAAGAAATACATAATTTATCTTTTCTTTTCTTATTGCATTCTCTATTCAACTTTGGACTCCTTGGAACCCAAGAGGCACGAAATCCTCTTTGGATGTGCCTTCTAGAGGTTTCCATATTTTCCTTTTCTCAAATATTCAATTATTCATTTATTAATTGAATTTTCTTGTTATTTGGGCCCAATAGCCAATAAAGCCCACTACACAAACATCAAGGCTATTGTAAACAAAAATCCATGTATTCAAAACAAATTAGATTATTTGTTCAAATATATTTAATATGAGGAATTACATTTCTCACCAAAAGAACCCAAAATTAGGGTTGTAACATATACCATATCAAATTTCAATGTCGATCTCTGTTATAGGCCAACTACAACTTCTATGTTTATTTTTCTGTAATTTTAAAATTCTCACATCCTTCTTATAGATTATAGGATTCTATTCTCAACAATAAACATGACCGAATGCTCGGTTATAGGTTAGATTCCCAACAAATATAGAAGAGACAATGAAAAAAGACCATTTTGGACAACTTTAAATGATTGAAAGTTGATGGACAAGAGTACTATGGTGCCCTACCTCGTAATATTGTTATATTCAAGAATGAAGTATAGAAAAATATTCTAGGTTATAATTGAGAAAAGATACAAGTATGGAAGGAGAAGATTTTGAATACGACAAGGAAGGAAGCTTTGTTCAAAGTGGTCAAACAACAAATTCTACAATATGTCATGTCTTTATTAATGTTGTCAGAGGGGTTAATTGATAAGATAGACTCAATGACATCTAGATTTTATAGGAAGTAATGAGGTTAGAGAAAATTTTATGCTAGTGATGTTGGAATATGTACTTATATGTAAACACTTGGGCAAAGTGGGATTTTGTGACACAAGAATTCAATCAAGAGAGACAAGGATGGAGGATAAAAATAGATTTGGATGCATTTGACAGTAAAATTCTAATGGAATGATTTACCAAGTTGTTCACCAACCAAGGAGAGTAGGTGGTGAAGTCCAAGCTTTGTCTAGCATATCATTTTGCAAGAAAAATATCTACTATCAAACATATTTTTTAAGGGTTTATGATGGGAGAGATATATACATAGACTAACCACAATGGATTTGAAGAATAATTCTACCACTAGATCTAAAATAAATAAGTGAGGTAGAGTCAGCCATTATGGTAGATAGTCTATTATATATGTGGAAATATTTACTATTCATCAAATCGATCCTTCTTAGACACAAAATGGGGAGGATTATTCGTAATGGTGTCCAAAAAAATGGTTCACTTTCAAATTGAGGTTTTAGCTTGAAAATATTGGGAACACTTTGTTTTAGAGTGTAGTGGATGAAGAGAATGATCTGAGAATGTAGAAACGAATTTGATGCAGCTATTGTCCATCAATGTTTGCCGACATCCAATGGGTAGCATAAAAGGGACCAATGTCCAAAAAATGGCCCATACCACACTGCTATCACTAATCACCCACCTACTATGAGGTTGTGGGCCTAACTGTAGGATTAGCATACAACAACATCCTAACATTTAAAATACCAAAGAAAACTTGGAGCCTAAAAGAAAATTCATCCTAATAATCACCATAAACAAAGAAAGTAAGGAATAGTATAGATAAATACTTCAACAATATTCATGCATATGATTACTTAAATGATGCCATTACAATTATTTATTCGTTATTTATCTTACATGACATCACAAGTGTATAAGGTCACCACATGTATATACAAAATATTTGGTTGTTCACATATACAACAACATATACAACATAAACATCATGTACAAGGTGTATAGATAAAAATTGAGTTGTAGATTCATCATTATGAAAAAAAGCCAAGACCCGAGTGTATGTGGATGGCTAAAGGAAACACAAAATTCATGTTGTTTATATTTTCTCTCTATTACCCTAGAAAAAGTGGCTCCTCCCTAGAAAAACCCAAGGTTAGGTGCTAATAACCCAAATTTGGTGGATAAGAACGATAATGAGACCTAAGTCTCAATAATAGATAATGTATATTTATAATTGTTAGAATATGCCAAGGCTATTGTATACATGCTAAATTATGTAGTTATATGATAATAAATATGATAAGAAACAACTTCCATAAACATATTCATAGTAGTAAATGCATTACAAAATAATGGTGTCACATGAACAAGTACAATAGAGTGGTAAAATAATTACAAGGTGAGAGCAGTAGGCTCTTATAAAAGTGATACTATAGATCTTAATCACATATTTATCATCAATCACATGGTAGTTGGGATGTACCTCCCAAACACGTGGCATTCACTATGAAGTTCCCTAGCCAACCGTAGAAGATATTAGGATTACTTGATATCACTAGTATCAAACCACAACTCAGCCATTTTGAGTAAAAAAGTAGGGGCTTGTTGGCTTGTGACACATATGACAGTACGCCCATACTAGGTACTCATGTCACAGAACCTATCATAACACATAGCAAGTACTACTATCTTATCATTATAACATATATTTTTCATTCACATTAGAAAAATGGCAGTATATAATAGGATATACAACATCAATTACACTCATATGTGAGAGTAAAATCATGGAGCTGAGGGAATCATCCCTTATATGGATTCTTCATAAGCCATGTACATTAAAAAACACTTATCATTGCGTACCTTCTGACAATCTATATATTGCTATTAGGATACCCTTTTAACTGTCCCAACTTTTTAACACGAGGAGGTTATACAATCATAGACACTAAATGACATAGTAATTTAGTAATTAACTAATAAATCTGCTCATTTTTCATGGAAAAGTGAGATAATATTTATATATTATTATTAAGATGTTCAAAATTTATGCAATAAAAGAAATTAAACCTATTTCATGTTCAATAGGCATAAACATAACTCAAATTTCATCACTTCTAAAGTTTATATCACCATGAAGGCTCAAAAGACACATTAGTTGATGGAATATCTTCGAATAAGTGTAATAAATCATCCTAAAACTTTTTCCCCAAAATTCCTATTAGAAAATCATTTATTACCAAAATTCCAAAACCATTGACTAGAAAGTCAATGGTGAAAGCACTCGAATGTTCATCCCTAGAATGTCTCTACTCCCTTTGGACTTACATTTGGTGTTACATGTTCAAAGTTCTCAATAATATGATATTAGCAAACAATGATCATGGTAATTCTCATTTTGTACTTGATACCTGTAATCATAGAATTAGAAGAAATTGATGCAAACACAATTCTCAGCGGTAAAATGATATAAACTAGTTGTTTAGAGTCATATATTTTCTTGGCTAAAACTTATATAAGGGCAAGAAATGAAATAATGAAGCAACTTGAAATACTTTTTTTTTAATATAAAAACATAATATAAGCAAGAAATGATATAAACTAGTTGATTATAGCTGTAGTCTTGTCAACATATTATAAGCAAGATGAGACATAGTAATCAAAAGGAAAATGTAGCTCAAACAATATATATAGCCATGCATAGGGATTCATGCATATGCATTACAAGGTTCAATATGATAATCAATGTTAACAAGCAATAAAGTATACCTTGAAACAAGAGAACAAAAATAAAAAAATGATTAGATCTTTGAAAAAGAATCATCCAAATAGATCCTAATATTTATTTAAGTGAAATTTTATTAAAATCAATAAATCTAGTCACATGATTATTTCATGAAGGTTGAATTTGTTACCTACTCTAGGTATCATCTTTATAATATTGATTTCAACATCTCAAAATGCATACATGTTCATCATCATGTTTCATATAACATCATAGAACATTGTTGAAGTACAGTGAAACATCCTATGATCAATACAAACTCAATCGTATGGACCAATTATTTCCTCTTCAACATGATTTCTATTCCAAACACATAAATAAATCTTTTTATGTTAATGCATTACATAGAGTTTACATAAGCCTAAATATCACGGCTAAAACATGAAAAATATACATGAGTTCTATGTTCTCTTCAAACTGAGGAAATATCACGGAACCATTTGTTGCCCTCCTCCTAGCCCCACTGACTATATTATAAGTGAGAGTAGGGAATGGGCGCCCATCCATAGAATGGAACATAGGTTCACACAAGAAATATATATGAAAAGGCAACAACAACAAGAGATAAGAAATCTAAAACTAGAGATAAGATGTGCACCCATTTCTAGATTCAAGAATACCCATTTCTATTTCATTTCAGAGCTTAGAGACTTAGTGCAGTTGATCTTCATTTGAGAACTATAAATTCGATAAACAAAACATATTAATGCTAAAGCATTAAGTACGCTATGAAAAACATGTAACCATAGTTTAAGAATATAGTAAATGCTTTCTTGGCTAGAAACATCATAGCGAACAAGAAGTAGAAATAAGACAAGAACACTTAAAAATATTCTTTTATACAATGCATGTTTTCAGCACATTTCTATCATGAATAATAACATATTATGACAGCGGACCACTTCCTTAAAGGAAGGGTCTGTAAGTGAGCTCAACATTAGCCAACCCTTCTATATACATGAGGGACCTCAAGACCTAAGTCAGTAAGCTAAACCTTTTCCAACATGCATTGTGCCCTTACCGCGAGAATACAAACAGGTACACAAGGTTTGTATAATGGGCAAGTTCAATTATGTTCAAGGTTTGTTCAACATATCCAAGTAAAATGAACATACTAATCATAGGGAACAAGTAGCTCAGACAAGTAATAATCTAGCCAAGCATTCATAGTAGGCTAACTATAACTTCTATGTTTGTTATTTTATAATTCTAAAATTCTCACGTCCTTGTAGATTATAGGATTCTATTCTCAACAATAAACATGACTGAAAGCTCAGTTATAGGTTAGATTCCGAACAAATATAAAAGAGACAATGAAAAAAACCATTTTTGGACAACATTAAATGATTGAAAGTTGATGGACAAGAGTAGTAGTGTGCCCTACCCGGTATGACTATTTTATTCAAGAATGAAGCATACAAAAGTATTCTAGGTTAGAATTGAGAAAAGATACAAGTATGTAAGGAGAAGGTTTTGAATAGGACAAGGAAGGAAGCTTTGTTCAAAGTGGTAAAGCAACATATTCTACAATATGTCATGTCTTTATTAAAGAAGTTAGAGTGGTTAATTGATGAGATAAACTCAGTGACATGTAGATTTTATTGGAAGTAATGAGGTTAGAGAAAATGTTATGCTAGTGATGTTGGAATATGCACTTATATGTAAGCACTTGGGCAGAATAGGACTTTGTGACACAAGATTTCAATCAGGAGAGACAAGGATGGAGGACAAAGACATATTTGGATGTATTTGATAGTAAAACTCTAAAGGAAAGATATACCAAGTTGTTCACCAACCAAGTACAGTAGGTGGGGAAGTCCTAGCTCTATCAAGCATATCATTTAGCAAGAAAAATCTCTAATATCAAAAAAATTTTTGTAAGGGATTATGATGGGAGAGATATATACATTGACCAACAACAATAGATTTACATAATTTTAGCACCAGAACTAAAAGAAATAAATGAGTCAGAGTTAGCCATTATGGTAGATAGTCTATTATCTATGGGGAAATATTTAGTATGCAACAAATTGATCCTTCTTTGACACAAAAATGGGAAGGATTATTCATAATGGTGTCCATAAAATTGTAGGTTCACTTTCAAATTGAGGTTTTAGCTTGATAATATTGGGAACACTTTGTTTCGAAGTGCAGTGGATGAAGAAAATGATCTAAGAGTGTGGACATGAATTTGATTCACCCATTGTCCATCAATGTTTGTCGACATCCAATGGGTAGCATAAAATGGACCGATGTCTAAAACATGGCCTATACCACACTGCTATCACTAATCACACACCTACTATGAGGTTGTGGGCCTAACCATAGGATTAGCACAAAACAACATCCTAACATTTAAAATACCAAAGAAACCCCAGAAGCTAAAATAGAATTCATCCTAATTATCACCATAAACAAAGAAAGTAAGGAATAGTTTATATAAATACTTAAAGAACATTCATCCATATGATCACTTAAATGATGCCATTACAATTATCTATTAGTTGTTTATCTTATATGACACCACATGTATATACAAAATATTTACTTATTCACATATACAACACCATATACAACATAAACATCATGTACAAGGTGTATAGGTAAAAATTTAGTTGTAGATTCATCATTACGTAAAAAAGCCAATACCTATGTGTAGATGGATGTCTATAGGAAACACTAAATTCATTTTGTCACCATTTTCTCGTTGTTTCCCCAGAAAAAGTGGCTCCTCATTGGAAAACCCTAGGTTCGGGAGGTAATAACCCAAATATGGTGGATAAGAATGATAATGAGACCAAAGTCAAAATAAGAGATAATGTATAGATATGATCATTAGAGTATGCAGAGACTACTATATACATGCTAAATTATGTAGTTATATGATAACAAATATGTTAAGAAACAAGTTCCATAAACATATTCAAAGTCATAAATGCATTACAAAATAAGAGTGTGTCACATGAACAAGTACAATAGAGTGGTTAATTAGTTACAAGATGAGAGCAGTAGGCTCTTATAAAAGTGATACTACACATCTTGATCACATATTTATTATCGATCCCATGGTAGTTGGGATGTACCACCCAATCAAGTGGCAATCATTGTGAAGTTCCCTAGCCCACCGGTAGAAGATATTAGGATTACTTGATATCACTAGTATAAAACCACAACTCAATCATTGCGAGGTAGGGACTTGTTGTCCTATGACTTACATAAGCCACCATGCTCATCCTAGGTACTCATGTCACAGAACCTATCATAACACATAGGAAGTACTACTATCTGGTCATTATAACATACATTTTTCATTCAAATTGGACAAATTGTAGTATATAATAGGATATACAATCTCAATTACACTCATATGTGAGAGTAAATTCATGGAGCTGAGGGGATCATACCTTATGACAATCGATGTATTGCTATTAGGATGCCCATTTAGCTACCACAACTTTTAAACATGAGGAACCTATATAATCACATACACTAAATGACATAGTAATTAACTAACAAATCTCTCATTTTTCATGGAAAAGTGAGACAATATTTATATATTATTACTAAGATATACACAATTTATGCAATAAAAGAAATTAAACCTATTTCATGTTCAATAGGCACAAACATTGCTCAAATGTCATCACTTATGAAGTTCATATCCCCATGAAGGCTCAAAAGACACTTTAATTGATGTAATATCTTCCAATAAGTGTAATAAATCATCCTACAACTTTTTCACCAAAATTTCAGTCAGAAAACTATTTATTACCAAAATTCCAAAACCCTTGACTAGAAATTCAAAGTTTAAACCACTTGAATGTCCATCCCTAGAATGTCCCTGCTCCCTCTGATTGTACACAATCGCCATGGACTTAGAACTGGTGTTACATGTTCAAAGTTCTCAATAATATCATATTAGAAAACCACGATCATGGTAATTATCATTGTGTACCTGATACCTAAAATCATAGAATTAGAAGCAACTGATGCAAAACGATTCTAAGTTGTAAAATGATATAAACTAGTGGTTTAGAGTTAATATATTTTCTTGGATAACACTTATATATTGGTAAGAAATGAAACAAAAAAACAACTTGAAATACTTTGTTTTTAATATAAAAACATAATTTAAGTGCATTTCTATTATACTAAACAACATCATTATAAGGTGTTTGACCAACTTCCCAAAGGAAGGGTCTATAAGGGAGCACAAGGGTAAAAGCCAATGGTTGATCTTATTTCTAGTTTGTGAGGGACGTTAAGGAATAAAATCCAAGAGGTAACCTGGTTTCAAAGGTTGTGCTCTATCTTGAACAAAACAAGAAGGTGAAGGACCCCTTGTTCCCTTAACTTGAGAATATAGACTGGTACAACAAGAGTTGTATAATAGAGATATATGATTATAGTTGCAATCTTGTCAACATATCATAAGCAAGATGAGACATAGTAATAAAAGGGAAAATGTAGCTCAAACAATATATATAGCCATGCAGAGGGCTTCATGCATATACATTACAAGGTTCAATATGGTAATTAGGTTAACAAGAAATAAAGTGTACCTTGAAACAAGAGAACCAAAAATAAAAATGATTAGATCATTGAAAAAGAATCATTCATATAGATCCTAATATTTATTAGAGTGAAATTTTTACTAAAATCAATAAATCTAGTCACATGATTATTTCATGAAGGTTGAATTTATTACCTACTCTAGGTATCATGTTTCAATTATTGATTTCAACATCTCAAAGTACATACATGTTCATCATCATGTTTCATATAACATCATAGAACATTCTTGAAGTACAATGAAGCATCCTATGATCAATAAAAACTTGATCATATGGACCAAATATTTCTTCTTCAACGTGATTTATATTCCACACACATAAATAAATCTTTTTATGTTAATTCATTACATAGAGTTTACAAAAGCCTAAACATTAAGGCTACAACATGAAAAATATACACAAGTTCTACATTCTCTTCAAATAGAGGAAATGTCACAGAACGTTTGTTTCCCTCCTCCTTGCCCCACTGACTATAGAGTCAATGACAGTAGGGATTAGCCATCCATCCATAGAATGCCACATAGTTTCACACAAGCAATATATATGAAAAGGTAATTACAAAAAGAGATGAGAAATCTAAAATTGGAGATAAGATGTGTACCCATTTCTAGGTTCAAGCATACCCATCTGTATTGCATTTCAGAGCTTAGAGACTTAAGTGCAGTGGATCTTCATTTGAGAACTACAAAGTTGATAAACAAAACATATTAAAACTAAAGCATTATGCACGCCATGAAAAACATGTAACCACAGTTTAAGCATATAGTAAAAGCTTTCTTGGCTAGAAAATCATGGTGAATAAGAAGTAGAAATAAGACAAGAACAATTAACGATATTCTTTTATACAAAGCATGTTTTAAGAGCATTTCTATTATACATAACAACATATAATGGAAATGGACCACTTCCTGAAAGGAAGGGTCCATAATGTTTCTCAACTTTAGCCAACCCTTCTATATACATGAGGAACCTCAAGACCTAAGTCAATGAGCTAACCATGTTTCCAACATGTAATGTGCCCTTACCTCAAGAATATAGGTAGGTACATGGGGTTTGTATAATGGACAAGTTCTTCAAGGTTTGTTCAACATAATCAAGTAAAATGAATATATTAATCATACATAACAAGTATCTCAAACAAGTAATTATCTAGCCAAGCATTCATATGAGCATACATACAAACAAGCCAATACCATAGTAGGATCAAGAGATTAAGCATTTCTTGTGAGTAGAGTACAAAATACGAACCCTGAGTAGGTCAATCCGTTGCGGCCTAAGATATAAAAGGCAAAAAATTGGGTCTTAGATCAGAAGGATTCCAGTAACCTACTCATCATAAGATTCATGGTGATGTTCACTTAGACCTAGAGTTCAAGTATTTCAATTTAGTTCCAAACAAGCATGCAAGTAGTCCATGTATTATAAGCATCAACACTAGATCTTAGGTCTAGGTGAACCATCCACATTAAGAGTGATACTAGATAAACATGGTCTCTGATTTGGATCTAAGAGATACATGAATGGATTAAGGTCAAAAACATGCAATAGTCTAGGTGTTATAGTTAGTCAATAGGGCACACTAGTTCACAAAGTTGCCTTACGTGTCAAGCATAGGAGAAAGTATCATCTTTGTTTAAATAAGGTGTCAAACACCAAAAAGGTTATTGATTTCAAGATATCGATCAAGTAAAATAGATTACTTGTCATCTAACAGCACATCATGGCAAGCTAAGCCATAAGACACATGTTTGAGAACAATGGAAATATACATGGTATACTTTGAGTATTAGCATGAGCTATTGATCCAAAAGATTGCATATCTCAAGATAGGTTACTGATTTCAAAGTAAAATCATACCAAAAAGATTAATAGGCCCAACACTTTAAATAAAATCAAATTACATCAATTAGTTATACATATGAATCACTTTTAGGTCATGATAGGTCAACATGGAATTAGGGTGCATGTAGATGGTCCAAGACATTATATCATGTTTATAAGAAGTAAATTTACTGATTTGCATGAAGGGCAACCCATAGATAATTAAACATGCATGGTAACCATGGTGTATGGTGATTAGTGCTCAAAATGTCACCAAGGGTACATTTTGAGTAAAACAAGGAAAGAGTGTGTAAAATTTGTAAAATATAATAGAATCATTAGCAAGATGACGTTTGTCAGGTAGAAATGGTATACAACATCATGGGATTTGGTAAAGAGGTGAAAGAGATACGAGGTTTTGAATATTAAGCACATTAAAAAGGGATTTAAAGGTGTTGTGCCTCGACTCTAAGGCCCAAGACCACTGGATCATATGAGCCCACAGCTCCCAGCCACTCAAAAGCGCTTCCTATCACTACCGGTCACCCCCTAGGAGTTGGCAGGCATTTCGTGGTTTCCCTCCTCTGCACCCAGTGATGCTCCACCACCATCCCTACGAACGTGCCTCCTGCTGCATGAGCTTCATAACAGCGGCATCGAGACCTGATGGAGGCAAAGGGGTGGGATATTTGAGGGATCTACTGATGTGTGAGGGTGACACCCACTGATGGCTTGGACCTACAAACAAGAAGAGATCATGGATCGGGACTCATGGTGGACAAGGGAAGAGACCCCAACCCCAAAAAGGTGGTCGTGGCGAGGAGGTCGCAAGAGATAAAGTAGAATATCAATGTGGTGTGGGAGCGATAGTGAATGAAAAAGTACAAGTAAGGGTGCAAAAGAAAGGCATATAAGAAAGAGGGGGAATGGAGGTGAAAGAAGGCATTTTATAGGTGTGAAAAGGGGTCTACAAGTCGTGGAGCTTTTTCTCTAGCCATCTACTCCCATCCATGGGAGTAGGTGGGAAAGTTGATACCATGGTCGTCGGATCTTGGCCAGATCCACGCCCATCCAATCTGAGGGATGTGGTTGGTCATATAAATCAAGGGAGATAGATGACATGAGCAATCCATGGATATAAAAGAAAACATTTTGATTGGTCTAGAGAAACTTGCTTGGATCGATGACGTGGCACATTAATATATCAAAACCAAAGTTTGAAATCGTGTTTCTTGAGAAAACTTGTAAAAATCATATCTCCCAAACCATAGCTCCGATTTACATAAAATTTTCACCATTGGTTAAAAAAGTTAATGTGCTTGTTATGTACAAAGTTTAGATCCAGAATTATAATGTTGAGGGTACTCAATTTCGGAATTACACATTCAAGTGTAATTATGCACTCAACTTATTAAAATAAGCATATTGTGACATTTATCCAATTCTATTTCATCAAATGAGTATAAAGTGATTGCAAATAGTATAATTTGGTGTGGGGGAGGTTGTGAAATATATTAGAGAGTCGAATGATTCAATATGTGAATTAATAAAATAAGAGTGGAAACCCTAGTTATCACATCCTCCCCACCTTAAAAGGAATTTTGTCCCCAAAATTGAATCAAGTCATCAATCAAGATTGAGTTTTCCTATTCAAAATAAAAATCATCATCATATTCTCATAAGATATCATCACCACTTAAAATATCTTTCTCACTCCAAAATCAAAAAATCGATCATCATGGTCAACACATAGTCACATAGATCATCAAATTGGGAGTATAGTCATATCAGTCAAAAATAGGGAGAGATCATGCTATAGATCACAAATTGCGAGAAATTACATTTTTAGGTCAAACAAATAGAGATCTTTGAATCAAGAGTCAAACATGACTTTCATTCCCAACAATTAGGGTTCTAGCTTCTACATTGGACTAGGTGGGTTTATACATCCATGATCGAGATTTCATATTTCAATAATTCAAGACATGCATCATATTTCAGTATTGTAATTTTGGGTTCAATATTGTGATTTTGCATTCAATACCAATGGAAGGCCCCACCTTAGTCTACATGGAGATAATTCCTTAGTCATAAATTGAGTGAGTCAACATAATCATATTTTAAATTTTTGAAATTTTGGGAACACGAAACATATTAATCATATATAGAGGGTGATCTCAAGATCCAACTAGGTTGATCATAGGAGTCAAGTCAGACATCAGGATCATTAATCATGAGTCGAGATTTCATCATTCAATATTAAGAGTCGAGTTCGGATATCAAAGTCATAGAACGAGATTCCTATTATTTAGGGGTGATCCTTCATCCATATACAACAACTAAGAAACACTCGAGAAACATTTTGAGCATTATTCAAGCAACATTTTGTGACACCAATATCGAGTTCATTTTCACAGTGTTCAAGCTTGATGAATGATCTAGTCTTAGGTCTTCCTAGGAGCCTAACCACTAACTATAGTCAACAACATCATATTCCAAGATCCTCATCAAATCGTGATTAAGATCGAGTACCAATATTGTCAGATATTTGATCTATTGGATACTTTGGACAAAAATTAAAATTGTTTGGAAATGGTTACCTTCACAAACTCTAAATAATAAAAAAGATGAAAATTTAGAGATAGTCCAAATTGGGGTGTGACTTGGGTTTGGGGAGTCATGAGTCAACAACTACCCTAATCCAACACATTAATCAACATCAATCATGATCCCTCAAGCATATCCAAATAGGGAGAGGATCAAGTCATATTTTACAAGATCATGGGTCAAACATCAAGATCATAAGAGGGCAACCATATTTCAAGATTTTTCAAGGTCAATGTCATAATTTCATTCTTTTCCTTTAAAGATCAAGGTAAGGGTATGTAAAGAAGTGAAATCACCTCTCTACTAAATATTTGAACAATAGAACCTCCAGTCCAAACACACTTCAAAGGTATGCTTGGAGTGAGTGTAAAATTTTCAAATCTTTATTAATGGTATTCAAAACAACCAAAGTGTAGCAGCGGAATAAAAACATGACTATATTCCTATTATAAAACATGGTAACATATTAAACTCACACGTAGGGTACAACATAAGGATCCATGTAGAGGAAATCTAAACTACCACAAGATTGTCTCCAAGCTTTAACTTCTCAATCTATGTCCTGGTCAACATGCATTGTCATCCAAGTCTTCCACCTAGGGTTGGAAGCATACCCCAGCAAGAAGATAAAAATAGAAGACACCAGCAAAGGCTGGTATGTGCATACTAAAATTGCAATTGAGAAATTTATAAAGAATAAGGGACATCAAATATAAAAAGGCTTCCCATAGAAAAGATAAGTACCACCCAAATGGGTATCAAGAGAAAAGAATCACATCAAAAGAGATACTTTCCATAACCAACAAATAAAAAGAATGTGCTATCAACATATACATCCACTACCATGGTGGGAAACATAGCCCATATCATCATCAACCTAGATGCATGTGAGATAAGCATAGCCCTAGAAAAATATAAATAACAATGGTGGGCAAGCCTCATAAACTTGAAACCTGATAGAGAATGGAACATAAACAAACTCCCAAATATATATAAAGTGGGACAAACCTCATAAATTTAAAACCTGGGTATGGGGCACATAACCTCCATCCCAAAATAATAACATGGGCACATAATCCAAAAACCAATGCAATTACACTACTCTAGTACTACTGATTCACATTGAATGTTAATGTAGAGGCAAGTAGAAAGTATAGTCAGATTATACAAACTAGTCACCACATAAGTGACAAACATATACATCCACCTCATAAGTGGAAAAGACATCACATGTCACCAAATAAACATCCACCTCAAAGTGGACACATGTCATCAAATAAGTCCAACATGCACCAAGGCAAAAGAAAAAGAATGTAAAAGAATATCCATGATCATAAGATTAATAACTATTAAGGTAGTTCACATGAACCATGATTTTCAAAAGAAAAGACATTGTGTATAGGATAATGTACATAGGACCAAGAGAAAGAAGAATATAGGTTATTTCTCAACATTGAATAATAGGGGATGTAAATATACCGCAGCTTCAAAGTCTACTCTACCCAAAACCAAGTCTAGGTCCAAGCATAGGCCTCTGAAGAACCTATGATGCAAATATGTTGAATTAGGGTTAGATCTTCATTGATTATTCAAAACCCTAAAAATCTCCTTTTTATTATTTATGAATTAGGTTATGAAAACCATGTCATATTTTAGGTTATATCTTCTTGAGTTAAAAACATATTTTATTATATTTTTTGACTTATATATATTTAGTTATGAATTTTGCAAGTTGTTATATATTTAGGTAAATTTATTCAAATCACCTACTTTTAAGATCAGATTTAGGCAACAAAACCAACACCATTAAAAAGTTTACATTTTTCTAAATCCATTGAGTATTTATTTGTAATTTTTGGACAACGACAGTAAAAGATATGAATTTTGTAAGATCGACCAATCAGATAATTAGATAAAGCCACATATGCGAGAAAATCCATGTAAAGAAAGGGAAAAGTAGGCCGGGCCAGCATGACTGGGCCCAATGAACACTGACCAAGCTAGTAAGCCAATGGTTCAATTGACTCACCCCTTAGCAAAGAGATATGAAAGCAAAATGACAGAAACGTCCATGGGCGATAAACAAATAAAGAAGAAAAATGAAGGGTGGGTCGATAATTTTTAGAGGGGTCATCTTGCCCATCGCTCAACTTCACATGGCCTTAGAAAACAGAGCTGCTACATGGTGCAATTTTGGGCAAACTCAAAACCTAGTGTAATTCGAGAAAAAGAGAGTTGAGAAGGAAAGAAGAAGAGTCCATGAACTTACAGTCGTGGACAATTAAATCAAGGGGGTGCATAGATGATGCATTAGCCGCCGCAAGGATAGACCGAAGAATTGAACACCAGTGGGAAAACATGTGAGCTCTTGAGCAATTGGTCGAAGGAAATCATCACAGGGATGCTAAGGCAACATGGGGTACCCACACTTATAGGTGAGGGTGAGGGGAAATCCAAAATGGAATGGTACCAACCTTGCTTGCGGTGAAAGGTTTGAGGTTTTCCCAAACACTCCATGAAATACCAAAAATAGTGGATCAATAAGTATGGAATCATCTCTCGGTCTCACTGGAAGAAAAATCAAGAGAAACGGAGGAGAAACAAGAGAGAACGATCAAAATGAAAACCCAGTTACTGTATATATTTGGGTTGAGCTCCTACTCAAGATAGGTGATGAACAGATGCCATCCATCTAAAATCTGACGGTCGGGGTGGATAGGCACATAAGTGGAATCTAAGAATCAGAAACCTTATGGTGTCAACGTGACAAAATAACCAAAATCAAATCCGATTTGAATGAAGCGATATCAAATTTTATTTCCTTTTTCTCTCTCTTTAAAAGAGGGCACAAACGAATCCCAAATTAGATGAAATTTTGCAAAGAGACTAGTTAAAGTATGTAGATTCCAAATATAAAATTATATTTTCCTTTTGAAAACTTTTAATGTGCTAAATAAATCAAACCTCATTTTCCCTTTCCTCCTTCATTAATGGCATTAGGATTATCCAAATTTGACGAAACATGACCCAGAAGTCATATTTAATGTGTTGGATATGAATTTGTGATCAATTTTACATGTTGGAGTTGTTTGCATATTTATTTGATATTTTGAAGGTTCTACATAGTTTCTCTCTCCTAATTTCACCTTTTAAGAAAACCTTCTCCAAATTGGACAAAAATTCACCCAAAGGCTATATTTATTATGTAGATTATGAATCCTATATTATTTTCCTCTTTTGGAGTCATTTATTGTTTTATTTGATATTTTGGGGAAAACACGTCCTCTTTTCCAATTTGAACTAAATGAATTATTATTATGTGAATAATGTGATACTTGACTCCCAAGGCAATTGGAACCCAAGGAACATGATTTTAAACTTGGATTTCACTTTTTGGATTTCTTTTTATGAGATATGTCATATGGCCCATTATCTCATTATTTATCCAATTAAGTTATGTATGTTCATATTACCTCTAAATGAATTATGTGACATATTAAATTACATTAAGGTGATACATTCATGCATTAGCTTATTGGGAACATCTCTTAAGCCTAACCTCAACCCTGTCTGGCTAAGTCCAAAAGGTCAAACTTCTAGGGTAGGGTTTGAGATCTGGTATGTTACAGGGTAGATTTTGGAAATCGAGAAGTCAAATTGAGAATTTGAGGGTTCGAGCATAGTTGGGATAGAGTAATACCCATTTCTATCATGTTTATTCAAAATTGAGCTTGCAAAGAGGAATAAAGAGTCAATCGAAAAATGTCTCTTGTATCTAAGTCATCACATCATGATCCAGGGGTCCAAGGACGAAGTCATATTATGGTAGGTGATATGCTACAAATCAACATGGTGAGTTTTTCTTATAAATGTTTGATGTGTGATTGAAACAGGGACAACACAGGTATAATCAATAGGAGAGTTTCCTAATGTAATTGGTCTTCACATCATAATATAGGGTTCCAGAGGCATGGTCATTTTGTGGAAGGATCATTGCCTATATAAAATAGGGGAAGAGTTTGCTTAACTATGTTTGACATTTCATCAACAATAGGGCAACATGGGTTTAATCGATAGGGACCCCATCAAACATGACGTGTAAGATGAGATTTCCACCTTATTTCACTGATCTAGAGTTTATCTCAAACATTGAAAGCACCTGTATCAAGTCGAGTAAAATTTGAGTCCATATGATCTTAATTTTTGCATATGAGTGTATCACTTTCAATATGATTTTCATTCATCAAATAGGGTTTTCCATTTTGGATCAGATCATGACATTATCGTGTCCATCAACTTTCATGATTTCAAATGAGTTTTACTTTTCCCTTCCATAAGCAACCCATAATCGAAATGTTATGTGGTTAATGCTCAAGAGAGAAGAATCACATGAGGGGATAAGAAGACTAACTAATCACCATCTACTTGGATGGATTAGGTGGTCCATAGAGGAGATATGAGAATGCTTCACGGAAGGAATTTAGGCCTCCATGGGTTCTTAATATGTGTTATGCCTTAAATTTATATAGAGGCCTATGTGTTTGGCTCTGATATCATTTGTCAAAGAACCATTTGATACCCTCGTCCTAGCCTCTCTGACCACAGAGTCAGTGGCAGTAGGAATTGGGCACCCATCCATAGAATGGCACATAGTGTCACTCAATAAATATATATGAAAAGGCAATAACTACCAGTGATAAGAAATATAAAATTGGAGAAAAATGGTGTACCCATTTCTAGTTCAAGCATACCTATTTGTTTGCATTTTAGAGTTTAGAGTCTTTAGTGAAGCGAATATTCACTTGAGAACTAAAAAATTGATAAATAAAACATATTAATGCTAACGAATTAAGTATGCTATGAAAAACATGTAACCACAAATTAATATAGTAAAAGCTTGCTTGGATAGAAACATCATAGTAAACAAGAAGTAGAAACAAGACAAGAACACTTAACCACATTATTTTATACAAAGCATGTTGTAAGTGCATTTCCATTATACTTAACTACATATTATGGCCATTGATCGCTTCCTTAAAGGAAGGGTCTATAAGGGTGCTCAACATTACCCAACCCGTCTATATATGTGAGGGACCTCAAGACCTATTTTAATGAGTTGACCCTATTTCCAACATGCCTTGTGCCCTTACGCCGAGAATACAGACATGTATATAAGGTTTGTATAATGGACAAGTTCAATTATGTTCAAGGTTTGTTCAAAATATTCAAGCAAAATGAACATACTAATCATAGGGAACAAGTATCTCAAACAAGTAATTATCTAGACAAGAGTTCATACGAGCATACATACAAACAAGCCAATACAATAGTAGGGTCAAGAGAGTAAGCACACCTTATGAGTAGAGTACAAATTACGGTCCCTAAGTAGGTCAATCCGTTGGGACCTAAGATATAAAAGGAATAAAAGTGATTCTTAGATTAGAAGGATTCGAGTAACCTAATCATAATATGATTCATGGGGTTGTTCCCTTAAACCGACGTTTCAAGTATTTCAATTTATTTCCAAACAAGCATGCAAGTAGTCCATGTAGCATAAGCATCAATACTAGATCTTAGGTATAGGTGAACCATAAACATTAAGAAAGATACTAGATAAACATGGTCTTTGATCTAGATCTAAGGGATACATGAAAGATTGGATTATCATCATGTTCTATTCCTGCAAGATCACAACTAATCATGTTAGGCCAAACAAGCAATATGGTCATAATTTCAAATCAAAGAAGCATTAAGTAGGTCAAGTTACGAAATGGGGATCTAGAATGATAAATGTATTTATTTTAAGTCTTAAGATACATGTGTAAAACTAGAGCATGATTTTTGCAAGGTTGGATTCCAACAAACACCATATGTGTTTAGACGACACTAGGTGTTATAGGTAGTCAATAGGGCACATTAGTTCACAAACTTGTCTTATATGTCAAGCATAGGAGAAGGCATCCTATTTGTTTAAACAAGGTGTCAAACACAACAAAGGATACCAATTTCAAGATAGTGATCAAGTAAAATAGATTAGTTATCATCCTACATCACATCATGGAAAGCTAAGTCATAAGACACATGTTTCAGTACAAAAGTGATTACTTAGGAACATACATGGTAGACATAGAGTATTAGCATGATCTATATATCTAAAAGATTAAAAATCTCAAGATAGGTCACTGATTTGAAAGTGAAATCATATCAAAAAGACTAATAGGTGCCACACTTTACATAAGATCAAATTACATCAATTAGGTATACATATGAACCACTTTTAGGTCATGATAGATCAACATGGCATCAGTGTGCATGTAGATGGTCCAAGACATTATATGATGCTTATAAGAAGTAAATTTACTTATATGCATGAAGGGTGAACAATATATCACTAAAAATGCATGGTAACCATCGTGGATGGTAATTAGTGCTCAAAATGTCACCAAGAGCACATTTTTAGTAAAACCGGGTAAGACCGTGTTTGGAGGATATAATAGAATCATTTTGAAGATGATATTTTCTAATCAAAATGGTATATAACATCATGGGATTTGGTTCATAGGTGAGAAATATATTAGGTTTTGAATATTATGCACATTAAAAAGGTATTTAGAGGTGTTGTACCTCGAATGGGCCTCGAAATCAGGCCCAAGATAATCAAATCGCACGAGTCCACAGATCCCAACTGCTCCCTATCACTACTGATCATGCCCTAGGAGTTGGTGAGCATTTTGTGGTTGCCCTCCACCCACCCAACGATGCTCCACTACCAACCTTGCACACACGCCTCCTTCTGTACGAGCTTTATAACAACAGTGTCGGGACATGAAGGAGGCAAAGGGGCATGATATTTAGGGGCTCTACTATTGTGTAAGGGTGACACCCACTCACTACTTGGCCCCACAAACAAGAAGAGGCCATGGACTGGGACTCTGGGTGGTCGAGGGAAGAGAACCAAACCCAAAAATGTGGCGGCAGTGAAAAGGTTTCCGGAGATAGAGGTAGAACATGAAGGTGGTGTGGGAGCTATAGTGAACAAAAAAAGCACTAACAAGGGTGTCAAAGAATGGAAGAGAACAAAGAGGGGGAATGGAAGTGAAAGGAGGAATTATATAGGTGCAAAAAGGGGTCTACAAGTGGTGGAGTTTTTGCTCCAGCCACCTACTCCCATCCATGGGAGCAGGTGAGAAAGATGATCCCATGGTCGTTGAATCTTGGTCGGATCCATGCCCATCTGATTCGAGGGTTTTGGTTGTCCATGTCAATCAAGGGAGGATAACTGACATGAGCAATCCATGGATATAAAAGGAAACATTTTGATTGGTTGAGATAAATTTTCTCCGATCGATGACATGGCACATTAATATATCAAAACCAAAGTTTAAATCGTGTTTTTTGAGAAAACTTGTAAAACTCATATCTCCCAAACCATAGCTCAGATTTACATGAAATTTTCACCATTGGTTCAAAAATTTTCCTATAAAACTTATGTATAAAGTTTGGTCGGAATTAAGATGTTGACGACACTCAATTCGGGAAATATACTTTCAAGTATAATTATGCACTCAACTTATTAAAATAAGCATATTGTGACATTTATCCAATTCCGTTTCATCAAATGAATATAAAGTTATTGAAAATTGTATAATTTGGTATGAGGGAGATTGTGATATATAGTAGAGAGTTGAATGATTCAGGATGTGCATTAATAAAATAAGAGTGAAAAACTAGGTTATTGATGAGTGCATACTCATCATGAAATTCAATTATCTTTTCGGAACAATTTCATCTCTTTTTCACTTCTTTTCACACTAATATGAATCATAATGCACAATACTACTTAATCAAGATTTTTACTAAATATCTTTCATTTAATGCAGGAAAGTCAAGCAAACTCCATGCATACGGTCTCAAGACCGTTTGGGTCCATGCGGTCCCAAGACCGTTAGCTGGAATACATGAAGAATAAAACGAAACCGATTGCCAAAGAAGCCATGCGGTCTCAAGACCGTTTGGTCCCATGCGGTCCCAAGACCGTTTGGTCCCATGCGGTCCCAAGACCGTTTGGTCCCATGCGGTCTCAAGACCGTTTGGTCCCATGCGGTCCCAAGACCGGTTGGTCCCATGCGGTCTCAAGACCGTTTGGACCCATGCGGTCTCAAGACCGTTTGGACCCATGTGGTCCCAAGACCGTTTGGTCCCATGCGGTCCCAAGACCGTTTGGTCCCATGCGGTCCCAAGACCGTTTGGTCCCATGCTGTCTCAAGATCGTTTGGTCCCATGCGGTCCCAAGACCGTTTGGTCCCATGCGGTCTCAAGACCTTTTGGTCCCATGCGGTCCCAAGACCGTTTGGTCCCATGCGGTCTCAAGACCTTTTGGTCCCATGCGGTCCCAAGACCGTTTGGTCCCATGCGGTCTCAAGACCGTTTGGTCCCATGCGGTCTCAAGACCGTTTGGTCCCATGCAGTCGCAAGACTGTTTGGTCCCGCGCGGTCCCAAGACCGTTCGATGCAAGCGCAAGGATCGATTGGAGAACTAAAGCCGCACGACCACGCCAAGGCCAGGACCGATCAGAGCAAACCGTTTGGTGCCCAAACGGTCTCCAAACCGTTTGGCGCCCAAACGGTCTCCAAACCGTTTGGAGAAGATATTTCCAACAACTTACCCAAACCGTTTGGGATCAGATCTGAGCCTATAAATAGAACCCATGGCCCTCATTTCGAGGCATCGGATCCGGACGCCGATAGTCTGCCAGAACACCACCCCGATCAAGTTCACTCCACCTACTACTGGTGTTACGTCCAAGGAGGCCAAGAAGAGGAAGAAGACGGAGCAAGGAGCGCATCTTCTTCACCGGGCTGCATCCACCCTCTGCACCGAGCTCATGGTGGATCTATCTTTCTCTCCTATCCTTCTTGTATCTCGCATCATGAGCGAGTAGTCCTCTTTCGCTGGGATGCGGGGACTAGCCCCGCTACCAATGCAAACCATGTTCTTTTGTTAAACTTTCCATGGCAATGTATATAACTCTTCATTTTGTCGTTGATCGTTAAGCTTGTAGGTTGGTTATATGCTTGTTTTCATCTTTGTGCTCCCTATGTTGCGATAACTTCAATGCATGGGTTCCTATGTTGCGATAACTTCAAGGCATGGGTTGGAACGTCGTTTAACGAGTTTGACTCCCTGACTAGAAATAGAAGGGGATTCCTTGAGGTAGTAAGTGTATGATCCGCGAGGGGACGAGCCATCTAGCCTTCGATGACGCTTCTGATCTATCTTTCTCTCCTATCCTTCTTGTATCTCGCATCATGAGCGAGTAGTCCTCTTTTGCTGGGGTGCGGGGACCAGCCCCGCTGCCCATGCAAACCATGTTCTTTTGTTAAACTTTCCATGTCAATGTATATAACTCTTCATTTTGTCGGCCTAACACCTGTATAGGGGGTTCACAACCTTAGTTGGATTTTGTATCATCTTGCTAAACGTCGATGTTTGCCCGCATGTCACCTTCCTGCTTGATTATCGATTAACGCGGCTGACTCCCAAACTCAAAATAGGATGGGATTTCATCGAGGTCGTAAGTGTATGATCCGCGAGGGGACGAGCCATCTAGCCTTCGGTGACGCTTCTGTGCGCCTAACGCCCATATGGGGGGTTCACAACCTCCGTGGATTTCTGTATCTTCAGAGCCGTAAGATATGTGATCCGGATGGCGATGAGAAATCGGCTGCCTATGGTGATGCTTACGTGGACCTAACGCCCGTATGGGGGGTTCTGCAGCAGCTCTACCTGGAGTGTTATATTGTGACTGGATTGTTTGCAAAGGAGTATGTTTGTGTGTGTAGTGGTGGTCAAACCCGGTACCATCCCAGCGATTCCATATTATTGATCCAAACCCATCTTTTAATTCAGCATTTACTTTCTTGCAATTAGTTTAATCAAACCCAAATCAACCAATTGTTCTAAATATTAGTTTTACTTGAGCTAGATCTAACTGACAAAGATTCTTAAAAACGTTGTCCTTTGGGTTCGATCCTCAACTATACTGCGATAAGACCCGTCCGCTTGCGGGTAGTATTTTTGCACTTGGTTTTGGTAAAAGCTTGGGGATATAAACTCCGAGTGAATTTGTTAGTGCATTCAAAAGCCACATCAAATTCTGGCGTCGTTGCCGGGGACAACGGAATCAGTCAGTCAAATCTAGTTCTTTTAAGACTAATCTAGGATTTTGCTTTTTTGAAACAATCGCTTATCTTCTTGATCTTTATTCTACTTTGTGGATCTCACTTTCGAATCCTTTCCAATTTCAGGAGTTCTTCAACGTTTAGTGCATGCACCGTTCGGATAGTCTCAGACTCACAACAAGCTTTGATCTCGAGATTGATCGAACCTTCCATCGTTAGATCCAAGAGAATCAAGCAAGGATGGCGCAGGAGGAAGAAGTAGCCCGAAGAGTGGCTAAAGCCATCAATGCACAAAGAGAGAGACTCATGCAAGAAGCCCGAGCTGCAGTTCAACAGGAAATCTTAGCAGCACAGGCAGCAGCGCAAGCAGCAGAACTTTAGAAAGATCTTAGAGAGTTTTCTATTCCAAAGGCCGCGAATGTCTATCATCCGGTGCAGCCTCCTCCCATCGAAGATGCCAACTTTGAGATTAGAGCACATTGGATAACTTTGCTTCAAAACAACCCCTTCTACGGCAAACAAGCTGAAGACAGCCAATGTCATCTTCTCAGATTCATCGACCTATGTGCTATGACGAAGCAAAATGGAGTCTCTGATGATGCCATTCGACTCCGTCTTTTCAAGTACTCTCTTGCCGATAGAGCCATTAGTTGGTACAATTCACTACAGAGTGAAGTACCCATCACCACCTGGGAGCAGCTCCAAAACGCTTTTCTGGAAAAATTCTACCCCCCATCTCTTACATATGAAATCAGGGGACGAATCACAAATTTCACTCAAGTCCCAGGAGAAACCCTTGTCGAAGCTTGGGATAGGTACAAGGAGCTCCTACGCAAATGCCCACACCATGGAATTCCTAAGAACCAACTGATAGAGATATTCTATAGGGGTGTGGAAGATGACGTAAAGATGTTCCTTGACTCCTCGTCTGGATGAAATTTCATGCGGCAAAGTTACGACAGCGCATGGAGAGTTGTCACCCTAGGAGAAGAAAATCAAGCCAATTGGGGAAGATCTGTTGGTAAAGGAGTATTAAAGGTCGCCATGGCCGAAGCTATTCCGGAATATAAATCTATAGCTGAAACTTTGAAGGTCTTAGTCGCAATGCAAGATCATATAGAATCATCCCTTGCTGCAATTGGAAGAGGACATTCTCCTACTAGGCAACAAGAACAAGTCAAGTCTACTTCTTTGTTTTGTAAGGAATGCAAAGCCACTGATCATTCCACATTGTCATGCAACGTTCTCTACGATATTGTTCTAAGTAATGCATGCGGACAAGGAGACAATTTCCAGATGGAAAATCTTAATGCTATTAACACCATCCTAGGGCAGAACTCTTACAATCCAAATCAAAATAGGAATCACCCAGGTTTCCAATACGGGAATCCTTCAGGGGCTATGAACTCACATCAATTTGGTCCGAACAATCAACCCAGGGGCCCATCCAGTTACCAGTTTAACCAACAACAGAACTTTGGGAATCAAGGAAACTTCAAGGGAAATTTTTAGAACAGAAACTACAAATTTTCAGATGAACTCTCAGTATCAGAATCTGAATCAACATCAAGGACAGGCAGGGTCAATCCCTTCTCATGACAAGCTATCTACCATTGAAAGGTTGTTGCAAACTCAACAAACGATGATAGCCAACCAACAAGCCCAACAAAAGGCTATTGAAACTCAACTAGCTCAACTTGCTGCCAGTATTAAGCCACAAGCTGGAGTCTTTGCTGGACAACCTGAGAACAATCCAAAACATCTCGAGCAGCTGAAGGTTGTCGCCACTAGATCAGGGAAAGATTATTCGGATCACTAGCAAAGACAATTGTAGTTATCCCTAATGAAAGCGAACCTATGACAGATCAAAACTTGACTGCACCGGAATCGCAATCGGAGGAAAGTGAGACTAATAGGGGAAGTTCTAAAAAAGTTGCCAATGACGAAGTAGAGACACCAGAGCCAGATATTCCTGTATATAAGCCTCGTGTTCCTTTCCCATCCCGTCTGTGGGAAACCAAGCTGGATACTAGATTCATCAAATTTAAAGAGGCCATGAAGAAACTCCATGTTGATATACCATTCCTAGATGCCCTTAATGAGATACCAGCCTGGACCAAGTATCTAAAGTCGCTTCTCACCAAGAAGTACATCACTGAAGAGTATGAAACTGTAAAATTGGTTGCAACCACATCTGATATCATACTAAGCAAGATGCCAAAGAAACAAAAAGATCCAGGATCCTTCGGAATCTCATGTCACATTGGTGACTCATCATGCAAGAAAGGATTGGCAAATCTTGGTGCAAGTATTTCTATTATGCCGCTCAGCCTGTGCAAGAGATTAGGGTTCGCAGAATTGCTCCCAACTGCCATGACCATCCAACTTGCGGACAATTCGATAAAAAGACCGTTAGGAATTCTCGAAGACATCCCGGTCAAGGTAGGCAAGGACGCATATGTTCCATGTGATTTTGTCATCATGGACATAAAAGAAGACACCAAATACCCTCTTATCTTTGGCCGTCCGTTCCTCGCCACTGCTAGAGCTCTTATTGATGTTGAAGCAGGAACCTTACTGCTCAGGTTAGGTAAAGAAACTCTGGAATTCAAAGTTTTTGAAAGCATGAGAAGACCAAGTATACAGGAGTAAGTCTATCTGATAGATTGTGTTGAGCAAATGTCGCAACTAACTCAAGAATACCACGAGTCATGCGATCCCTTGGAAACTGCTCTATCCGACCTATTTAATGACGAACCTATTGACCAACAAGATAAGGAATGCATCGAATTTCCCAACTCTACTAAAGAAAATGTTGAAGCTACTTACGAAGAATTAAAGACTACCGGAACTCCAGAAGGAATCAGTGAAAAGCGAGAACCTCCTGAAATGAAGCCCCTACCAGAAGGGATGAAGTATATGTTTTTAGATGATCTCAAGACTTGTCCAGTGATCATAAACTCTGATCTAACAACCAAACAAGAAGAGAAACTTCTGGAGGTATTAAGGGAAAGCAAGAAAGCCATAGGCTATAAGATGAGTGACCTCACAGGGGTCAGCCAAGCCTTGTGCATACAAAGAATTCCCATGGTGGAAGACCATAAGCCAACCATCGAGCATCAACGAAAGTTGAACCCGAATATGAAGGAAGTGGTCCGTCGTGAGATCATCAAACTTCTTACAGCTGGAATAATATACCCGATATCGGACTCACCATGGGTGAGCCCAGTTCATGCGGTACCCAAGAAAGGAGGGACTACCGTTTTAAGAAATGAAAACAATGAGCTTATCCCCACTCGAACGGTCACTGGGTGGCGGATGTGTATTGATTATTGAAAATTAAACAAGACCACTCGAAAGGATCATTTTCCTATGCCCTTCCTCGATCAAGTCTTAGAAAGATTGGCCCATCAAGAATATTTCTGTTACTTGGATGGTTACTCTGGATTCTATCAGATTCCCATACATCCAGATGATCAAGAAAAAACAACTTTCACCTGTCCCTTAGGGACATATGCTTTTAAAAGGATGCCATTTGGCTTGTGTAATGCCCCCACAACTTTTCAACGTTGCATGACTGCCATCTTTGCAGGGCTTACTGAAACTGTTATGGAGGTCTTCATGGACGATTTTTCTGTATATGGGGACTCCTTTGATTCCTATCTTAAGCATCTCTCCATGGTTCTCAAACGTTGTGAGGAAGCACATCTGGTGCTAAATTGGGAGAAATGCCACTTTATGGTAAAGGAAGGCATTGTCTTGGGCCACATGGTTAGCAACAGAGGAATTGAGGTTGATAAAGCCAAGATAGAAGTCATATCTAAATTAGCTATTCTCACAAACGTGAAAGAAGTTCGCGCTTTCCTTGGCCACGCTGGATTCTATAGAAGGTTTATACGAGATTTTTCCAAGATAACAAAGCCGATGACCAATCTCCTTTTAAAAGATGCTGATTTTAATTTCAATGAAGAATGTGTCAAAAGTTTTGATACGCTGAAGAAAGCCCTTACGACTACCCCCATCATTAGAGCTCCCGATTGGGACAACCCCTTCAAAATTATGTGTGATTCCAGTGATTATGCGGTGGGTGCGGTCTTAGGACAATGCATAGAGAAGAAACATTATGTGATCTATTATGCGTCGAAAACCCTCGACGAAGCTCAAAGGAATTATGCTACTACTGAAAAGGAACTTTTGGCAGTCATGTATGCCTTCGATAAATTCAGATCCTACCTTACTGGTTCGAAGGTTATCGTTTACACAGACCATGCTGCTATTCGTTACCTTATGGCAAAGAAGGATGCTAAACCAAGGCTGCTCAGATGGATACTCCTTCTACAAGAATTTGACCTAGAAATAAGAGATAAAAAAGGGACGGAGAATGTCGTGGCAGATCACCTCAGCTGCATCCACACTCTAGATGTTGAAGGGATTTCGATAAACGACTCCTTACCAGATGATCAGCTTATGAGGGTCTTAAGATTAGAACCATGGTATTCCGACATTGTAAACTACCTTGCCGCCGGAATCATCCATCCCCAATACACCGGGAACACTCTGAAGAAATTTATCCATGATGTGAAGCATTACTGTTGGGATGAACCATATCTTTTTAAACTCTGTGCGGATGGATTGTATAGACGTTGTGTCAGCGAAGAAGAAGCCCATTCTATTTTAGAACAATGTCACTCAGGACGAGTAGGTGGCCACATGAGCTCAAAGAAGACAGCTTTGAAAGTTTTGTAATGTGGTTTCTTCTGGCCGACTTTATCCAAAGATTCCTACGATTTTGTCCAATCCTGTGATAAATGTCAAAGGGCTGATAATATAACCAAGAGAGACGAAATGCCACTAAATTTATGGCAGGAAGTCGAGATATTTGACGTTTGGGGAGTGGATTATATGGGTCCATTCACATCTTCTAATGGATTCTCGTATATCTTAGTGGCAGTCGACTACGTTTCAAAATGGGTCGAAGCTATTCCAACTGCCACTAGTGATTCAAAACCCGTCATCAAATTATTCAAAGATATCATTTTTCCACGGTTCGGAGTTCCGCGAACGGTGATTTCTGACGGAGGCTCCCATTTCATCGAAAGAAGCTTTGAAGCTTTATTAAGAAAATATGGTGTCTCACACAAAATAGCTTCACCATACCACCCACAAACAAGTGGACAAGTCGAGGTATCCAACCGCCAACTTAAGTCTATTCTCGAAAAAGCCGTCGGACGAAATCGAAAAGACTAGTCAACAAAAATCAACAATGCCTTATGGGCCTACCGGACCGCTTATAAGACTCCCCTTGGGACTACACCTTTTCGATTGATATATGGAAAAGGTTTCCACCTGCCAGTCGAACTAGAACATAAGGCATGGTGGGCAATTAAACAAATAAACTTCGATATGAAACAAGCAGGTCAAGCCAGAATGCTGCAACTCCATGAGCTGGATGAACTCAGAAAGACAACCTATGAGAATGCACAAATCTACAAAGAACGTACTAAACTTTGGCATGATGGACATCTGAAACAAAAAGACATACGAGTGGGAGACCAAGTTCTAGTTTTCAATTCCAGATTAAAATTGTTCCCAGGGAAACTCCGCTCACGTTGGTGTGGACCTTACATCGTCAAACACATCTCTCCCCATGGTGCTTTCTCTTTATGGAGCGAAGGGTCTGGCGAATTTATAGCAAATTGTCACCGCTTGAAAAGATACTTCACACCAACTGACAAAGGCACCGAAATAATGTTGGAATTCGACAATCCAAAGGATCCACCATAATACCGAAGAACTCTGTCGAGCCGTCGACATAAAACAAAGGCGCTGGTCAGGAGGCAACCCGATCAATAAATCTGTTTTACTTTTCCTTTTCAAAATTTTGTTTCTTACCTTATAGTTAAATTTTCCTTAAATAAAATTTTCCTTATGAGAGAGTTTTTCTTTCAGAACACGAGATCGGAGTGGTGCTGATCAGAACAAAATCATTCTCGGCAGGCATACCCGGTGTTTCCTTTCTCCTCCATATTGAATTTAGGGTTTGCTCGAGGACGAGAAATTCTCTAAGTTCGGGGTGGAGGGTGGGTGGTACGTACTTCACTTTCATAAACACCCTCTTTCGTATAAGTTGTCTTTATCATAACATTTTTCAAATTTTGAACAGATACCTGATGAAATTTTGACTCTTGTCGATAAAAATGTAACTAACTTTCTTGCTATGCATTTTCAATCATAATATCCTCCTTATTCGAAGTGAATCCTCAAGAGGACTGACTTTTGTAACTTGCCTTTTGTCTGAAATCATCCCGTGAAGCTTATGATTCCTAACATCATAATACTTTTTACAAAATGATAAGTATATGTCAAACTGATAGGGATCAAACACGTCGTGTTTCCTAACTGGCTAGTAGAACAATGGCTCAGAATCCCCACAGGATCCGCATCAAGTCATTATTTGAGCAGAGTATGACAAAGAGAATAACCCGATTTTGAATCATAAATCAAGTTGCATTCTGATCTGAACTCTCTTCTACACTTCTTCTATCATCTTCGTATCCCTCCATCCATCAATACCACCAAAATAGCCAAACTTGTGCCAAACCCTAAGTTCGGGGTGGCACGCCACTTTCCCTTATCCGTTTCTTCCATACCCCTCGTAATAAATAGGGGAGTACCACCAAAAATACAATCTCGAGTCGAATAGAGGAGAGATTTGCAAAATAAAAGATGCCAAAGTGCACACAAAAAGAAATGCAATCTCGAGTCGAATAGAGGAGAGATCTACAGTAAAAGATGCCTTAGCGCACACAAAAAAATATGCAATAAATGAAATTGCAAAACTAATAAAAATCTCGAGTCGAATAGAGGAGAGATTTACTTCTTCTTTCCATACCACCTTTCACTCCTTTTTCTACCTAAGGGCACAATACATGCCCCACCATCCTGAACTACACCAGTGTTAGATCCGATGCTTACTTGATTGATTCTGCGGTTATATCAGAACTCCTACAAAACTCTTCGACATGCTTGGTGTTGGAAAAAGTGGGGAGGAAGCGTTATTGGGAAACGAACTCAGGAACGAAGCTATGGAAAGACGTGTTTAGTGGTCCCAGGAAGTTAAGGTGCTCATTCATACTGAGCAGAAAGAAAACATTTGTGATGTGAAGATGAAGAAATCACACGGATAAAAAGTATTTCATTAGGCAACAGTTTCAAACTTTATGTTACTCGAGGACGAGCAACGATTTAAGTTCGGGGTGTTTTGATGAGTGCATACTCATCATGAAATTCAATTATCTTTTCGAACAATTTCATCTCTTTTTCACTTCTTTTTACCCTAATATGAATCATAATGCACAATACTACTTAATCAAGATTTTTACTAAATATCTTTCATTTAATGCAGGAAAGTCAAGCAAACTCCATGCATACGGTCTCAAGACCGTTTGGGTCCATGCGGTCCCAAGACCATTAGCTGGAATACATGAAGAATAAAACGAAACCGATTGCCAAAGAATCCATGCGGTCTCAAGACCGTTTGGTCCCATGCGGTCCCAAGACCATTTGGTCCCATGCGGTCCCAATACCGTTTGGTCCCGTGCGGTCTCAAGACCGTTTGGTCCCATGCGATCCCAAGACCGTTTGGTCCCATGCGGTCTCAAGACCGTTTGGACCCATGCGGCATCAAGACCGTTTGGACCCATGCGGTCCCAAGACCGTTTGGCCCCATGCGGTTTCAAGACCGTTTGGTCCCATGCGGTCCCAAGACCGTTTGGTCCCATGCGGTCCCAAGACCGTTTGGTCCCATGCGGTCTCAAGACCGTTTGGTCCCATGCGGTCCCAAGACCGTTTGGTCCCATGCGGTCTCAAGACCGTTTGGTCCCATGCGGTCCCAAGACCGTTTGGTCCCATGCGGTCTCAAGACCGTTTGGTCCCATGCGGTCCCAAGACCGTTTGGTCCCGCGCGGTCCCAAGACCGTTTGATGCAAGAGCAAGGATCGACTGGAAAACTAAAGCCGCACGACCACGCCAAGGCCAGGACCGATCAGAGCAAACCGTTTGATGCCCAAACGGTCTCCAAACCGTTTGACGCCCAAACGGTCTCCAAACCGTTTGGAGAAGATATTTCCAGCAACTTACCCAAACCATTTGGGACCAGATCTTAGCCTATAAATAGAACCCCATGGCCCTCATTTCGAGGCATCGGATCCGGACGCCGATAGGCTGCCAGAACACCACCCCGATCAAGTTCACTCCACCTACTGCTGGTGTTGCGTCCAAGGAGGCCAAGAAGAGGAAGAAGATGGAGCAAGGAGCACATCTTCTTCACCGGGCTGCGTCCACCCTCTACACTGAGCTCATGGGAGATGCGCCTAGGGTTACAGGTCGGTGCTGCTACAAGCATTGTGAGGAAGAAGGGGATGGAAGGCGTGTTGGACCATTTTACACTTCTAGGAATTGGAGAGTCGACCACTTAAGGAGGGGCAGAAGACACTTTTCAAAATGTTTTTGAATAAGCAATGTTGCATGGACAAAGGCTACATGGCGCCTCCATATTGGCCAAAGATTGAACTGTATACTTGCTTGATTTTGGATTACTTGCTTGTTTGGACTATTCCTGCATCTGAGTCTGCCTAACATGTATGTGGTTATGCCTATGAATATCTCGAGTTAGTGTTTATATAGTGTTTTAAGGGGTCTAGGGGTAATTAAATTAGCAAAATAGGGAGATTTGTAAACTCCACTTTTGCATACATACAAAATAACTGAGAGGGAGCATTTCACTTATGAAGGGGGACGATACATCGCAATACTCATTGCAAATAAATAAATAAGCCACCAGACATTGTCTTAAAAAGACTCATACATTGTTATTTGAATACAAAGACTACAACTGACTTCTATATGAAATCTAAGATCTAAAATATAAACATGGAATAACTAAAACATAAAAGAAAATATTCTAAATATTAGGATCTTCTAAGGTAGATGCCACCCCACCAGGTTGCAATTGAAAGTCTTCTAATCCTTGGCTTGCTCTTCTTTAGTTCTTATTTCTCCAACACCCGCAGACATTGCTTCCCCATCCATGCAAAGGGGAAAAATAACACATCATTAAATGGTATTAATACTTTATAGCATAAAAAAATAATTATACTTGACATGAATGAAAACTTTACATGAGTTAATTTTATGCATTCTTGAATCAATTAATAACATGAAGAATTGAGCAGTAAATATATGCATTCTTTCTATGACGCCCACTTAGAAGCACATGATTGCTAGGAAATCCCTTGATTCTAGGAAAGCACATAATTGGAATGAATACCCAAGATTGGTCTATAAAAGCCAATAACGACACTTTGAGGTCCATGATTCGAGAAACATATAAAAATTGATTCAATTCTAACCATCTTAACATTAACACGACCATGAACACGAATATAATCTTGAACTTGAATCCTTAACATGATGGGTTTTCTTTCCTCTTAACACTTGAAACTTTATAATCATTAATCATTATCCATAATTTCTAATCTTAGTGACCATGGTAACCATAAGACATAATATATAACAACAATCATGCAATTCATACAATGAACATGAACTAGAACATTGAACTTGAAATCATAATATTTGTTTTATACATAACACTTGCCAACCATAAATAAATGTGCACAGGAGCATGACTCATTTACCTAAAGGGTCCTAACGTAGTTTATTTGATCTTGATTCAATCCTATGTCTCTTGAAAATACATGCTTTATATTAAATATAACATCCTAAAACCCAAACATTAGGTCATTAGGAAAAGAATATCATATATTATCAATTTAGGGCCTAAAATAAAAAAAACTCAGATTTCTTATCAAAAATCATTTCCCAAGATGATTTTTCTTTTTTTACAAACCATTGATTTGTTATGAATTTCTAAATAATTGCCCAATTAGAACTCATTAAAAATCCATGTGAGCAGTAAATTTGAATCAACAGACACTGGACCCTGCCTTGAGGTGGACCATTTGGGCAAAAGTGGCCTGAGTCCAGTGGGATACTAGCGCATGAAAACCCATAAGCAACCTTGTGAATAAATCATTTGATTAGAAAATAGGGGATACAATGGACATATTGTGGCCTAGTTTCTTCCCCTTCAAACCAGGGCGCGAGGCGCAACCTGGAGGCAAAAATTTGATCAAAATCCAATAAGACATCTCAGAGACAACAAGCCTAACTTTGCCCATTCTCTAGGTCAGGAGCACAAGGGAGCCCGCCACAATGGAAGAGAAATAGAGGAACTGGGGAAGCCTGTCAAAGCTGGTTTAACACATCAATGTAGAGAAAATTAAATGTAGCCTGAGTTCATAAATGACCCATGAAGACAATAGGCTCACCAAATTGACTATGTGATTTGTCGGGACAACAAGCAAGTTTGAAAAGAGAAAAATATGTATACCTTGCTAGCTGAACCCTCATATGCTAAAACTTTGCGATGGTTCAGTTGAGACCCTACGCGGCCTTCCTGGGTGTTGAGATGGCCAAGGGTGGTCGTAGGTAGCCGGTGAGGAAAAATATAGGACAACCCTAGGGCGATTGGGAAGGACTCCTGGAGGTGTGATCCTTGATTTTAAAGGCATGGAGGGGCTTATATATGCAACAGATGTCAATGCAGTGGTTTGAACTTTATGGAGTCTAATTGTTTGTGTAACTCGGAAGATCTCTTTGTCTGAGATACATAGGGCATGGAATCGTGTAAGATCTGGGATGGGTCTACTTGGTAAAGTGCAACAAAACCTTTGACAAAATAGGACACATCAGAGAGTAAGATAGGAGGGGAGAGTAGTCCACATATCAGTGGAGTTTCAGAAAGGTCATGAGTCGTGTGAAGGGGGTGACTCCTACACACAGAGACTTTGGGTTCACAGTCTGACCCGAACTGGACTCTCTCCAAAAAGTACACATGACAGCGTATGAGTGTGACATTGAAATAAAATTAGATGAAATCCACTCAATTAATTTGAATGGTAGATTGTTTAGGGTTTTAACTATATAGAAACTTTAGTTGAGTTCAACTTTTGATATCCATAGTGTTTTACTCATTTAAGAAATTCACATTATCCTTCATGAAGGGATCATATTAAGAGAGAGAAACTAAATAGTTATGCCTCATTGCTTTACATGTTTAGATAACGGTGAGTAATTTAATGCATAAAGGAACAAGATATATTGTTCTCATAATGTACACAAACTTTTATAGACAAACGTGGTTATTTTCATTAAACATGTTGATTAACTTCTATAATAAAACCCATAACAACTCTAAATAGGTACATTTGAGGGTACCACGACCTTTGCGGCCACCACTTGCTAGTATCACCTTGTATAATACGGTCATGGTGGACAACTTGGTCATTTCTTGAAAAGTTTGTGAACATTTTGTGATTAGGGCATGTGTACCATAGATGTGATGAAGTACCACGACTATTTTAGGGTCCTTCCATTGCACTTGAGCCATGAACTTGGTCATCCAATGAGCTTCTTGCTTCAATGCATTCTTCGATCACTTAGGGTAGGTTGAGATTGATTTGGCCACATTTCACCTTCATGCCTTTGATTTTAAATGGTTTTCTCTTTCCTCTATGTGAGACTTCTTTAATTAGATTTGTCAATACTTCCATAAACACTATGAATGGGTAACCCTACTAGCCCATTATAAAATTTTAAAAGGCAAACAAGAACCCATTTCATGAGTATTAAGAATGAGTTTGTCTCCATATATTGTTTCAAATGCATCACCCATTATTCGGAGAAACTCATAGATGTCTTGATTTTCCATAGAATCAAACACTAAATGTGATTGGAGGACTTTCTTATGTAAATTTTGACATATTATACACCACATGAATTTATAAACAGTGAGGAACTCAACTACAAGTAAGGCACAAATAGAGATTATCCTTCATTTTACAAACACATTATATTCATCGTATATGATGGTGGGCAGGACTTCTTTCAAGCGTCAATCTAGAAGCTTGGATATCATCCTGTATATAACGGAGCAACATATAATAGGCCTATAGTTAGTGATGAGTCTAGAATCATTTGATTTAGGAATCAACTTGGTGAATGTAAGACTAACTTTTATGACTGTGCGCCCTTCAATCAAGAATCGGTTAACTACCTCACACATATCATGCTTGATGATGTTCCAGGTGTATTGAAAGAAGCAACCATCTGTCAGGGTATGAAGCTTTGTCTAGGTGGATAAATAAGACAACCTACTTAATTTTCTTGTCAGTAGCTACTTTGCACAACTCTTCATTTGTAAATACATTATCTCAGTTGTTGGAAATATAGAATATGTTGATATTATGATTAGTAGGGGGCTGGTTGATAGCTCACTGAAGAAATTGATGAAATGATTGACAATTTATCATGGCCATCCACAACCTTCCCCTATTCAGTACCAGGTCATGAGTGATATATTTTGTTTCCCTCTCATTTACAATAGCATGATACACTTTAGTAATTCAATCACCAATAGTGATCCACTTTAGTTGACTCCTTTACCAATACAATAGTTCCCAAATTTTCTCTAATTATTGTAGTATTTCCTCTTCAAATCCTCCTCTAACGATTCATTTGATAGATGATTATTTCTTAGATATGTAATAACTTCTTCTTAACTCCTCGTAGCCTCTTTCCCCTTTAGAGTAGGCTTTAAGTGCCTTCTTTGTGTTCAACAAATTCTTGAGCATTATGAGTAGAGGACTACCTCTAACAGTGATAGGCCAACTATTCTCAACGACTTATATGAATCATATCCTATCACACTAGAGGTTTAGGAATCTGAAGGGGCAAGGTGGTTAAGTTGTGTTGATAAGGTCCATCTACATCCAACTATGAATGTTGAATGGGTGCGAACCAAGCCTAATTACGATTGTGAGGAAGACGCTCATCCAATCATCATTAACAAAACCCATGTCGAGCATACTAGATATGCCTTTTCTTCTATGTATTTGACCAAGTAGTCTTTACACTAATATTGTTCAATTCATGTTTTCCTTCTACATCCATTGTATTGAACTTCACCATGATGTGATTTGGTACTCCTAAGCTTATGTATTTCTCTCTTTCTTTATAAATGTTTTTGAAGTTTCTCATCTATAACCATGGTATATCTTGTCATTCCCTACATTAAATCTTCTCTCAAAGATTATCTTAACCACTTCCTACTTTCCCATAAACGCCGAAGATGATGTAGGAGAAGTTGCGTCTATTGAAGCAACTGATCTTAGCCAACTGGTCAGTGATGTAGATTAGTTTGACCTACCAAATCACTAGTTTGCACCCGGTGATAATTCTTTCACCACCAACTTGATTGAGGTTTGGGATGGTTCTCCATGAGGGTGGGAAATGCACTCCTACCCTATTGGTTGTACTATGTTTGATTCTTGTCTTGAGGTAGAAGATTAGATGTACAATAGAACCATCCATGATTATTCTTAGTTTCCTTTGCATCTTGGGAAAAGATACTCCTCTCACATTCCATTCAAGGATAGACATTTATTGATGTTGATTTACTTCCTCCTTCGCTAGATTCAGAATTCTTCTTGTTCATGTTCATACCAATTATTCTACATGTTTGTCCTAGAGTGCACCTCTTTGTCACCCATTATATTATGCATAGAGAAGGCATTCTCTGACTCATTGTTGGGTTTGTTCTTCTTAGTATATTGGGATGTATCCAACCCCGATTTTGATTTCTCATCTATCTTTTAATTTGTCTCCATGTCATCTATGATCATGACTTCGACTTCCCTCTACCTAAGTTTAGTTAGTTGGTCCATGTGGCGGCCAAATTATGAGTTGACACCCTGTGACACTCCAAATTTTTGTTGGAACCTAGAAAGTACATAATTAAGTAATTTATGAAGTCAATGTAGGGCTTATTTAAGCTACAATAAGGTTCCATCCCATTTTCATGATATTTGATTTTAAAGGAATAAGCATGTAGAAAGGGTCTTTTGGGCAATTGGTTAGTTTTTGTAACATCCTCAAAGTTGAGAATTTCATATTTCATTTGATGATATAGCGTAAAAAATCAAAGTTGAACTATGAAGGAAATATAATGACTATAGTTGATGGTTTGAGCCCTTGACCTAGTTCAGGTCTTCATATTAAGTAAGTAAAGTCATAATCATCAAATGTGTCATAAGGAACCTTCAATAGAGAAATTATGCCTGTTTAAAAGTTTAATTTTATGATTGAGAATATGATTAAGCTAATGGACCTTTTAGAAGACCAAGGAATGGGCCTTGGGCCCCAAAACCCTATTCAAACCTAATTGGGCCAATTAGGATTCAAATATGGGTCCTTGGAGTATAAATGTGGGAATTTGGCATTTTGTGTTCATAATAAATAAGCAATATATTTTTAATAGATATGTAACTAATATATAAAATTAAGGGAGAAATTTAAGATAAATTTAATTAATCTAGTTGCCTGATTAATTAAATTTTTGAATATCCAACAATTACTAAAAAACACACACACACACACATATATGTATATATATATACATATATATATGTATATATATATATTAGTGTCAAGCCGATTAATTTGGACATGATATCTTTCCTATGCGACTATAATGACAACAGAGTGATCATCCTAAAATTTGAGATCAACTTGAGTTCTGATTTGGATTATATAAATATTTCTTTATTTTGGACTTTCGTCTAAAAGTTAAGAAAAATAAATTTAAAAAATGCGGCGAGACTCTAGCCCAGCGCAGACTCAGAGTAGACGCATGGGAAGAACAAAGTTTGAATAGGTTCTGAGAAGAGGAATTTGCTCACGTTGTCTGGGTTTTACTGATATACAAATCTTAGATCTTTGAAACTAGGGTCGACCAAACCCAATGCTAGGGTTTAATGTGAGTTTGATAGAGAGGAAGAGCAGTTGTAGGGATGATGAACAATGAAAGGCATAAGTGTCGTGGATCTGTGACCTTCAATTATGTCCACCCTACAAGTAACTTCAATTCCGCCAAGACCAGAGAGGCACGACCAAACCCCATCTACCTCTCCTCACACAAAGAAAGTGTGGATGTCGAGCAGGTAGCCACCGAGAAGACTGTGTGCTGCCCTACCCAAATTCAATCTTGGAGTAGAGAGGGGTATCATCTGCAGAAGAAGGGGCTCACACATCTAAAATTTGAACTGAGCCTAAGGACATCAAATATGGATGATGAATAGGAGGATCTGAGGATAAATCCCTCTTCAGTGGGTCAAGCACGAGTCTCGAGTCTGAGTTGTGCCACGGGAGACACAAGGGTCAATTTTTTATTCTCGCAGATCAAACAAGGGATCATGATCCCTCTTCAAGCATTGTGTATGAACAAAGAAGGAAACAAGTAAGTAGTGTGTGTTAGTCGGATCATGCTTGTGGCGACTGCTATCAAACCGATAGCCAAATCACACATTAATTACATAGAATAACCGTTAACAGCGGATTGTTGAAAATCACTAAAAATTAAAACCATTTTGCAAAGAGATCCACTACCAAGAAACTCTTTATAGAAAGAACCAAAGTAATATATACATCATGGTTCACATTGTACATACATTATAGAATCTCATCTCGAGGATAACATATACCAATTACTTGGCCAAAACACCACTGAAGCAAGATAAAACCTTGAGGCATACAAGACAAAATCTTAGACCATTTATAAAACTATTATGTAGTAACTCCCAAGGACCTTAGAGTACAGATATGACACATATGACTTCTGTCTACAAGACACGATAGACAACACACTCAACCTGAGCTATCACTGCTATTCATGTTGCTGATGTCCTCCCTCTACAGTACAATCTCTACCCCCTCGTCCGCGTCTACCAAAAAATTTTTGGGCCAACGAGGTGAGACACAAGTCCCAGTGAGAGATATAACCCTCCGCCAACAATATTATTATCGCAGATTAACTATATAAAACTAAATAGATGATCTATTATAATAATGAGCAAGATTAATCACTGTTTATAAGCAAGACTGAGCAATATCATCTTTTAGATAATTACAACTATCTAAGATAGAGCAATATATGTCCATATATGTGAGCATGGCAGAATAATACCATAACTGAGTAGGTCATATATCTATGACCAAGCATTGGATCGTGTAATAATTCAAAAGTAATGTGAGGAACATGTATAACATTTATCAACTATGTGATATAAAAGTATTACCGCTTCATCCAATGTTTTTGTAATCGGTCCTTAAGCAAATATGCTACATGGATGATTATGTATTTAGAATCACACTTATGCCCCGAGGAGATGAGGTATATTTCTCATGCTCCAAACGACCACAGCTACATAAAGCATCGGTACCATACAAGGTCAATGAAAGAGCCAACTTCCAAGACCTCACATGTATCAGTTAGTATGAGACCACTGGTACTGACACCACGTGTCAAATTGCAATTAGCTTGCCAGGGTATAGTAGCATCTTTGCTATAGAGTTACAACCACATCATGTACTCTCTTCAGGGAGTTCACACATCATCCTTGGTATATTTTCTTCATGGAGTACATTCCCACAAAATTCCCTGGTCTTAAGTCATGGAATATAGCCATACTCTTAATAGGGAAAACACACACCACATTTCTTGTTCATCTATCGCTCCCACATATTCAAAAATATGCACGCCGATTGAAACTCATTTCACCAATTCAGCAAATTCTGATACTTATTGGATCACCCATCACCCCCACATATTAAAAAAAAATGCACGCCGATTTAAACTCATTTCACCAATTCAGTAATATCTGACACTGATTGGATCTATGGCCACGGAAACTACATGATAAGGTTCCACTTGATTAATTAGGTGCATTACAGTATGTTTTAGCATCAACCAAGTTCCAAGCATGAATTATAACAGATGCTACAAAGAAAGTTGTAAGACATTTATCATATTCTTTCATAATCATTGGAACACATTTTGAATGTATACAACTCGGGATCTCAATCTGTTCATCATGTCATTGGGAATTCTAATCCTTTAATCATGATCATCATCATGATTACATGATCTGGGTATTCAAACCCTTAGTTCATCATTGAACACTATTACCTCTTATCAGGTAACCATTATCTCTAGATCCTCTGACCCAGGTATTCATTATACTTGTTGCACAAGTATTTCACATGGCTCACAAGGCCCATTTAAATATATTATCATCTCTCACTAGGCAACAACTATCTTTTAGGTCATCAAACCATATAAACATTATACTTGTTGTACAAGTATTAATCATGGCTCACAATTCCCATTTAATCTGTATCATATGAAACATCATAGCTCATACCTGGCTATGCTCATCATCTCCTGATACCTGCATGGTTAGCACATCATGATAAAAACAATATCAAGTACATATCATCACCATGCAATACAAGAGAAATACAACCTTCCCATTATTAGGGTTAGGGTTTCCCTTTAAATCTGATTAGGGTTTCAAGTTCCTATTATTAATCCACACCCTAATTCATTGCTCCACACATCTAGGAGCATACATTGATATCATACGTATTTAATCATACTTATTTATTCTCATCGTTTATCATTAAATGATTATTAATACAAAGTATGAGTTTCTCTCTCATCCTTACTAGGATATTGAGTACATCATACTATATTAAATTGGCTTAACCCTTTCTCAAGTTACATTAGCTTACACTTGTCAAAGTGTATTAAGCTCATTACTTCTTATTGTGTCAATTGCCATAACACACTTCATGTGTTAGTCATCCAATTGTATTGGATTTGAGGTGCATCAAGGTGTATCGACCTTGAAGTGCTAGATGTGATATCGGCCAAGCATCATTCCTTTGTGTAACACTTCCCTTGTCATTTTCAACCTACTTGAGTTTATCAACTTATCTTGTATTAGGGTATCGACCATCCTAATACTTTATGTACTAAGTCACCACACTTGTCCTGTAATGTATTGGGCATAAGTCACCACACTTGTCTTGTAGTGTATCAGCCATAGGTCACCACACTTGTCTTGTAGTGTATGGGCCATAGGTCACTATACTTGTCTTGTAGTGTATTAGCCATAGGTCACCACACTTGTCTTATAGTGTATCGGCCATAGGTCACCACACTTATCTTGTAGTGTATCAGCCATAGGTCACCACACTTATATTGTAGTGTATCAGCCTAGCATCTATTCTTGAGTTGCCCAACTATCACCAAGTGATATGGACTCATCTCATATTAGGGCATTGTTGATATAGGGTTGACCATCATCAATCACTTTCGATGTTTCACCTATCAAGGTATTAGCCACACCATTACTTGGTGTTTTAGCCATCACTTCTAAGAATGTGTTTCCCTCACCTTTGCAAGGTGTGTCGGGTTGAGTCATGTATGTCAAGTTGAACCCATGTATTGGGTTAGGGGTATATCGGGCTAGGCATCATCATATCGCTCAGACCCTCACCCATCAAGGTATCAACCTTACCTATCTTATGGTGTATCACCTTCACCATACTTGGGTGTAACAACTTCACCTCACTTGGGTGTATCATCCTTACCTCACTTGAGGATATTGGCCACACCATACTTTTGTGTATTGGCCATCACATGTTCTAGGGTATCAACCACCTTACCACTTTTGTCCTCTAATGTATTGCGTTACAATCACCATATCATTCTAGAGGTGTGTGCTTACCTCCATATCATTCAAAAGGTGGTTGATTACCTCCATATCGTCCAAGAGGTGTGTGCTTACCTCCATATCATTAATGAGGTATGTGCTTACCTCCATATCATCCAAGAGGTGTGTGCTTACCTCCATATCGTTCATGAGGTGTGTGCTTACCTCCATATCATCTGAGAGGTGTGTGCTTACCTCCATATCGTTCACGATGTGTGTGATTACTTCCATATCATTCATGAGGTGTGTTCTTACCTCCATATCATCCAAGAGGTGTGTGTGTCAAGTTGACCACATACATATCGGGTTACACAAGTGTAGGGTTTTGCATATCGGGTTAGGGGTGTTCTAACCCGATATTGATTTGTGCCATGATGATGTCATCATCATCAATCTCTAGTCTTTCTTCCCTTACTGTTCTAATTCATGGACAACAGTCCTATGCAACTCGATATTGGTTTGTGCCATGATGATGTCATCATCATCAAGCTCTAGACTTTCTTCCCTTACTATTCTAATTCATGGACAACAGTCCTATCTAACCCGATATTGGTTTGTGCCATGATGATGTCATCATCATCAAGCTCTAGACTTTCTTCCCTTACTGTTTGTGCCATGATGCCTCCTTCTTTATCTCTCCTATTGATGATACTAAGAGAGAGTAGGGACACTATATAGGTGGTAATTTGCACAGCAACCCTATATTTTGGATAAATTGCAATTTGCACCAAAGCTGGTACACAATGCACAGGCATTATTCAAATAAGCTCAAACTTGGAACTTAGGCTTTCCACAAGCCACAACTTAGCATCATTCTCTCTCTTATTATGCTAAAGCAATTAATACACGTTCAAAATGTGACTTATTGCAATATAACCCCTCATCTTGGGTAAATTGCACTTTGGTCCAAAACAAGGGAACATTGCTCAAACAACATTCAAATAGGACCAAACTTGAAACATAAGTGTGTTACATGATAACTAAACACCTTAAAGGATTATATTAAAGTTCTAAACAAATTACTTATCCAAAAAAATAGGGCTAGCCCTAAACCCAGGTTTGGGTCCTTACAATGCTAGGGATCTGCAACCCAGAGGAGAGATAATGAAGGGAGGCACTACTAGCAAATCCCTTGGATCTCAGATATATGGCTCATATATGTCCACGTAAGGTAAATTTCTATTTTTTTTATCTTGAGATACAAAGCTATGTTTGGGGCAAATAAGGTATCAATGGAATGATCTTCGAGAGCACGATGTCCTAAAAATACTTTCAAAAGGTGATTTTGACATTTGTTATTTAATATATATTGTGTATTTAGATAAATATGATTTTAAAGTTTCATACATGAAAAATAGAAAACAACTTTAAAAAATAATGAATATTTTATCTAAGGTGCATTTTGATATGATCAACATGATTCTTAGTCCTAATATTTCAAATTCTCTTACTTACCTATATTTTTTATTTAAATTCTAATAAGGGTGTTTTCGGTATTTCACCCATGATTTGACAATGAAACAACCTAATATTTTTATTTAGACCCTATTCATTGTAGGAATTCTATTTCTAAAGTTTTGATGGTGTTTCATGAGTTTTTATATTAATACATAATTTTGAGGCCTGAGTGGCCATTAAGGTGATATAGTTGATGTTTGTTGTTATTGTTATGAGATAAGTATGCATATTTTGTCTAGAAGATGATTTGTAATTATATTTTGCTATGATTTTATAATTTAGTCAGTAAGATTAGTATAAGTGATTATTTTGTAGATTTATTCTTATTATATGATGTATGTGCTCATATTAGTGCATAAGATGAGTTTTGCCTTATTTGAGTATAAAGATCATGGTAGTTATATAATGTATGTTTTGATATGTGCTCAATACTAATATTTTGTCATGATTTTAGATTTGCATTATGTTTAGTCTATGTAGTATCCGTAATATAGTTTAGTAGCTTAGGGTGGTGGTTTTGAGAATTAGAAATAAAGAAGGGAAATATGCATGGACTTATAGACATTTGCTGATGTCCAGGTGATTAAGTTATGGAAAATGGGATCGAGAACACATTAAGGAAATCATCAACATCAAAGGTAAGTGGGCCACGTCCATTTAAATTTCATTATAATTATGATTCAACCTACCCATATGCAAGGTAACTTAGAGTTTACGTTACTTTCATACATATAGTTATTATTGATCATCTCATATCCAATAATGCTTTCATTAGTTAGACATTGTTTAGATGATCCGAATTTAACTAAGTGATATATTAAATAAGAGTTTTAGATCAAGACTTACTCATAAAAAAGAGTCTAGATTTTAGATTCTAGATCTGAATTAGTCATTGTGAGTATTCATAGATTAATTGACATACCTAATAAGAGTCTCAGATCCAATTTCAATTATTTAGTAATAAAGATACATATTCAGATATAGTCTTAGAGATCATATTTAGATTTAATTCAGAAATTAAGACCAGATTTTCAGATCAACAATTTAGTTTACTAATATTTCAATTTCTAATAGAGTAATTTTAATGCATCAGTTAAGTAAGACAATCTTTTTGAGATATTCAAACTAGGTTCATATTCGGATTTAGAAGTCAGTACATGTTCAGTTATCCATATTCAGTGTCAGTATAAGGTAAGTTCAGATTCAGAATTCTGCTAGTTTAGACTTAAGATAATTAAGTTGAAACCATCAAATAAGACATTAAATGATAAGTCATCATTCCGTTAGTCCTGGGATGATTCAGAGACATCTGTTGCCAATTCACATGAGTGTTTACTCCAATTCAGAGTACTTTGGTACCAATTCAGGGCATAGCCATGCCACTTCAGAGACACCTCAGTGTCATTCAGAGGCATGTAGTGGCATTCAAAGGTATTTTAGTACCAATTCAGGGCATAGATATGCCAATTCTGGAGAACTTATCGTATAATGGTGGCCACAAATCAGATAAAAGATGTAAATAAAAGACACATTGATTGAGTTTAAGTTTTTATCTTCCAAGTATCAGTTCAACTTTTAGTTATGGCATATTTATGTTTATCTTATTATAAATTCAATGCCACTTACTCTAACCTAGGTTTTCCCTTTGTTCAAGGCTGGGGATGAGATATCTGGAGGTATAAAACTTCAGGAGATAGTCATGACAAAAGGATGCAACTACAACTTTAGGAGGCTTGCTTGGTGGGGTGCCATATACATGATCCTAGAGCTTATGATAGAAGTATAATCTTGTACATCATGTGACATGGTCTTCTTATAAGGTTTGATGTAACCAAGTTTCTTTTTTGGGAATATTATGAGAATTTATTTCATACATAGTCTATAATAGTTCTTTTCTATTATTATTGTTATGCATATCATGTTAATAACACTCCCCAATTGAAAAAAATTAGTTTTCACTCGTTTGATAAGAAAATTTGAGGTGTTACAATATGGTATCATAGCAATAATGTAGATGGCCATCATGCAAATTCTCATATTCTTAGTTTTTCCCAGTAGGATCCAAGTAAAATGAGACTAGAGAAAAAAAATTTCGTAGTCCCAGTTATAGAAGAACCGAGTGAAAGATAGAAGAATCCAAGTTAGAGGTTTAGTCAAGAAATAGAGGTTGAGACATGTATTAGGGTTAGTGTCTAGCTTCTTTGGACTCTCTATGTTAACTTTAGATTTGTGTATACCATGCCCTCTCTTTTTCCCACATGTTTGTGGTATGGGACACAAGCTTATGGGGTTTTGTATAGGGGATGTTATACACATAAATCTAAACTTATTATGCTTATCTCGTTCTTTCTAGTGCATATGGTATGGTACATGTGTACTGTTAGATGAGATAAATATGATAAGACATGGCACTTTCAGATGTATGACCGACCGACCGACCGACATCGGGAGGTGAAAAAATGTTGATACAAAAAGTTTGAGGTCGATGGTCACCTAAACCTAATTGCATACCTATTAGAACCCTAGAATGCATACTAAAGGTAAATGTTTTGAAATAGATGAGTGGCTTGGATTTAGAGTAGAATAATGATTGGAGGGAGATGAGGTATTTTCCCTACTATACTTTATGATAACTAGAAAACCCTTGATGTCCTGAGGACCTTCATCCCAAGGAGGGATTACAATTAGAAGTCTAATCATGATGGTTGTTAAAGAAAATACTTGAGGATAATAGATTGATGTTGAAATGAGTTTAAGCTTAAAGTACGATGATTGGTAGATGCATGTGATGAAAAGTCTTTGAGGTTATACATGAGGATGCTTTAAGCCTATGGTGATACAATATATGTGATAGTATGGATTAATGATTTAGGATCACTACAATGTTGTGTTTCATATGAAGCTCACCTGAGAAAGAACCAAGAGAGGTTTCTTGACTAAGGTTTGATTCAATATTCCTAGGGATAAGAATAGTTTCATGAGAGAACAGTGACTGTTAGTACTTTGGGTTAACCCGACCTAGTGCACCATGATAAGATGAACAAAGTCATTTGGAATGATATTAAGATAAGACATGCAACTAATATTTCCATACTTTCATGAACATATACTTACTACGCCTAAAATCTCAAGTAGAGACATATTAATAAGATTTCTTATAATGATTAAGACCTAAGAATGAAATTCATGAAAAGATTTAAGAGTTGAATGCAATAATCCACAATTATGTTTCCAAGATAAGATCAACGTGTGAAGATTTAATATCGGGGTAAGACCATGAGGTCAGAATGCAATAGGATCCATTTAAGATCAAATTTAATAATTTGAAATGAGATTATGGAGTTAGTTTCAGGCCTTAGTGTTGGTCAACTCAAGATACATGACCCATTCACCTTAGTGTAGGTCACTAGACCCATATACCAGAGTACATGTCGGTAGAGAAAGATACATGAGAAGAAAAGAAGAAGAATTAAGAGGAAAGAAAGAGTAGTCATTTATGTCAAAGATTCATATAGATTTTCATGTCGATTGTACATGCTACTTTGATACAGTTGACCAATAAAGTTATTTATGCACAACAATTTCATAAATTGAGGTGCCTATGAGACTTTATGCCAATCGTCAAGAGATAGTGTTTGTGAGGTATCTAAAACCCTAAGGTGGGTAGTATTGTGACACACCTATTTTTTTGGAACCTAGAAAGGACATAATTAAGCTACTAATGAAGTCAATATAGGGTTTATTTATGCTACAATAAGGTTCCATCCCATTTTTATGATATTTGAATTTAAAGGAAAAATCATGTAGAAAGCGTCTTTTGGGCAATTGGTTAGTTTTTGTAACATCCTCATGGTCGAGAATTTCATATTTAATTTGATGATACGGGGGTGAAAAATAAAAGTTGAACTATGAAGGAAATATAATGACTATAGTTGATGGTTTGAGCCCTAGACCTAGTTTAGGTCTTCATATTAAGTAAGTATAGTCATAATCATCAAATATATCATAAGGAACCTTCAATTGAGAATTTATGTCTGTTTAAAAGATTATTTCTGTAATTGAGAAAATGATTAAGCTAATGGACCTTTTAGAATATCAAGAAATGGGACATGGGCCTAGACCCTATTCAAACCTAATTGGGCCAATTAGGATTCACATATGGGTCCTTCGAGCATAAATTTGGGAATCTGGCATTTTGTGTTCATAATAAATACTCAATGTATTTTAATAGATAAATACTGATATATAAAATCATAGGAGAAATTTTAGATAAATTTTATTAATCTAGTGGCCTAATAAATTAAATTTGTGATTAGCCAACAACTACTTTATATATATATATTTGAGTGTCAAGTCGATTAATTTGGGCATGACATCTTTCTTATGAGAAGATAATGACAATAAAGTGCTCATCCTAAAATTTGAGATCAACCAAAGTTCCAATTTGGATCATGTAAATAGTTCGTTATTTTGGACTTTCATCCAAAAGATAATAAAAATAAAATAAAAAATGTGGCGAGACTCTAGCCTAACGCGGACTCAGAGCCATTGCACTGGAAGAACAAAGTTTGAACATGGTATGAGAAGAGGAATTTACTCACAAGATCTGGTTTTTGCTGGTATATAAATCTTTGATCTTTGAAACTAGGGTCGGTCGAACCCAATGCTAGGGTTTAACATGAGTTTGAGAGAGAGGAAGAGCAGTTGTAGGGAGGATGAACGATGACAGCCATAAGCGTTAGGGATATGTGACCTTCAAGCATGTCCACCGTACAAGTACCTTCAATTCTTCCAAGACCAGAGAGGCACGACCAAAACCCATCTACCTCTCTTTTCAAAAAGAAAGAATGGATGTGGAGTTGGTGGCTGCCGAGAAGGTTGGGCATTGCCCTACCCAGATTCAGTCTTGGAGTAGAGAGGGGTATCGTCTCTGAGAAGAAGAAGGGGCTTACACAACTAGAAGTTGAAATGAGCCTAAGGACAAAGAATATGGATAATGAATAGGAGGATCTGAGGATAAAGCCATCGTCGATCGGTGAAGCACCAATCTTGGGTGCAAGCTGTGTTGGATAAATTGGACATTATGATAAATCCCTTTGTTTCGATGATGACAAACATTTCATTCTTATTATTCTAACGAGCTACTTGAGTGTACAGGATTATAGTGGATGACAAAGCAACTAGGGAAATCACGAGCTTATATATTTATTTTCATGCAATGTAATCACTATTGTAAAAACTTGTACAGTTATATAATGTGCAAGTACTTAGAATTGCATGTAAATCAAGCGTTAGATCTTCCCTAGCTACACATCATAGTTAGACAAGTCATCCCTTCCAATAGGATCACATTATGCACACTCATACACACACTTAGTGGTTTAATTAAAAGATTGAAACAGAGTCAAACTCGGTCGACCACACTCCTCGACCGAGACACTCTCGGTCGACAACCTTCTCGACCGAGATTGACCAAAAGTAGCCGTTAGACACAGCAGTTAACAGTTGCAAATAAACTTTAATCCAGAGAGCCTCTCGGTCGACAAAACTTCGACCGAGTAGGTATCTCGGTCGACAAATGGTCGACCGAGATGGTCTCTGACAGCAACTGCAGAATAAAGCAACTAGCCGTTGCAAAAGCAACTAACTTACACTTAACGGCTAGTTGAGCACTTAGAACCCCCTAGAAGTTGTCTAGAACGTCCTTAAGTATTCATAGGCCATTCCTATAAATAGGACATGCCTTAGGACACCAAAATATACCTAAGCTATACTTGTGCTATACTTGAGCTCAATACTCACTTGCAATTTGTTTTAGAGTAATAGAGCAATTTCTACACTTGCCATTCATTCCTATTGCTCCCATTTCGTGTCCTATAGGCTAGTATCTCCTATCCACTACAATCACATTGCTATACACATTGGTTAGGAGATCTACACGCTTGATATAGGCAAATCAAGCCTTGTGCTTAAAAGGATAAGTTGTAATTTCTGTTTTCTTTCTTGTTCCTATTTATTCTTTGTACTCTCCTTGCTACTCCTAGGGTTGGAGGCTGTGGATTGGAGAGGGTTGACTTCTCGGAGGAGAAGGGGACTTCAAGTTACTTCAAGAAGGCTATCGCACGGGAAGCTACTTCAGAAGGCTGGTGCAACGGGAGTTGGTGCATCTACTTCAAGGGAAGGCTGCTTTGAGTTGGGCGATTACTTCTAGGTGAAGGCTGCTTGAAGGGTTTAGGGAAAAGAGATTGTATTTTATGTAATTCCTTGAGAGGTTATAAAATAAATTTCTTTTCAAATCCCGGTTGGGTAAGCAACCGGGTAGTGGACTGACTACCTTAGTATTTGCTAAGGCTAGGAACCACTCTAAACCCTTGTGTCTCCTTGTCCAATCTTTGCTTTAGTTAATTAATCGTTAAATTACTTTAAAATCTCTATAAAACTCTATTCACCCCCCTCTAGAGGTTTTCAATTGGTATCAGAGCAAGGCTTCAAGGAGCCCTAACAAGGTCTTGAAGAGATGAAGGGAGGAGGTGACTACAACCAAAGGAGCATGGGCAAATATTCAACAAGTTGCAATTGGTGCTTAGGAACAAAGCACTCTACATCTAGATGTCCATGGAGGTCAAAGAAGGAAGATGCACATAAAGAGTGTCTCATTGCTACAATCAATGAAGAAGAAGAGGAAGAGGTAAGTCTTTTAGATTTATCAAAAGAAGATCTAATTGCTAGTCTAGAAGAAATGCATGAAAAATATATTGAGTGCAAGAAGAAATTAAAGAAGTCTAATAAAACAAACGATGAGTTAAATGCTAGACTTCTTGCTCTTACATCCGAAAAAGAAGATTTATATGCTAAGTTGAATGATCTTAGTTTTGAAAAAGACAGCATTATTTCTGAAAAATCATACTTTGAAATCATCTCTACGTAATAGTGATGTAAAGCTTTTTTCTCTAGAAACAAATCATGATCTTCTATATCAAGAAAAGGTTGAATTGCTTGCAAAATTAAATGATATTCAAAAACAACCTATATTGTGCACCCATGTAGATTATGACAATATAGTGAAAGAAAGAAATATGTTATCATCCAATCTAGACCAAGCAAAATTAGATATCAAGAAAAGAATGGATGAGATCACCAAGCTACAACAAAAAGTTAGAAGTTTAAATAACAATGGCATCCTTGATCAAATCTTAGATAATCCCTATCATCAAATTGGGAGAAGAGGACTAGGTTATAAGCCTAAGGGGAAATCCTATCAACAACCTAGTTGGAGAGGGACACAAGCGAGTCAATCCATGAATGTACATAGAGGCAAATATACATTTGTACCAAAGAACAACCTAGACCAAAATCATAGAAAGAGATATGAGGTTGATTCTATATGTTGCCACTATTGTTTACGACTTGGACATTACTCCTTCTCCTGCCCATACAAGAAAAAGGATGTTGAGTTGGTATGGGTTCCAAAACCCCCAAATTGAATTGGTTAGACTAAGTTGAGATATGACCAAAGACTTTAATTTGCATATCTTTATGTCTATCTCAACTTAACATATAGGGATAACAAATTTATATCAATAAAGGTTAATCAAAACTTAAAGATTTGAATATGATTAGTTGTGATTTGATCTAAATGTTACTTTGATATTCATATGTTTTATCTCAACTAAAACTGATTCTTAAACTTAAAAAAATTGAATTAGACATAGTCTATATTTTACTTGAAATCAATAAATAGTTCTGTAGGTAAAATAGAAACCTTGTCGGTCGAAAAATCGTCGACCGAGCAGTCAGTCGGTCGAGAAATCGTCGACCGAACTGGTCACTGATTTCAGTCTGCAGTAAAAATTGCTGAATAATTGATTGATCAGTGGCTATCTAGTTGTTATTAATGACTGTTTTACATAACAAGTTGAAGATTTTTTCTTGAATATAAATGACATCATTATCTAAATAAGATAAAATTGAAAATCAAGTTTAGAAATCCCTATTTGACAATGTTCTACATGATTTTCTTTAAAGCATCTATCTAGATAGAAATCATGTGTTTAAATGATTACAATCACTGTATTTCATCATTCTATTGTTCTCTCATTACATCATGGACATGCTTTAACTATTTCATCATTGAGCATGATGTTGTGTTAACACAAATAGATAATGATAATTGCATGCATGATTCTTGATGATAAGCAAGCAAAATAATTCATTGGTGATATGACTATTAAAAATGCTTGCAAAGAACAAAATGTTATAAAATTTCTCAAATTGATATCTTTAAGAAGACTTGAGATATTAATCATGCATTCATTTCTAAGAAAATGTTTTCATATTGAGAATCACTTAACATGCTTCATCATGATCATTATGGATTCATTGGTTTAAAATAGGCTTTGATTCATATGTTCAAATCATGAATGATCATTGTGATAACTGCAAATGTGATCTTGACATAATAGATAATGCTTGTAGACATAGCTTGTGATGATGATGTTGCTATGACAAGCCAAACGGTGCCTCTTAGAACAAAATATTAATGTTTTTATCTATCTGCTTGTTCTAAGAAATCAAAAGCAAAAATCTTGACTTTAAGATATTAATCTTGCTTTCAACATATATGCCTCTAAAGAATCTTATGATAAGGGTATAAGAAGAAATGGGATTTGATATTTATGTACCCATAGTAAAGCAAAGCATATGAAACCTCATTCACAATGAATATAAAACATGATGCTCATATTAAGTCTTCATAATAGGTATATCTTAATATGCTTCAAATTGATATTTATAGCTATCTGCAGAATTTATACTTCACATATGAATGTTTATCTGCAGAATTTGCCTCTTGGTTAAAATTAAAATGACCAAGGGGCGCTACGGTCGTAGTCAAGGGCGACCTAAAATAAACTTTGACAAAATGCTTATTTGGACATCAATTTATTGAACTTAATCTTAGCATACTTTTAATAAAGGTCAAAATCAAAATTTAAAAATATCTGTGACCTTAAAAGCCTTAAATTGCTTGATGAAGGGGGAGCTTATAAAAACAAACTTGTTTGTTTGATTAAGAAAGTTTACAAAAACATTGTAAACATAATTTGGAGTTTGCTATGACCTTCGTATTCTTAAAAGTAATTTGTATGAAAAAGAATTTCATTAAAATGATATATTTTGCTCTTAAAGGAATTCTCTAAACAAATCAGGATTTAAACATCCCTTGTATTTGGTTAGAGACATCTTCATATTTTCTAAGCTTAAAGGACTCTCATTTCATTGGGGCTTAACATCCCTTGTAAAATGAGTGAGAAATCAATATACATATGCCATGAACCTAACATGATCTCATTTCAAGGCTTAACATCCTTTGCAAATGATTGAGAAATAAATTGTGGCTAAATTGGACATAAATAATATAAAATCCAGGTTCCTAATAGGATATCTATTTAAGGGGGAGCTTAATATAAAATTAAGGGGGAGAAGAAATACAATGTTTAACATGGATATCTTTTTGAAATGACAAAGGGGGAGAAAGAATATAAAATCAAAAATATAAATATAAATGAGTTTCATCTTGATGGCCAGCACTCACACTTGTAAAACAAGAATGGCTACAAAAGGTAATCTTCAGGTATGAAACTCACATGCTTTATAATTCCTTATTTCATATTTTAGGAAATGTTTGTCATCTTCAAAAAGGGGGAGATTGTTGGATAAATTGGACATTATGATAAATCCCTTTGTTTCGATGATGACAAACATTTCATTCTTATTATTCTAACGAGCTACTTGAGTGTGCAGGATTATGGTGGATGACAAAGCAATTAGGGAAATCACGAGCTTACATATTTATTTTCATGCAATGTAATCACTATTGTAAAAACTTGTACAGTTATATAATGTACAAGTACTTAGAATTGCATGTAAATCAAGCGTTAGATCTTCCCTAGCTACACATCATAGTTAGACAAGTCATCCCTTCCAATAGGATCACATTATGCACACTCATACACACACTTAGTGGTTTAATTAAAAGATTGAAACAGAGTCAAACTCGGTCGACCACACTCCTCGACCGAGACACTCTCGGTCGACAACCTTCTCGACCGAGATTGACCAAAAGTAGCCGTTAGACACAGCAGTTAACAGTTGCAAATAAACGTTAATCCAGAGAGCCTCTCGGTCGACAAAACTTCAACCGAGTAGGTATCTCGGTCGACAAATGGTCGACCGAGATGGTCTCTGACAGCAACTGCAGAATAAAGCAACTAGCTGTTGCAAAATCAACTAACTTACACTTAACGTCTAGTTGAGCACTTAGAACCCCCTATAAGTTGTCTAGAACGTCCTTAAGTATTCATAGGCCATTCCTATAAATAGGACATGCCTTAGGACACCAAAATATACCTAAGCTATACTTGTGCTATACTTGACCTCAATACTCACTTGCAATCTATTTTAGAGCAATAGAGCAATTCCTACACTTGCCATTCATTCCTATTGCTCCCATTTCGTATCCTATAGGCTAGTATCTCCTATCCACTACAATCACATTGCTATACACATTGGTTAGGAGATCTACACGCTTGATATAGGCAAATCAAGCCTTGTGCTTAAAAGGATAAGTTGTAATTTCTGTTTTCTTTCTTGTTCCTATTTATTCTTTGTACTCTCCTTGCTACTCCTAGGGTTGGAGGCTCCGGATTGGAGAGGGTTGACTTCTCGGAGGAGAAGGGGACTTCAAGCTACTTCAAGAAGGCTATCGCACGGGAAGCTACTTCAGAAGGCTGGTGCAACGGGAGTTGGTGCATCTACTTCAAGGGAAGGCTGCTTCGAGTTGGGCGATTACTTCTAGGTGAAGGCTGCTTGAAGGGTTTAGGGAAAAGAGATTGTATTTTATGTAATTCCTTGAGAGGTAATAAAATAAATTTCTTTTCAAATCCCGGTTGGGTAAGCAACCGGGTAGTGGACTGACTACCTTAGTATTTGCTAAGGCTAGGAACCACTCTAAACCCTTGTGTCTCCTTGTCCAATCTTTTCTTTAGTTAATTAATCGTTAATTTACTTTAAAATCTCTATAAAACTCTATTCACCCCCCCTCTAGTAGTTTTCAAGCTGTGCCACGAGAGACACAAGTGTCAATGCTCTATTCTCACATAGCAAATAGGGGATTATTATCCCTCTTCACGTGTTGTGTGAGAACGAAAAAGGAAATAGGTAAGTGGGGTGCATTATCTGGATCATGCTAGAGATTTGCAACCCAGAGGAGATCTAATGAAGGGAGGCACTGCTGGCCAGTCCCTTAGATCTCATATCTATGGCTAAAATCTGTCCACATAAGGTATGTTTCTAAAAATTATATCTTTAGATACAGATCTATGTTTAGGGCAAATAAGGAATCAATGGAACGGTCTTGAAGAGCACTATTTCCTAAAAATACTTTTAGAAGGTGATTTTGACATTTGCTGTTTAATATATTATGTATTCTGATTTATATGATTTTAAGGTTTCGTGCATGAAAAATAGAAAACACCTTTAGAAAATAATGAATATTTTATCTAAGTTGTGTTTTGATATGATCAACATGATTATGAGTCATGATCTTTCCAATTATCTTGGTTACCTATATTTTTGATGTAAATTCTAATAAGGATGTTTAGGGTATTTCACCCATGATTTGACCATGAAACAACCTGATATCTTTTATTTGGACCCTATTATATTGTATGATTTTTGTTTCTAAAGATTTGATCTTGTTTCAAGAATTTTAATATTAATACATAATTTTGGGGCCTTAGTGGCCATTAAGGAGATATAGTTGATGTTTATTGTTATTTTAATGAGATAAGTATGCATATTTTGTCTAGAAGATGATTTGTAATTATATTTTTCTATGATTTCATAATTGAGCTAGTAAGATTAGTATAATTGATTATTTTGGAGATTTATTCTTACTACATGATGTATGTTATCATATTACTGCATAAGACAAGTTTTGCCTTATTTGATTATAAAGATCATGGTAGTCATATAATGTAAGTTTTGATATGCGATCAATACTAATATTTTTTCATAGTTTCAAATAAGACATTATATGATAAGTCCTCATTTAGTTAGTCCCGGGACAATTCAGAGGCATCTATTGCCATTTCAGAGGAGTGTTTACTCCAGTTCAGAGGTACTTTGGTACCAATTCAGGGCGTAGCCATGCCACTTTAGATACCTCAGTGTCATTCAGAGGCATGTAGTACCATTCAAAGGTACTTCAATATCGATTTAGGGCGTATATACATGCCAATTTAGGAGGGCTTATCGTATAATGGTTGTCACAAATCTTATAAAAGATGTAAATAAAATACACAACGATTCAATTTAAGTGTATATCTTATAGATATCAGTTCAACTTTTAGTTATGTAATATTTATGTTTATCTTATTAGAAATTCAATACCACTTACTCTAACCTTGGTTTTCCCTTTGTGCATGGCTGGGGACGAGATGTATGTAGGTACAAGACTTTAGGAGATAGTCATGGAAAAATGATGTAACTACAACTTTAGGAGGTTTGCTTGGTGGGGTGCCATCTACAGGATCCAGAGCTTATGATAGAAGTATAATCTTGTACATCATGTGACATGGTATTCTTATAAGGTTTTATGTAACCAAGCTTCTTTTCTGAGAATATTATGAGAATTCATTTCAAACATAGTTTGTAATGGTTCTTTTCTATTATTATTATTATTATTATGCTTATCATGTTTGTAACACTCCCCAATTGATTTTTTAGCTTTTTCTTGTTTGATAAGAAAAATTGGGGTGTTATACACTCCTTCGATGCTCTACTTTTGGCATTAGTGCTATCGATAGGTGGGGTGAAAATGATTGTGGTGCTGCTTGTTCCAGGACAACAATCGTTAGTGAATGAAAACTTTGTAGGTGACACTGACATGACAAAGCTTCATATTTTACCTTCTGATTCATCTTCACCAGGTATCTCCACCGTCACAAACAATGGATGTTTCTTATCAACACTAATGTCAATGCAGAAGTGAGCACACCCCAATAATGATATTCAACTTTATAATCAATAGCTCTTGCTTCACCAATTGTGTGAGCTATAACAACAATGACCAAACTATTAGATATAATGGTTGGTAATGTTTATCTTCATGGTTAAGCCAGATGTAATGCATATAGTACATAGAGGAAAAGTAGTTTTGTATCTTTTATAAATGGTAAGAGTCTTTGGTCCCACATTGCTAGCTCCTATAACTTTTTTGGTCTTGATTTGTATGATCACATGTGAAACTAGTGTTGAAATGGCTCTAGGGGAGAGTATGCTCACCTTTGTGATGGTTATGGTGACCACAAAACACGTGCATGCACACGTGTGTACCACATCTCGATGGGCTCGGGCAGTGCTCAGGATTTTGGGTGGTAAGTTGTCTTTTATCTTCTTTTTGTACAAGAAAACAACTACGTGATTAATTATTGAATTAATTAATTATTTCTTTCCGAAATAGATTTATATATCCTAATTGGAAAGAGATTACGACGTGGTTTTCTATTACATGTACAAGACGAATTGTGTGATCATGTCTAACAAGAAATAGGGTGTGGGGATGTGAGAGGGCTATAAATAAGTGTTTGCTCATTAGGGGTGAATCATGTCTTCAAAACACTAGTTGTTAGCTATTAGTGTGTGTGAGACCCTAACCAGATTCTTTCATTTACCTTCGTCACTCCCGAACGACCTCATGGAGACTTCTCTCACGTGTGAGGTGAGTTCATCCTTCATCTCTCAGAGACGCGATCTGTCGGGTGGTGGTACCTATGATTGTTGGAGTGTACTGGTAGTGCACACTAATTGTTGTCAAGCGTGAGTGAGATGACTACCTCTTACAAGTTCATGACGCTCATCTTGGAGGATTGCAAGTTGTGGTTTCCTTTGAGTAATACATTATGTTGCTCAACGGATGATCTAGTCTGAGTTTTCATATTATTTTTGTTCTCCTACTTTGTTTATTCTATGTGTTTCTTATCTGAATCTGGGTTGTAATTGTTAACCTAATTGAAACTATTGCTACTACATGCAACGACCTAAAGATTTATGACCTACATTATTAAATATATCATCTTACTGTCATTAGTTAACAATGGCCGACCATGGTTTTGGCACTAAAACTGACACGACAAAATTGTTTGAAAAATATATTGGTACTAGTTTGTCGGTTGGAAAAGTAAGATGAAAATTTGAATTAATATGGTGGGTTGTGATCAGTATATTCACTTTCATAATAAGGTTCATAACCCTAGAAATTTTTTTGGTTACCCCCACCATACTCCCCATAAAGATCTTGGTCATAGTACCCCTCATATTAATTGTGGTTTTGCTTCTCATAATAGTCTTCAGGAGATGTTGGATTGAAATTTTCATTACATCCACCTTGGTTGGAAGACTTAACATTACAACGTGTCACCATAACATGATGAGACACATTTTGACAATTTGGACTCTTTGACTGGGCATCTAACAAAGCCTCTATCAAGAGTTGATGTGTGTTTAGTTGCTTTTGGGTTTCAAAATCAGATCTATATTCCCCAAAATGTTGTTGGTCATACCCCCCATTGGAATATGGATAGAAAGGTTCCTGATAATGGTTATCAAAAAAGTTTGGGTTAGGATTTTCATCATACCTACTAGGATAGGAAGACTCGAGATTATATAAGGTGCTACCGTAACCAGGGGACACATTAGGACAATATGGTGATGGATGGTTGTGATAACCATTCGATTGGTTTTGTGAGCCATAATTTGTTCACCACTCCATTTGAAAAGGTTTTTTTTACAATTTAAAAAAGAACTAAAGATTTTTACACGACCATAAATTACAAAAAAAACTAAGGAATTATGACACAAGGTTAAAATTTACAAAACTAATTAACTAAAATTACATTTGTTTACAAACTAGCGCATTTGTAGAAAAATGTACTGTCGGAATGGAAACTCGGCAGAAAGAGGAGTAGCACTTCTGGAATGTTACTCAGAAGGCATAAAAAATGAAACAAAGTTTTTCAAAAGTTTTTGGGGTTTGAGAAAACAATCCGTTGTCCCGGGCAATGGTGCCAAATTGTTAATGCATCACAGACCACTTACAATCACTAAGATGTTTATCCTAGAGTTTAATCCTTTTTCTACTTCTGATTAAGGCTAGTATAGAAAGGGTCAATCCCATAGGACAACTTATTAAGATTGTTATCTCTAATCCCATTTTTTTGAAGAACTTGTTATTTGTTTTGGTATTTTTTAGATTTGGAACAGAAAGTAAAAGTAGAGTTTTGGGGGTTGATGATTAATCACTAAGAAAAGAAATGCAGAAATGAAAATGCACTTAACAAGAATGTAAATTTTCCCTATCACAAGAAAAATTAAGATTGTTGTTACCACAAGAAAAACTATTATGAATAAAAAGACTAGGAATTAAAGTAGCAAAACAAGTGGTGATTAAATCAAGAGATGGGAATCGAGGCTTTAGGGGTTTTCACCACCTTAGCCTAGGCAAACAAAACTAATTCTTAAAAATGACAGATTCATTAAAGCCATCTAGAATCATTTTTAAGGAAAAGTCGATAAAGCCATGGAGAAGGGGTTATTCCCCTTGCCTCAATAGAGAACTACTCACTCATACTTGTGAAGAAAAGGGAGACAGAGGGAAGAAGAGTTCTATCCATAGTCTAGTCTTACTAAAGGATAGTTCCTTCAGCTAGAGTCAATGAAATGGCCGACGCTTAATCCCTTGCTCCAATCCACAGAATAATAATAGGAAGAAGAAACTAGATATAAATGAGAAAAGTAAAAGAACAACAATTGAAGGAAACATATAGCTCGTAAAAATTAATCTTTATTGATGGAAAGAACACAATAACATAAAAACATAAGAAGATTTCTCAGAAATTTCGGACAAAGATGAAGAGGATGAACCCAAAGAAGAAGAAACTTTTGTTCACAATGCTAAACTAAATGCCAGTCCGAAGAAGGTTGGTAAGACATGTCAAGGGTTTATCTTGGTTTCTTTAAGTAATAAACTAACTAATTGTTACTTTAAGCTGCTTGTTACTACTTGTAAGGTTTTGTGGGGGGGGAGGGGCATAAGAAAAGATTTATAATATGGAAAATCAAGGTAAAGTTGATTAGATGTCTAGTATGTCCTAGAGTCATCCATGTACTCTTGGGTCCGGGAAAGAAAAAGTTTGTATATGATGTTTCAAACGAATCGGACTTTTGTTAGCATATTAATATTTGTTTGTGTGGAATATATGAATATTGTTCTCATGTGTTTATATCTGGTGGCTAAGATGATAGAACAATTTGTATCAAATTCTTGTCATAGTATGGATATAAGAAAGATTATGGGATCTTATGCAAATATTTCTGAGCGGGTGCTGACGTTGAAATCGGTTTTAATTTACCCATATTTTTGGGTATGTGATCAATTAGTGATTGTCGTGTTTTATGTTTTGAGTAATATCGTTTAGTGTAATGGGTTCTCATAGGTTTGTATCAGAGCTTTAGGTTCATCGAGTCGATAGGGACACTAGGACTTAGGACTAGGATGATGTCAAAATTAGGAATATGACATAAAAATATGGTGCATACTTCCTAATCTCAATATTTGGGTGCCCTGGCCAGGTATTCAATTATTGAAGAAAAGGTAAGTATGGAACTCTTAGATTGTCGTCTTTCTGATTACTCTAATCAAGTAGTCATTTTGAGACAATCTAAAGAGAATAATGAATAAGAAATCATGGTGTGAATATCTCAATCCTACCTTAAAGAAGATGAGAATTGCATCATTATCTATCAAAACATGAATGTTTGGTAAATATAAGAGAAAGATACAACACCATGAAATCTAAATCTAAATACAAATAAGGAAAAGAGGAGTTCTTGAAGATGTGATTCAAGAAAATAATAAAGTAAAAGTCAAACAAGCCTATGCTTATAAAGTGAATCAAGGTATGAAATCCACATAAGATAGAGAGAACTCCTATAATAAGTACAAAATGAGAAGATGAATGGGAATAATGACAAAGAAATAAGGTGGAACCTGAGTTAATCTCAGACCAACGTATGTGTGTAAGAAAGTGTTAATAAAAAATTAGCATAGCATGTGAAAGAAATTAAGGGATGATCATGATTTAATGAAGAAAATGTGGAATATGATGATTTACCTATTGATAAGTGGTTGAAAAACATAATCAAATAAGAGAAAATACCAAGTGTGATAAATAGTCGTCAAGGAAGGAGTAATGAGATATGTTAATCATAATGATTCCTACGCTAATGGCAAGGAACCTAAAATGAAAAAGATAAAATGATACATAAGAAGTTGTAACTTACATAATGAAAATAGAATTGGTTACCTTTTTGTTAGTGACCCCTGAACAATGCTGCTATGATGTGGGAAGTATGTTTCCCTTTGTGTCTTTCCTTTCTAGGGCACATCTTTCAAGTGGATCATTTCCACTTGGTACATGTGGATTCATAGTAAACATGAGGGTGGATAGATTATTATAGCATAAGGTTATTTGGACTATGGTTCCAAGTTCATAAAGTTTGTGATGATTTTTCTTTTGAGCCTTCCAATAATTAGGAAGACTCCTCTTATATGTCTTGAAATTTATTGTGTTGGTAAAAGTAGATGAGATAAGGATGTAAGTTCCTTATAGAACATGAGGTGGATACCAAGGTAATGAATCCTAGTATCTAAGATGTATCAATAGTAGGAAGTATGTGAAGGTTGGAGATGCTTACTAAATGAACATATCAAGTATTCCTCCACTTAAAGAGAGGGAGAGAGAGTTAATGATGACCCTATATATGTTGTTTGGAAGGAATAAAAAAAGCGATTCTATAATGTTCTGTATGGTACAGTGATAGTTGGGCAAGACCACTATCAAGGATAGATGGTTTGTTGGTCAATAGATATACAATACTATGCTCCTTTAAGATAAACCTATGATCAAATATCAATGCATAAGATTTAGATTGGATGGCATAATTCACATGACTGTGATGAATTTAGAGTTATGTCCTATAGACTAACCAATGTATAAATAGAATTTATGAATAGGAAGAACAGAGTGTTCTAGTCATGTCATACAAGTTATATCAAGATTTGAATGATGACATGTCAAAGTATTTTAAATATGATAAAAAATATGATCAATATTTATTCAAAAACCTTAGGGTTTCTGAAGCAGCAATAGCTATGAGAACAAGTTGAACAAGAGTGTGATGGGGTTGATTAAATTTCTTTATGGGATCATGTATGTCTTCTAAGTAGGTTGTATAAATCCTAGTAAGGTGAAGATAGTGTTGTTGTTTCACCCCTAACAAGGTTGACTAGGAACGTTGTTTCCTTGTATGGAATGACACTTTCCAGCGTTAGTATTTCTTTTGATGCTGAAAAAGAACTGACAAGAGTTCTAGTGTCAGTGTATAAAAAAAGATGGGTACATTGCCTTTTTTTCTTATTCAAGGAATGGTATGGGACACATGGCGTGATTGGTAAAAAACTAGCAAGTATGACTTTTGAGTAATGTGTTGATACAATAGATATAATTTTAGGATAATAGCTAGAATTTAAAGTTGAACATTACTATTAACTTTGTACAGGTGGCACAACAAATTTCTATATTCCATATTTGCAAATGTCTTCTTATGTTGGGGTTTTTATGTTGACCCAAGATGAGATATGTATGAATGATGTGACATCACCAAGATATGCAAGTAACCATATAATGGGAAAATGATGAGGTGTAAAGGAAGTACCCATCTTTGTTTACCTTGGATTTCGGGGGCAAAATCCTTGTTAGGGGTTTATAGTTGTAAGGCCCCTAAACTTACTTAATGATTTGAATAAGTTTAATTATCATAATTGAATTCTTATAATTCTAATATAACCTTTTTATATGCTGTGAAATCATAATACAAGCTTACAAATTTGTTCCAATTTGGACACTGTTTGAGCAAGTTATGCAATTTTATGCACATTTTGAACTATTCTGCAATTTATCCCATTGAGAGGTTTTCTTTGTTATTTATCACTTGCATTATGTTCCTTTGATATTATATCATCATTCTTAAGCTTTTTGAGCCATGAGGCACCTATTTAAACCTTTGTTTGAAGGTGTTTTCTCCAAGGGTATTTTAGGGTTTACCCCTTCACGGATGAGCTACCTTTAGTAGCTATCAACTAATGAATTATTCGATAGTCTGGGTGTGACGTCCCCGGATTTTGGTTTCTCCAAACCCTATTGGGAATGAGATGTCAGAATCCGAAAACATCATCCAATCATATCAGAGAGTGATGCGGAAGCATAATACGCATACATGAACATACAACCATAACATTTCTCAACATTCAACATGTATATTTATACAACATGAATTATTACACAATGATTTATAAATTACATATTGAATGAATATTCAACTGTCTATGAACATGTATGCTAACTAGGACCTTAGACAATAGGTACAACCTGTGCAACTTGCTCACATCCTATTCCTTTATCCCATTCTAGCTCTGGACCTAGAAAATACGAGAAACGAAAACATCAACAAAAGTTGGTACATGGTATTAAAGAGCTATACTATGCTGGCATATTGAAAATACTTGAAAAAGAAGAAAGAGAGAAAGAAAAATTATTTAATGGCAGAAAATCAGGTAAACCCAAGTTATTAATCATATTTCAATGGACATGTATTACTATGGTGGACTTAGCACAAACATAAATATTGGGCCCTATCCCTGCGTACCTTGTACCATTAGGGATCTCCCCGCGTACCTTGTACCATTAGGGAGGTGCTAGTCAACATTAATACTTTCCCTCTCTAATAGGGAGATTAATGAACCATTAGTAACTACATTCCATTTTCTTTCCTTAGTATTCTTATTGTTCAAGGCGGAAATGACAATATATATAGATGTACATCCAACAAGATATTCAAATACATGCAAGAAATTACTCATAATTATCATCCAGCAAAAACTAGTCATATAATTATATCCACATACCTGGGTTCAGATATTCCTCACATATCCATGATCATCTAGGTAATCTATTCAGCACCTGATTAATAAAAAATATTCATCATTAATACAAGGTCCACCATTATTAACCATATTTAGGTCTAGATTAGGGTTTTGGTCTAATCTAGATCAATATGATGTAAGAGTGGGTTTCCAGTATTTTTAGTCTGATATATATATCATTATTAAGGTCTGGTACGAATTACATATTTTTCTGAGGCTTTTCCTATTTTCTAGAATTAATATGATGTTTATTGTATCTAATTATGCATTAAGCTAATATTCTGAAATTCTAACTTTATCAGAGTGCATATTTGGTTGCCACATGATATTAGGTTCATAACAAATTTTCTCATATTTAATCTGCATCATTTGCTCATTATTCTAATTATACAAAGCTCATAAAGGAATATTATATATTAAACTAATTATCACCAACACATATGTCTTTAAAGTCTGATCTAAAGGTTTCATAAGAAAGAGGGCATTTTTCTGAGTCCAGGGCTATTTTTGGGGAATTATTTGGCCAAGAGAGCTATTTATTATGCATTTTCTAAGTTTTTAAGCATTTCAAAGATTTAAAAAGAAAATTACCTTTTGTTGTTGGGCCTAAGCCCCGAGGTGGCGCTCGATTATTGGGCCACGCTGGCCACCAGTGTGGGATGTGTATCAGTAGCCTGATCGGAAGGTTCCTGGGTCCAGCACAAAATGGACTGGTTCACTCAACCTAGGTCGCTCGGTCATCTCCCTCATCGCTTCTCCCCATTTCTCCATTTCACACCAGCACCGTCACGCGAGGGTTCCCAGTCGCCGTCTTCATTGTCTTCAGTTGTATGTGATTTCTCCGATTCACATCTCCCACCTTAGCGTCGCCGACTAGGAATATACCCAGAAAGCATCCTTCTCGTCCTGTTAGTTCTGCCTCAACGTAAGACCTCAAAGAGAGCTCATTGCTCTCTTTTAGTCACACGGTGGTCTCTTTAGTCCCTGCCGCCATGGAAGGGGATCGATCGCCAGTGCGAATGGATGCACGACTCAGCTTCCATGGCATTGAAGCACTGCTGGGCATTTTCGTCCTTTGGCTGGGGCCACGGCAGAGCAGGTGGCCGAGTTGTATGGTGGGCTGGTAGAGGAGCAGTGCCATTGACTGCTACCGGTGATTGCTGGTGAGGTGAGGATCCAAAGGTAGGCGGTGGAAGCAAGCTATCTAGATGCCTCCGAAGGCACTACCAGATTCACCGCTCCTGATTCCCAAGTTGCCGCTGGCATACAGGAAGAATAGGGGGGTTCACATTGGGGCTTCTTCCTCCGGAGGATAGGTTCACCATTGAAAAGGTAATGGGATCATCGATGAACCTCCACGAACTCAGTAGACCCTAGGTTTATGGATGGAGATGTCGGGCACAGGTCTGTCGGCTACCATGAAGGACTTGACAAGGTTGGATAGGGCTTCATCTAGCGTTAGCCACGTCTGAAGATCATCTTCCACACTTCACACCTCTTCCTAGAACTATATTACTCCTCTCTGTCACCCCTCCTCTCGCTTCTTCTGTATTTGTGGCTGAGAAGCAGAGTCGATGGGGAGAGGAATCCTCCTCGATTCTCCATAGACAATTCCCCAAGAGGGGTTGTTACACAGATGCGAGCCTAGCGGAGGTAATGGTTTTCTCTAGGTCTCGAGTCTCATTCCTATCAACTCGGATGTGTAGCAACAACAGACCTGGTCTTGCAGGTACCACCTTCTCCGTGAGAAGCGGAGGTAGCAGATAGATCCACATCCATTAGAACTGACCATCCAAAGGCTGAGGTGGTGCCACACCTCCCAAGGATCTGCCACACCTAGCTAAGTCACGTCTTCCAGACTCTAGTTGGCCCGTGACACATATGATTCACCCACATATAATCCTCAACCTCAATTGCTCAAATAATTCAGTATTTTAAAACATGAATAACTTTGCATAGGAATCCCAATTAAACCTACAGTTTTTAACATAAGATCACAATGATCCAGTTATGCTTCCACCCGAGTTTGAGACCTAAAATCCAATGTATGTCTTGTCACATAATATCACCAAATAAGATCTTATTTAGGGGATATATTGTCATATGTAATTATCATTTGATCCTTACTTATAACCAAACAACTTTGATAGAATTGAAATATCAATATGCAACATGTACATCACTATTCAACCATTCAGATTCTTGTTTATCACTAAAAGATGATGTGCCACATCATTACTTAATTCGATTAACCATATCTATTCCTCATAATTGAACTCAAATAGATTTAACAATCATCAATTTCATCTCTTGTTATACCTTTTGGGTGACAAGAGTCCATGATTGAATAATCAATTCCTTAGTTTTCTACTAGTCATATACATAACATTCATGGTCTTCAATTTCTATATTTGATATCAAAATCCTAAAATCCGGGTTATCACATTCACCCCACCTTAAAAGGAATTTCGTCCTCGAAATTCAGCTACTATCATAATTAAGGTGATATAGCTAACTTCAACTTCGTATAGGTCATAATTTCTGGATCCTAAAGTTCTCATACTTTTAGATGTATCCCAAGTTGACATCTTAGGTTCTCTAAAATATAGGGTGTACCACCCCACCTTATATAGGTTAAAGTATAACATTTTTTTTAAATAGAATTGAATCATCATATAAAGGCTTAGTCAGAACTTGACATTCTATTATCTTAGGATTGCATCACCCCTAAGGATACGAGTTATGATCATACCTTAAAAGTCCAAGAGGAATTCATTTATATGCCATGGTATTCAGATCGTTCAAATCTAACATCATTAACATCATACAATGATTTCAGCATTAGGGGAGATTTATCTTCATCCTTGATATTAGAATTTTTCTGCTTAAGAAGGCTTACGTAACATGTTTGACCATTAGAGTTTCACCCTATAGTGTGATATTCATACTCAACTTAGCAGAACATATTGAGAAGGATCAAAGTTATGAACAATATTTCTGATCATATATCCTATGATCCAAAAATATCTTTATATCAAGTTCATGAGTTCAATTTTTTATGTCTTGCATGTATTATGTGAAGGGAAAAAGAGAATATACTAAGTTTATCCCATGATCTCAGCATCATATCTTTCATGTTTCATATGAAGGGGAAGAGAATGTTTAAAGTCAAACTTATCATGATTTCAATCTTGGGTACTACATGTATGATATAGGGGGAAAAATATAGAATAGATCACGCTTATGCGAGTGACTCCTCATATCTAAATCATCTGTATAGCTCAAGTGAGGTTTCTATCATCATATATTAAGAAAGAGAAGAAGAAGGGAGAACATGTATATTGAGTATCTTTTGCACAAAGCATCATACTCTCATAACTAGAGTTCATATATTACCTCACTTGCAACTAATGATGAGATTCACAAAATATGTCACTCCAGCTAGGACCTAGCTCAGCCAAATGATTGACTTTACCATATGGGTCATCTACCCAACCTTTTATTTTACCCAACTCTCACATTTAGGATTGAATCATGCAAAAGGGGCTCAACTCATTTACTTAGGAGTAACCCAACTTAGGACGCAACATTTCACATATATCTTATATTTTTCATATATTGTAGGGTAGGTCCTATGACCCTCTCCTTGTGGGTCTCACTCTCTCTGAAGTTCCCCACGTAACTTGTCCTAACATTGAGGTTCTCCTTTGTAAAAGATCTTGAGGCTCATGCATATTCAACTTTATTGTAATTTAGCTCATCTTAAACAAGAAAAGGGAATGTACTTTCATCATTAAGACTAAGATCATATTTCTTAGACTTAGATCAGACCTCACATGAAACTTGAATCTATATTACACAATAATCTCATTAAAATCAAACTTATATTAAATCATCCTTAGGTATAGCATCTATAAATCTATCATCTACTCTAACTATCATTATTTGATAAGGCTCTAGACTCTAATCTAGATCTACTCTCTCTTCTAGACTGATGTCACTCCTTTTCACTTAGATTGCATGAACACCCACTACTCTCCTGTGTGAGGGACACATTTTTTATATTTACATATATCTAATAAAATATTATATAGTTTTTCTCCGAGAAAGAAGGCGTCAGAGAAAACTGTCGAGGCTCGAGCCGATTGAGAAACAAAACCAAATCAGCAAAATGAGTGTCCCACACACAGTAGATAGTCTAGTGTCATGTCACCTAATGAAATGGTGAGAACAAGATGTAGACTAGTGTAGCTACCCAATACATATGAGCTCTATATGGAAAGGGTTTCTCACACTTGTCTAAACCTAGTTCTCGAAAATCAAGGTTCTAACTTAGAGGCTAAGTCAAACCTTATTCCTATAGAACAACTTACTAAGTTTCTAAGATTTAAAGTGAGAGGTGAAATTTAGTTTTATGTTTTATGGTGAGCAATTGCTAGGTGTAGCTATTGTTCATGCTATGATACCAACTGTGACGTCCCCGGATTTTGGTTTCTCCAAACCCTTTTGGGAATGAGATGTCAGAATCCGAAAACATCATCCAATCATATCAGAGAGCGATGCGGAAGCATAATACGCATACATGAACATACAACCATAACATTTCTCAACATTCAACATGTATATTTATACAACATGAATTATTACACAATGATTTATAAATTACATATTGAATGAAGATTCAACCGTCTATGAACATGTATGCTATCTAGGACCTTAGACAATAGGTACAACCTGTGCAACTTGCTCACATCCTATTCCTTTATCCCATTCTAGCTCTGGACCTAGAAAATACGAGAAACAAAAACATCAACAAAAGTTGGTACGTGGTACTCAAGAGCTATACTATGCTGGCATATTGAAAATACTTGAAAAAGAAGAAAGAGAGAAAAAAACATTATTTAATGGCAGAAAATCAGGTAAACCCAAGTTATTAATCATATTGCAATGGACATGTATTACTATGCTGGACTTAGCACAAACATAAATATTGGGCCCTATCCCTGCGTACCTTGTACCATTAGGGATCTGCCCGCGTACCTTGTACCATTAGGGAGGTGCTAGTCAACATTAATACTTTCCCTCTCTAATAGGGATATTAATGAACCATTAGTAACTACATTCCATTTTATTTCCTTAGTATCTTATTGTTCAAGGAAGAAATGACAATACATATAGATGTACATCCAACAAGATATTCAAATACATGCAAGCAATTACTCATAATTATCATCCAACAAAAACTAGTCATATAATTATATCCACATACCTGAGTTCAGATATTCCTCACATATCCATGATCATCTAGATAATCTATTCAGCACCTGATTAATAACAAATATTCATCATTAATACAAGGTCCACCATTATTAACGATATTTAGGTTTAGATTAGGGTTTTGGTCGAATCTAGATCAATATGATGTAAGAGAGGGTTTCCAGTATTTTTAGTCTGATATATCTATCATTATTAAGGTCTGGTACGAATTTCATATTTTTCTGAGGCTTTTCCTATTTTCTAGAATTAATATGATGTTTAAAGTATCTAATTATGCATTAAGCTAATATTCTGAAATTCTAACTTTATCAGAGTGCATATTTGGTTGCCACATGATATTAGGTTCATAACAAATTTTCTCATATTTAATCTGCATCATTTCCTCATTATTCTAATTATACAAAGCTCATAAAGGAATATTATATATTAAACTAATTATCACCAACACATATGTCTTTAAAGTCTAATATAAAGGTTTCATAAGAAAGAGGGCATTTTTCTGAGTCCAGGGCTATTTTTGGGGAATTATTTGGCCAAGAGAGCTATTTATTATGAATTTTCTAAGTTTTTAAGCATTTCAAAGATTTAAAAAGAAAATTACCTTTTGTTGTGGGGCCTAAGCCCCGAGGTGGTGCTCGATTATTGGGCCACGCTGGACACCAGTGTGGGATTGTATCAGTAGCCTGGTCGGCAGGTTCCTGGGTCCAACACAAAATGGACCGGTTCACTCAACCTAGGACGCTCGGTCATCTCCCTCATCGCTTCTCCCCCTTTCTCCATTTCACGCCAGCGCCGTCACGCGAGGGTTCCCAGTCGCCGTCTTCATTGTCTTCAGTTGTATGTGATTTCTCCGATTCACATCTCCCACCTTAGCACCGCCGACTAGGAATATACCCAGAAAGCATCCTTCTCGTCCTGTTAGTTCCTCCTCAAGGTAAGACCTCAAAGAGAGCTCATTGCTCTCTTTCAGTCAGACGGTGGCCTCTTCAGTCCCTGCCGCCGTGGAAGGGGATCAATCTCCAGTGCGAATGGATGCACGACTCAGCTTCCATGGCGTTGAAGTACTGCTGGCCATTTTCGTCCTTTGGCTGGGGCCACGGCAGAGCAGGTGGCCGAGTTGTATGGTGGGCTGGTAGAGGAGCAGTGCCATTGACTGCTGCCGGTGATTGCTGGTGAGGTGAGGATCCAAAGGTAGGCGGTGGAAGCAAGCTATCTAGAAGCCTCCGAAGGCACTGCCAGATTCACCGCTCCTGATCCCCAAGTTGCCTCTGGCATACAGGAAGAATAGGGGGAGTTCACATTGGGGCTTCTTCCTCCAGAGGATAGGTTCACCATTGAAAAGGTAATGGGATCATCGCTGAACCTCCACAAACTCAGTAGACCCTAGGATTCTGGATGGAGATGTCGGGCACAGGTCTGTCAGCTACCATGAAGGACTTGACAAGGTTGGATAGGGCTTCATCTAGCGTTAGCCACGTCTGAAGATCATCTTCCACCCTTCACACCTCTTCCTAGAACTATATTCTCCTCTCTGTCACCCCTACTCTCGCTTCTTCTGTATTTGTGGCTGAGAAGCAGAGTCGATGGGGAGAGGAATCCTCCTCGATTCTCCACAGAAAATTCCCCAAGAGGGGTTGTTACACAGATGCGAGCCTAGCGGAGGTAATGGTTTGCTCTAGGTCTCGAGTCTCATTCCTATCAACTCGGATGTGTAGCAACAACAAACCTGGTCTTACATGTACCACCTTCTCCGTGACAAGCGGAGGTAGCAGATAGATCCACATCCATTAGATCTGGCCATCCAAAGGCTGAGGTGGTGCCACAACTCCCAGCGATCTGCCTCACCTAGCTAAGTCACGTCTTCCAGACTCTAGTTGGCCCATGAAACATATGATTCACCCACCTATAATCCTCAACCTCAATTGCCCAAATAATTCAGTATTTTTAAACATGAATAACTTTGCATAGGAATCCCAATTAAACCTACAGTTTTTAACATAAGATTACAACGATCCAGTTATGCTTCCACCAGAGTTTGAGACCTAAAATCTAATGTATGTCTTGTCACATAATATCACCAAATAAGATCTTATTTAGGGGATATATGGCCATATGTAATTGTCATTTGATCCTTACTTATAACCAAACAACTTCGATAGAATTGAAATATCAATATGCAACATGTACATCACTATTCAACCATTCAGATTCTTGTTTATCACTAAAAGATGATGTGCCACATCATTACTTAATTTGATTAACCATATCTATTCCTCATAATTGAACTCAAATAGATTTAAAAATCATCAATTTCATCTCTTGTTATACCTTTTGGGTGACAAGAGTCCTTGATTGAATAATCAATTCCTCAGTTTTCTACTAGTCATATACATAACATTCATGGTCTTCAATTTCTATATTTGATATCAAAATCCTAAAATTCGGGTTATCACACTGGGAATTTCGAAAAAGGAAAGCTAAGAAGGTCTATACACGTGGTGGGGGTGCTTCTTGTGTGTGTGCTTATATATTCTTAATAAATTAAGGCCATGGACACTTGGATAGATACTAGAACTTCAACTTTTTCTTTTTCTTTATCTTAAAGTTTCATATACTTATCCCCAATCACAAAAATGAGACATTTTCTCTCCACCACTTCCCTCCTTCTCCCAACCTCGTTCTCCCTCTGTGTTGCTACGAATTTTTCTGTCCAAGGAAGAAGAAAGTGGGGATCTTTTTGGAAAAAGGATCTAGGGTTGCAATTGACTTTGTTTTAGAGTTGAAAAAGTTTCCTTCTAGTGATCTTGACCTAAAAGAGTAATAATTCCCTTCTTTCCTCCATTTATTTCTTTGTTATCCTTCCTCTTAGCTTTCTCCAGGTCATAGACTTGCTGTTCGATGGTAGAAATTGCTCTAAATCTCTAAAACCCTACTTTTCTTGGTCCTTATGCTTAGGGTTTGCTCATTTGATGAAGAAAGGTGCTAGATTGACAAATTCATATCTTATTCTTGGATTTTATACACTAACTGCTAGAGTTTTCTTATGAGTGGGGTTTCATATTCTCATCAGAGGCATGTTTTATAACTTTCTCCATGTTTATTGCTTAACATAAGCTTTCTAGATCATGTTGTTGCTTGAAAATGATGATCCATGCACTAAAAAGCTATGCTTGACTTGGATTTTGATTTTTATAATGTTCCCTGTTCTAATTTTAGTTATATATGAACCTGTGATCATGTTTATTTTATTCCTAGTGTACAATATGACTTGGATCAGGTTGGTTTGACAACTTATGGTGCTAAGCACCTATCAACCAATGGTCAATTTTAGGGTTTTAAGCTGATTTCTTCTATAAACCCATGACCCAATGATGGTAGCATTGCAACAACCCTACGGTGTTGTCTTCATGACAACTAAAGGTCGTAATCAAAGGTTTAATATGATGGTGACAACATATGGTCACCCCTTAGGTCAGGTTTTGTATCAATTAGAAGTTTAGTGACCAATCATTAAGTACCCTAATAATGTTATCAATCAATGATGGCATTAGATTAATATTTGATGTTGATTAATAAATATAGTGTTGATCTAACAACCTATGGTGACTTAATTGTCACTAATTATGGTGGATCAGATCTATGAGATCTATGGTGCGTTAATCATATAGTTGTAGCATTAATTAAGCCTTAGATCAATGGTTTCTTGGGTCACTTGATGCAATGGTCGGACCTCTCCTGTAATTGATGGTTTTAACATATGAACTTGACCCAATGGTCAAGATCCATTGTTTATTCCTCCAATAAAGTGGAATGATGGCTAATGTAATATTTTTGTCCTAATAATGTGATTTAGATGGTTTCCTTTATATGATCAACTTAAGGAGCTTACATGTTGACAATGGATGGCTTGTTTTAAATGAACAGTCGATTATGGGTTTTAACCTACTCTTAATGGAACTTTTTGTGTTGTTAATCAAGGAATGTCTAGGGTTAGATGGTGACTCTTTCTAGAGAACCAATCAAGGACTTCCTTGGTGTTTTATCCAAGGTGTTTACTTATGTAAACAACCAATGGTCTTACCTTTTAAACATCCAATGGTTCAAAGTGACATTGTGGTATCGTGATATGGGTTGAATGATGACGGAACAAATGGATGGTTATCCTTAATAAGGTAGTATTACCTATTCACTCATATGAATAGAAGGGATGATAACCATCTTGTGTTGATATGTAACCCTAATGAGGTATAGTTTGTTATACCTAGCTTTAATATAACTAAATGATGGTAATTGGGTATGAATAGTCCTTGAATGACTAATACAATCATGGAGTACTATGTTACTGTGTTGAAACCCTAATATGCTATAACCTGATGGTTACACCTTTATTTATGTGTGGTCTTATACTTTATAATGGTATGGAATATGATGGTGATGCTTCACCTTATGCATCCATGATCCAATGGGGATGTCGTGAGTTAGGTTTTGGGTACAAGTGTTGATTAGTAACAATAACATAACTTATCTTGTTGAACCTAACTGTAATGCAAATAGATAAAGATGAGTATTAATGTTTAACATTCTTATATGATGGAATGATGGTGGAATAACCTCCTTAATATGATTATAACCTTAATATGTTAATTGGTGGTTATCATAGCCACATGGTTGATATTTTCTTATGCTAAATATGTGCATTATGAATATGATGAGGTTTAATCATTTGTAGATTCCTTGCATGTTGATGTAATAAAGGAATGTTCATAATGTTAATATAACCCTTCTATGATTGTTTATGAATATCACCTAGCTCATTAATGTAATATTGCATTGATCTGTTGTATTATATGTAAGTGATGTTGTTGAGCCTTATTATAAGGCATGCAAACATAATGATGATCTTGTAGGGAATAGTATGATGGTCTTAATGACCTTTGGGCATGGTTGAGCCCTGAATGAGGTGTAATCCTCTTATGTTGATAAGGGTTGATACCCTATGATATTATGAAAAGCATTTATATCATGTGATAGTATGAAGGTCATAATGACCTTTGGGCATGGTTGATCCCTGAATGAGGTGTAATCCTCTTGTGTTGATAAGGGTTTGTACCCTGTGATATTGTGAAAAGGATTTATATCTTGTGATAGTATGATGACTACTGTAGCCTCGTGAATGGTAAGTGAATGGTACCATGTGATGATGAGATGAGAATTATGTTTCACACACTTTATATCTTTTGAAGTTGTGATATTTATATGCTTTCTAGAAGTGAATTAGGGTTTGTATGTCCACTTGTTTGATGCAACCTTAATTCACCCAATTGGCATAAATAATCAAGTGAAACTCTAATCATGTAGTGCCCTGTTCCATAGATCCATATGAGTGTCAGAACTTGCCAGATGGTGAAATGAGTATTCCTAAGAGAAATTCGAAGTGCATACTGATGAGTATGCGGGGTGCTTGTCATCTTGAATTCAAGTGTTTAGGGAGGATGATTGTGGTCATGCCTAGTCCTTAGTTTGAGAATGGTTGTGGTTGTGTCTCGGTGACTATATATGTGACAAGATTGGAGGACAACATCGGTTGTACCTCAGATGGTAGGGTATGCGTACCCACCTCCTTTCACTAGTGTCGTGACATGTACCAAGGATGGACTAGGCTGTTAGCAGCTTGACCTTATGTGTCACTGTGGCGGACCCATACTGACGGGGGGCAGAGAAGATCTTAGTAGTCTGGCTCTTCCTAGATCTTGTATGGCACTGATTTCGACTTAGCAGTGGTGAGTTGGATTTTGAGTGGTATCCTCAAATTCCTCAGGGCATAATAAAAGATGTAATACATCCGTATAGCATATATATTTAGGGTTATACACAATGATTCACATTGGATGATAACCCTTGTTTGTTCTCTTTACATAAAAATGATGCTTAGTGCAATTAAGAGATATTAGATGTACTTATGTTGTGGATATGCTTAAGATTGTAGATGCATACATATAGTAGTCATGATTATGTTCATAACTAAACTGCTATTGTGGATTATAATCATGATGCTAGCTATCTCATGTTGTTATTATGTTTAGCATTCTAGCCATGCCTTTGTAACTAGAGATGCATATAATGCTAATCATGCTTATTCAGATAATTGTGCTTATGTTGTTAGATCTTTTTATGATGTTGATATGTTCAACCTATTAGACATGCTAATGTTGTTATCTATGCTTATGTGGCTAGACTTATTCATAATGATAGATATTCTATGTTACTAGACTTATTCATGATGCTAGATATGCATATGCTATTGAATTGTTTATATTGTCAACAAGATAAAAAATGATAGTCTGGCTAATGATGATAGTTATCTGCTCCTTTTTGCATTTTGTTAATCATCGGTGTTGCTGAGCTTATTTATTATATCTGATTAAACTACTTAACTGTTTAATTACTTTAAAATGTTGTAATCAATAATCGTTGTTGTAGGTTATATCTCTTATTGGGACATGGGTCTCACCCTTGTGGTTCTCCACATCTTTTTAAGTAATCTGAAGTGATAAAAACAAACATGTGGCAGCAAAGAGGAGATATAGTAATGAATCTATGATAAAGTTGATTAGATGTCTAGTGTGTCCTAGAATCATCCTTGTACTCTCAGGTCCGGGCTAGAAAAAGTTTGTATATGATATTTCAAATGAATCATACTTTATTAATGCTTGTTTGTGTGGCATATATGAATATTGTTCTCCTGTGTATATATGTGGTGGCTAAGATGATAGAACAATTTGTATCAAATTCTTGGCATAGTATGGATATAAGAAAGATTTTGGGCTCTTATGCAAATGTTTCTGAGTGGGTGCTAACGTTGAAATCAGTTTTAATTTATCCATATTTTTTGGTATGTGATTAATTCATGATTGATTGTGTTCTATGTTTGGAGTAATCTCGTTTAGTTTAACGGGTTCTCACATGTAGCACGTGGTCGTCTTGCTTGTGCTTGATGATGATTAGTGTGCAATACCAGTGTAGTCTAGCAATCACAAGTACCACCACCCGATCGGTCATGTCTTTGAGAGAGGAAGGATGAACTCGTTTCACACATGCGAGAAGTCTCCTATAGATAGTTCAGGAGTAATGGAGGAATAAGGAATTGGGTTGGGGTTTTACACACACGAACGGCTGACGGCTAGTCTTCTATAGATAGGTTTAACCCTAATGACCAAAGACATATATCCCTCTCATGTCCCAATTTCCTATTCTTGGTAAGAAATAGTCACATGATTGCTCTTGTACACGTAATAGAAAACTACAAGGCTATCACTTTCTATTTTGGATTAACAAAACTATTATGGAAAGAAATAATAAATTAAATTATTAATTAATTACTTAATTGTATTTTGTACAAAATGAAGATGAAATACGAAAGAACAATTCTCACAAGCCCTGAGCCACAAGCCAGAGCTTGTGCGTATCCCATCTAGGTGTGGCATGGCACATGCACGTGCACATTTAGATATATGTGTGTGTTGTGGTTGTCACTATACCCACTACAAGAGTGAGCATAGTCTTTCCTAGAGCCCTTTAGACACTAGTATCACATGTGATCCCCACAAATAAGGACCACAAAAGTTCTAGGAGGAAAAACATTTGGATGAAAGACTCTTCCCATTTTCATAAGGGACAAAACTACTTTTCCTCTATATACTAGTTTCCTACATTGGGCTTAACCCATGTAGATAAATGACTAACGGTCAATCCCCCACAAATTCCAATGTGTAGTGTGATATGCCACTCAGTTCTCCATATTGTGCTTTCAACAGGTACCTTTTTGTTCGAGCCATGTCTGAGTTATCCCACTTTAACTCCGACAAGAATTGGGTAAACTAAATTCTTGAACCTAACCTTGGGTGCAAGAGTATCAATTAGAAACAACATAATAAAGATATGGTAGAAAATAAATACAAATCCTTAAGTCCATGCATCCAAAACATGTTGTGACTGATATCTAAGAACAACCCAACTCCCCAGTTATGGCCGACACAACATCAATCATCTATTGGATGTCTCCAAGGATGTGCTTCTAACATTTTGTCCTGAGACTTGACACCATTCAGAGACTAATCTCTTACTAACTTGCATTCATGACACTAACAACTTTCTAGAGGACAGACACACAGATGCAAGGAGCATCAAAGAAAACTCATAGTGTCATCTAACTCACTCTACTTCTTGTTATTATCACATTGAACCCAATATGTGGGATATCCACTCTTTTGTGTTGGGTTGCTACTACATTTGAATCATAAGAAATTTCAATCCCATCCCCAACCTGAATTTCTCCAATAAGGTTAGGTTAAGACCTTTAGTGAAAGGATCAACTGCATTATCTTTGGTACCGACATAGTCTACAACCACTACCCCATTGGAAACTAATTGACTTACAGACTTAATTCAAACTTGGATGTGTCTGCGTTATTTTTTATTGTACTTGGAACTCTTTTTCTTAGCAATGGTTGTAGTGCTTTCACAATATATATATACATATATATATATATATATATATATATATATATATATATATATATATATATATATATACTAAAATTGGTATGAATTGGCTTCTTTACCATATGTAAACTGGACATAAGTCCATGCAACCATTTATATTCCAATCTAGTTTCATCTAAATTACACAACTCAACCTCAAAAGTAGACTGAGACAATATGGTTTATTTATTAGACCTCCAAGCAACAACACCAGCTCCCAACATGGATCTTGATACACCATTGATCCCAGATTTCATGGCAATCTAGAACTATATCCTTCGACTACAGAAGGATATTTGCTATAATGCAGTTCAAGGGAACAAGTTCCCTTGATATACCTCAATACTTAATAAAGAGCTTCCTAATGGTTGTTTTCAGAACAATTGGTGTATCTACTTAAATTTCTCATATCAAAGGCTATGTCTAGTTGGGTGTAGTTCATAACATACATCAAACTTCCAATAATTTGAGAGTATCATAATTGAGACACTGGAACTCAAATGTCATTCTTGAACAAGTGAATCATATGGAGTCGTAACAAGTTTATATGATGTGTACTAAAATATCTCCAGTACCTTCTCAGCATAGTGAGACTGAGAGAGAGTTATACCGTCAATAGACCTTATTATTTTAAGCCCTAAAATCACAACAAAAAAACCTATATCATTCATCTAAAACTTGTTATAAAAGAATGAATGTGTCTCATTCACTACTTTCATATCAGAACCAAAAGGCAGGATGTCATCTACATATAAGAAATATAGAACGAATCTATCATTGACAATTTTGTAATAAACACACTTATCAAAATCATTAGAAATAATTCCAAATGATGGTATCACATAATGAAACTTTTCATGCCATTTCTTAGGTCTTGTTTCAAGCCATATAATGACTTAACAAGTTTACACACTTTGGACTCATTTTCGTGAACCAGAAATCCCTCAAGTCCTTCCATAGATATCTCCTCTTAAAGATCACCATGTAAAAAAGTAGTCTTCACATCCATCTGATGGATAGAGAGATTATATATGGAAGATAATACTATAATCACTCAGATTGTGATCATATGCGAAACAGGAGAATAGGTATCAAAATAATCTATCCATTTCCTTGATGTCTAACTCTTAGCAACCAATCTTGCTTTATGCCTATTAATTGTCTCGTTGATGAATGCATATTCATACTAGTTTTTATGCATTATTAGTCTAGTTTATCATTCATATAGCTTAGTTTTCATTAGGAATAGCTTTGCTTCAATCTACTTGCTTTTTATATTAATTTGTAGGAATTTGATACTTTTCTTGACTCCCTTTTGTAGGTGTTGAATTCTATCACTCTATAGCAAGTTTGCCTAGGGGTCCTAGGACAATTTTGACATGTCGATCGACATTAAAATTGACGAGCAACTAAGACATACAAGAGGTTGAAAACCTTGTCGACCTTCCTTCTCGACACACTCAATCGACCCCCTTGGTCGGCATCCAAGAGGAATGACACTCAAAATCACCGATGATCAAGGTCGACAGCCCTGTCGGCTCCCCTACTCGACATCATCATCGGCCAACAGTTGACTAGAAATCAACTTATCAACCTACTGTTGTCGAAACGCTTGTCTATGACTATAATTGCCCAATAGTCTTGTTGACCCTAAAGGTCAATAGTCTGTCGATCTTCAAGACTGACATCCCCGTCAACGCTCTAGGTCAACATAGCAATCAATTGACAACAAACAGTCGACATCGATGGAAAGAGGTCAACAACCTCAACCCTATAAATAGGCCCCCAACACAGTCGTACAACTCATCTCAGATTTTCTAAAGATAGAAATGCTAAAAGGCTTCCATGGAGATCAGAGAAAGAATGACACATATCGACCAAGCTAGTTCTATTGACCTAGCTTAGTGAAGCCTATCGACCTCAAGCACAGATCAACATATCTCCTTCATCTACAACTCCAAAGCCATCGATCCCCTTTTCCAAAGCGATCAATCTCTTCCCCAAGCTGTTGTCTGTTCCCCTACTTCCACTGCATGTCAAGGTTAGTCCCTAGAAGACAAAGGAAGAAGGAAGTCAAACATCATACATCACGCTGAGATTCTTCTGTTACCATCATGACCATGATGGAGTCCTCTTCATCTTCTTGTGATATTAATCTTGCCATGTCGAGGGAGTAGTCTTTTCACTGGGGTGTGGGGACTAACCCCACTACCTGTTTCTTACAATTTCATTCATGTTCTAATTCTTGCATGAACTCATCAAATTCATAGCCGATTTATTGCATTTTTTGTGGATTGATCACCCCCTTTATGTGATTTATTATAATCTTTTACTATGAGAGCTTCAATGTTTAAGATTTGAATGTTGATTAGCATGTGTTGACACCTTGATGAGAACTTCCGATGGAAAGTCTCTGTAGTAGTGGATAGAGGATCCCTAAGTAATGAGACATTGATCTTATAGGGATATCTAGCATGAAAAGTTTCTGAAGCCGAAAGGGGAAACTTGCATAACTCCAATTCTATCTTCAAATAGGTTTGGATTTGAATGATTGCGCAGATTCAAGTAATGGTGGTGAAACCCAGTTCCACCCTTGTGTTTTCATCCATTGATAACTTGAACCTTAATCTAGCTAGTTTCTTTCTTGCAATCTTAGATTAATCAACTCAAACTGAACTTTTGTCATAAGTACTAGTTCTAGATAGGTTACTTTGATTAGATAATTGTCAAACAGGTTGTCCCTTGGGATTTGATCCTCAATTATACTGAGATAAGATCTATCCGCTTGCGGGTGGTATTCTTGCACTTTGGTTTTGGTAAACTATGGGAATCTCCTTCCCATTGAATTTATAGTGCGATAATACTCCACTTCACCTGTCTTCATTAAGTTTCGTCTTAAAGATCCATTTGTATCCAATTGCAGAACAACCGAGAGGTAAATCCACTAATTCATAAGTTCTATTCCAGATAATTGATTGGATTTCATTGTTGACACCTTTTTCTAAAACTTAGCTTCTGGAGAATGCATATGGTTGGAAAGATCATCCTCAATATTGTAAGTGAGAAACTCACTTCCAATATCCTTAGACATCCTTGCATGTTTACTTCTCCCTGGCTCAACCATTTCTTCAAAATCATTAGATTCAAAAATAGTATGTTCTAAGTGGGCCCTCACATTTGCCATCATTTTCGATGCTTAGGAATGGAAATATTGTGAATGAATCCCCTAGATATACTTCTTTGGGCACACCAGTTTTTATGGGAAACAAATCCTCAAAGAATGTGGCATAACATAGTATCACAATTGTATTGACATCAATGGCTGAGATTTTAGATTTTATAATAAAGAATATATAGGCATAACTTATATCTACATAACCAAGGAGATGGTACCAACCATTTTTTATCCCTATCCCTTCCTTTTGTGTTTAGGGACAATTACCTTAGTAAGGCACCCTCTTGAAGATATTTGGGACTCATTTTTCTCCCTCTCTATTGCTCAAATTGAGTAGTTTATTTATATTTATGGGGAACTCTATTCAAAATATGGCAAATTGTCTTTAAAGCTCCCTTCCACATAGAGTCATGTAGACATGAGATTTAGAATAAGGATTTACCATATATATTATGGTTTGGTACTTACATTTTTACAGTATCATTGGATTTTAGTGAATAAGAAGTGTTAACCTCATGAACTACACCGTGACAAAATTCCTAGAACAAGTTATATGTATACTCTCCTCCCATATCAGATCTTAATTGTTCAAGTACTTTACTAGTTTGAGTTTAGATTCTTTCTTAAATATTTTAACTTTTTCTAATGTCTCGTCTATATTTTTAAGTAAACAGACATAATAGTATATACTTTCATCGTCAAAAAAAATTATGAAATAGCATTTTTGATCCCTAGTAGTAATCCTATTAAACTCACAAATATTGATATGTGCTAAATCAAGGATTTTTGAATTCCAAATCACTGAATGAAAAGGATTTCTAGGAAGTTTACTTTCACAAATATTTCACATCTACAAAAATTAATGTCAGAGTTAGGAATTATATCCAGATTCATCATTCATTCATTGAACCAAAATTTTCATGTCCTAAAGGATTATGTCATATGTCAGAAAATACAATATTTATGCAAATAGAACTATTATCATACAATTTTAAAACTAAATTTGAAACAGGTTCACAAGAATCTTGAATAGGTTCTCCACGTCACATAGATATCGCATGCCAAAAAAAAGAGTCATGAAGGTTTGTAAAATTGTCGTATTACATTTGCACTATATTTTAAAACCATCCTTAATAAGAATTGTGCCACTAAGGATGTTACGCAAAACAGATGGAACATATCTATCTCTATGAAGTTTCAGAACCTTCCCCAAAAGAAACTTCAAGTCCACTCATCCTTCACCTTTGAATTTACAAAGCCAAAATCACCCAAAGTCATGGATGGACCTCTTAAGGCCTATTAAGGAACAAATATAGACTTGTCAACACAAACATGTACATTAGCCCCATTGTCAATTATCCAATAAAATGATTAAAAAATTGAAAGGATTTTAGGTTTTATAAACATATACTCACAAGTTTGTTTTCATCACTTCAGATTACCTAAAAAGATGTGGCGAACCACAGGGTGAGACTCATGTCCCAATAAGAGATATAACCTCCAACAATGATTATTGATTACAACATTTTTAAGTAATTAAATAGTTAAGTAGTTTAATCAGATATAACAAATATGCTCTGTAGCATTGATGATTAACAAAATACATAAAGGAGCAGATAATAACTATCATCATTAGCCAGACTATCATCCTTTATCTTGTTGACAATATAAGCAATTCAATATCATATGGATATCTAGCATCATGAACAAGTCTAGTAACATAGAATATCTAACATTATGAATAGGTCTAGCCACATAAGCATAGCTAACAACATTAGCATGTCTAATAGGTTGAACATATCAACATCATAAAAAGTGCTAACAACATAAGCACAATTATCTGGATAAGCATGATTAGCATTATATGCATCTCTAGTTACAAAGGCATGGATAGCATGCTAAACATAATTAACAACATGAGATAGCTAGCATCATGATTATAACTAGCATTAGTAGTATAGTTATCAACATAATCATGGCTATTTTATGTACGCATCTACAATCTTAAGCATATCCACAACATAAGTAAATCTACTATCTCTTAATTGCACTAAACATTATCTTTATGTAAAGAGAACAAACAAGGGTTATCATCCAATGTGAAGCATTGTGTATAACCCAAAATAGATATGCTACACGGCTATGTTACATCTTTTATAATGCCCTGAGGAATTTGAGGATACCACTCAAAATCCAACTGACCACTGCTAAGTCGAAATCAGTGCCATACAAGATCTAGGAAGAGCCGGACTCCTAAGATCTTCTCCTCCCCTGGTCAGTACGGGTCCGCCACAATGACACATAAGGTCTAGTTGCTAACAACTTAGTCCGTCCTTGGTACAGGTCGCGACACTAGTGAAAGGAGGTGGGTACGCATACCCTACCATCTCAGGTACAACCACAGTTGTCCTCCAATCTCGTCACATATATAGTCACCGAGACACGACCACAACCATTCTCAAACTAAGGGCTAGGTATGACCACAATCATCCTCCCTAAATACTTGAATTCATGATGACAAGCACCCCCCCATACTCATTAGTATGCGCTCCAATTTTCCCTTAGGAATACTCATTTCAGCATCTGCAAGTGCTGATACTCAGATGGATCTATGGCACATGGCACTATATGATTAGAGTTTCACTTGATTAGTTATGCCAATTGGGTGAATTAAGGCTACATCAAACAATTAAACATACATACCCTAACTCACTTCTAGAAAGCATATAAATATCAAAACTTCAAAAGATATAAAACATGTGAAACATAATTTCTCATCTCATCATCACATGGTACTATTCACTTACAATTCATGAGGCTACACTAGTCATCATACTATCACAAGATATAAATCCTTTTCACAATATCACAGGGTATCATCCCTTATCAACAAAAGAGGATTACACCTCATTCATGGCTCAACCATGCCCAAAGGTCATTAAGACCATCATACTATCACATGATATAAATCCTTTTCACAATATCATAGGATATAAACCCTTATCAACACAATAGGATTACACCTCATTCATGGCTCACTATGCCCAAAGGTCATTAAGACCATCATACTATTCCCAGCAAGATCATCATTATATTTGCATGCCTTATAACAAGGCTCAACTACATCACTTACATATAGTACATCAGATCAACGCAATATTACATTAATGAGCTAGGAGATATTCATAAACAATCATATCAGGGTTATATTGACATTATGAACATTCCTTTATTACATCAACATGTAAGGAATCTACATATGATTAACCCTCATCATATTCATAATGCACATGTTTAGCATAAGAAAGTATTAACCATGTGGCTATGATAACCACTAATTAACATATTAAGTTTATAATCATATTAAGGAGGTTATTCCACCATCATTCCATCATATAAGAATGTTAAACATTAAACATATAACCCTCAATTTTTTCCATCATCATTTGACCCATATCGCCATACCACAATGTCACCCAGAACCGTTGGATGTTTAAAAGGTAAGACCGTTGGTTGTTTACATAAGTAAACACCTTGGATAAACCACCAAGGAAGTTCTTGATTGGTTCTCTAGAAAGAGTCACCATCTAACGCTAGACATCCCTTTATTAAAAACACAAAAAGTTCCATTAAGAGTCGGGTAAAACCCACAATCGATTGTTCATTTAAAACAAGCCATCCATTGTCAACAGGTAAGCTCTTTAAGTTGATCATATAAAGGAAAACATCTAAATCACATTATTAGGACAAAAATATTACATTATCCATCATTCCACTTTATTGGAGGAATAAACAGTAGATCTTGACCATTGGGTCAAGTTCATATGTTAAAATCATCAATTACAGGAGAGGTCTGACCATTGCATCAAGTGATCCAAGAAACCATTGATCTAAGGCTTAATTAATTCTACAACTATATGATTAACTCACCATAGATTTCAGAGATCTGATCCACCATAATTAGTGACCATTAAGTCACCATAGGTTGTTAGATCAACACTTTATTCATTAATCATCATCAAATATTAATCTAATGCCATCATTGATTGATAACATTATTAGGGTACTTAATGATTGGTCACTAAACTTCTAATTGATCCAAAACCTGACCTAAGGGGTGACCATAGGTTGTCACCATAATATGAAACCATTGATTACGACCATTAGTTGTCATTAAGACAACACCATAGGGTTGTTGCAATGCTACCATCATCGGGTCATGGGTTTATAGAAGAAATCAGCTTAAAATCCTAAAATTGACCATTGGTTGATAGGTGCTTAGCACCATAAGTCTTCAAACCAACCAGATCCAAGTCATATTATACCTTAGTAATAACATAAACATGATCACAGGTTCATATATAACTAAAATTAGAACAGGGAACATTATAAAAATCAAAATCCAAGTCAAGCATAGCTTTTTAGTGCATGGATCATCATTTTTAAGCAAGAACATGATCTAGAAAGCTTATGTTAAGCAATAAACGTGGCGAAAGTTATAAAACTTGCCTCTAATGAGAATATGAAACCCCTACAAAAGTAAACTCGAGTAGTTAGTGTATAAAATCCAAGAATAAGATATGAATTTGTCCATCTAGCACATGTCTTCATCAAATGAGCAAACCTTAAGCATAAGGAGCAAGAAAAGCAAGGTTTTAGAGATCTAGAGCAATTTCTACCATGGAACAACAAGGCTATGCCCTGGAGAAAGCTAAGAGGAAGAATAACAAAGAAATAAATGGAGGAAAGAAGGGAATTCTTACTCTTTTAGGTCAAGATCACTAGAAGGAAACTTTTTCAACCCTAAAAAAAAGTCAATTGCAACCCTAGATCCTTTTTCCAAAAAGATCCCCATTTTCTTCTTCCTTGGACAGAAAATTCTTAGCAGCACAGAGGGAGAACGAGGTTGGGAGAAGGAGGGAAGTTGTGGAGAGAAAATGTCTCGTTTTGGTGCTTGGGGATAAGTATATGAAACTTTAAGATAAAGATAAAGAAAAAGTTGAAGTTCTAGTATCTATCCAAGTGTCCATGGCCTTAATTTATTAAGAATATATAAGTACACACACAAGCAGCACCCCCACCACGTGTATAGACCTGCTAATCTTTCCTTTTTCTAAATTCCCAGACTATCGAATAATTCATTAGTTGATAGCTACTAAAGGTAGCTCATCCGTGAAGGGGTAAACCCTAAAATACCCTTAGAGAAAACACCTTCAAACCAAGGTTTAAATAGGTGCATCATGGCTCAAAAAGCTCAATAATGATGATAGAATATCAATGGAACATTATGCAAGTGATAAATAACAAAGCAAAACCTCTCAATTGGGTAAATTGCAGAAAAGTTCAAAATGTGCATAAAATTGCATAACTTGCTCAAACAGTGTCCAAATTGGATCAAATTTGAAACTTAAGCTTGTATTATGATTTCACAGCATATAAAAAGGTTATATTAGGATTATAAGAATTCAATTATGATAATTAAGCTTATTCAAATCATTAAGAAAGTTTAGGGGCCTTACAACTATGAACCCCTAACAAGGATTTTGCCCCTAAAATCCAAGATAAACAAAGATGGGTACTTCCTTTGCACCTCATCCTTTTCCCTTTATATGGTTACTTGCATATATTGGTGATTTCACATCATTCATACATATCTTATCTTGGGTCAACACAAAAACCCCCACATAAGAAGACATTTGCAAATATGGAATAAAGAAACTTGTTGTGCCACCTGTACAAAGTTAATAGTAATGTTCAACTTAATATTTAGCTATTATCCTAAAATTATATCTATTGTATCAACACATTACTCAAAAGTCATACTTGCTAGCTTTTTACCAATAACACCATGTTTCCATACTATTCCTTGAAGCATAAGAAAAAAAGGCAATGCACCCATCCTTTTTTAATACACTGACACTAGAACTCTTGTCAGTTCTTTTTCAGCATCAAAAGAAATGATGATGCTGGAAACTGTCATTCCATACAAGGAAACATCATTCCTAGTCAACCTTGTTAGGGGTGAAACAACAACACTATCTTCACCTTACTAGGATTTATACAACCTACTTAGAAGACATATCATGATCCCATAAAGAAATTTAATCAACCCCATCTCACTCTTATTCAACTTGTTCTCATAGTTATTGCTGCTTCAGAAACCCTAAGGTTTTTGAATAAATATTGATCATATTTTTGATCATATTTGAAATACTTTGACATGTCATCATTTAAAGCTTGATATAACTTGTATGACATGACTAGAACACTTTGTTCTTCCTATTCATAAATTCTATTTATACATTGGTTAGTCGATAGGACATAACACTAAATTCATCACAGTCATGTGAATTATGCCATCCAATCTAAATCTTATGCATTGATATTTGATCATAGGTTTATCTTAAAGGAGCACAGTATCGTATATCTATTGACCAACAAACCATCTATCCTTGATAGTGGTCTTGCCCAACTATCACAGTACCATACAGAACATTATAGAATCACTTTTGTTTTTCCTTCCAAATAACATTTATAGGGTCATCATTAACTCTCTCTCCCTCTCTTTAAGGGGGAGGAATACTTGATATGTTCATTTAGTAAGCATCTCCAACCTTCAAATACTTCCTACTATTGATACATCTTGGATACTAGGATTCATTACCTTGGTATCCACCTCATGTTCTATAAGGAACTTACATCCTTATCTCATCTACTTTTACCAACACAATAAATTTCAAAACATATAAGAGGAGTGTTCCTAATTATTGGAAGGCTCAAAAGAAAAATCATCACAAACTTTATGAACTTGGAACCATAGTCCAAATAACCTTATGCTATAATAATCTATCCAACCTCATGTTTATAATGAATCCACATGTACGAAGTGGCAATGATCCACTTGAAAGTTGCGCCCTAGAAAGGAAAGACACAAAGGGAAACATACTTCCCACATCATAGCAGCATTATTCAGGGGTCACTAACAAAAAGGTAACCAATTCTATTTTCATTATGTAAGTTACAACTTCTTATGTATCATTTTATCTTTTTCATTTTAGGTTCCTTGCCATTAGCATAGGAATCATCATGATTAACATATCTCATTACTCCTTCCTTGACAACTATTTATCACACTTGGTATTTTCTCTTATTTGATTATGTTTTTCAACCACTTCTCGATAGGTAAATATTCCACATTTTCTTCATTAAATCATGATCATCTCCCTTAATTTCTTTCACATGCTATGCTAATTTTTTATTAACACTTTCTTACACACATACGTTGGTCTGAAATTAACTCAGGTTCCACCTTATTTCTTTGTCATTATTCCCATTCATCTTCTCATTTTGTACTTGTTATAGGAGTTCTCTCTATCTTATGTGGATTTCATACCTTGATTCACTTTATAAGCATAGGCTTGTTTGACTTTACTTTATTATTTTCTTGAATCACATCTTCAAGAACTCCTCTTTTCCTTATTTGTATTTAGATTTAGATGTCATGGTGTTGTATCTTTCTCTTATATTTACCAAACATTCAAGTTTTGATAGATAATGATGCAATTCTCATCTTCTTTAAGGTAGGATTGAGATACTCACACCATGATTTCTTATTCATTCTGCTCTTTATATTGTCTCAAAATGACTACTTGATTAGAGTAGTCAGAAAGACGACAATCTAAGAGTTCCATACTTACCTTTTCTTCAATAATTGAATACCTGGCCAGGGCACCCAAATATTGAGATTAGGAAGTATGCACCATATTTTTATGTCATATTCCTAATTTTGACATCATCCTAGTCCTAAGTCCTAGTATCCCTATCGACTCCATGAACCTAAAGCTCTGATAAAAACCTATGAGAACTTGTTACAGTAAATGATATTACTCAAAACATAAAACACGACCAATCACTAATTGATCACATACCCAAAAATATGGGTAAATTAAAACCGATTTCAACGTCAGCACCCGCTCAGAAACATTTGCATAAGAGCCCATAATATTTCTTATATCCATACTATGCCAAGAATTTGATGCAAATTGTTCTATCATCTTAGCCACCACATATATACACATGAGAACAATATTCATATATTCCACACAAATAAACATTAATATGCTAACAAAAGTCCAATTCGTTTGAAACATCATATACAAACTTTTTCTTGCCCGGACCCGAGTGTACATGGACGTCTCTAGGACATACTAGACATCTAATCAAATTTTTCATAGATTCATTAATATAGTTCCTCTTTGCTTCCACAGGTTTGTTTTCATCACTTTAGATTACCTAAAAAGATGTGGCGAACCACAGGGTGAGACTCATGTCCCAACAAGAGATGTAACCTCCAACAATGATTATTGATTACAACATTTTTAAGTAATTAAATAGTTAAGTAGTTTAATCAGATATAACAAATAATCTCAATAGCACTGATGATTAAAAAAATACATAAAGGAGCAGATAATAACTATCATCATTAGCCAGACTATCATCCTTTATCTTGTTGACAATATAAGCAATTCAATAGCATATGGATATCTAGCATCATGAAAAAGTCTAGTAACATAGAATCTCTAACATTATGAATAGGTCTAGCCACATAAGCATAGCTAACAATATTAGCATGTCTAATAGGTTGAACATATCAACATCATAAAAAGTGCTAACAACATAAGCACAATTATCTGGATAAGCATGATTATCATTATATGCATCTCTAGTTACAAAGGCATGGCTAGCATTCTAAACATAACTAACAACATGAGATAGCTAGCATCATGATTATAACTAGCATTAGTAGTATCATAATCATGGTTACTGTATGTACGCATCTACAATCTTAAGCATATCCACAACATAAGTATATCTACTATCTCTTAATTGCACTAAACATCATCTTTATGTAAAGAGAACAAACAAGGGTTATCATCCAAAGTGAAGCATTGTGTATAACCCTAAATATATATGCTATACGGCTATGTTACATCTTTTATTATGCCCTGAGGAATTTGAGGATACCACTCAAAATCCAACTGACCAATGCTAAGTCGAAATTAGTGCCATACAAGATCTAGGAAGAGTCGGACTCCTAAGATCTTCTCTTCCCCTGGTCAGTACGGGTGTGCCACAATGACACATAAGGTCAAGTTGCTAGCAACCTAGTCCGTCCTTTGTACAGGTCACGAAACTAGTGAAAGGAGGTGGGTACGCATACCCTACCATCTAAGGTACAACCACAGTTGTCCTCCAATCTCATCACATATATAGTCACCGAGACACGACCACAACCATTCTCAAACTAAGGGCTAGGTATGACCACAATCATCCTCCCTAAATACTTGAATTCATGATGACAAGCACCCCCCATACTCATTAGTATGCGCTCCAAGTTTCCCTTAGGAATACTCATTTCACCATCTGCAAGTTCTGATACTCAGATGGATCTATGGCACATGGCACTATATGATTAGAGTTTCACTTGATTAGTTATGCGAATTGGGTGAATTAAGGCTACATCAAACAAGTAAACATACAAACCCTGATTCACTTCTAGAAAGCATATAAATATCAAAACTTCAAAAGATATAAAACATGTGAAACATAATTTCTCATCTCATCATCACATGATACTATTCACTTACTATTCATGAGGCTACACTAGTCATCATACTATCACAAGATATAAATCCTTTTCACAATATCACAGGGTATCATCCCTTATCAACACAAGAGGATTACACCTCATTCATGGCTCAACCATGCCCAAAGGTCATTAAGACCATCATACTATCACATGATATAAATACTTTTCACAATATCATAGGATATCAACCCTTATTAACAAAATAGGATTACACCTCATTCATGGCTCAACCATGCCCAAAGGTCATTAAGGCCATCATACTATTCCCAGCAAGATCATCATTATCTTTGCATGCCTTATAACAAGGCTCAACAACATCACTTACATATAGTACATCAGATCAACGCAATATTACATTAATGAGCTAGAAGATATTCATAAACAATCATATCAGGGTTATATTGACATTATGAACATTCCTTTATTACATCAACATGCAAGGAATCTACATATGATTAACCCTCATCATATTCATAATGCACATGTTTAGCATAAGAAAGTATCAACCATGTGGCTATGATAACAACCAATTAACATATTAAGTTTATGATCATATTAAGGAGGTTATTCCACCATCATTCCATCATATAAGAATGTTAAACATTAATACTCATCTTTATCTATTTGCATTTGAGTTAGGTTCAACAAGATAAGTCATATTATTGTTACTAATCAACACTTATACCCAAACCCTAACTCACGACATCCCCATTTGATCATGGATGCATAAGGTGAAGCATCACCATCATATTCCATACCATTATCAAGTATTAATCCACAAATAAATCAAGGTGTAACCATCAGGTTATAACATACTAGGGTTTCAAAAACAGTAGCAGAGTACTCCATGATTGTATTAGTCATTCAAAGACTATTCATACCCAATTACCATCATTTAGTTATATTAAAGCTAGGTATAGCAAATTATACCTCATTAGGGTTACATATCAAAACAATATGGTTATCATCCCTTATATTCATATGAGTGAATAGGTAAGACTATCTTATTAAAGATAACCCTCCATTTGTTCCATCATCATTCAACCCATATCGCCATACCACAATGTCACCCAGAACCGTTGGATGTTTAAAAGGTAAGACTGTTGGTTGTTTACATAAGTAAACACCTTGGATAAACCACCAAGGAAGTTCTTGATTGGTTCTCTAGATAGAGTCACCATCTAACCCTTGAAATCCCTTTATTAACAACACAAAAAGTTCCATTAAGAGTAGGGTAAAACCCACAATCGACTGTTAATTTAAAACAAGCCATCCATTGTCAACATGTAAGCTCTTTAAGTTGATCATATAAAGGAAGCCATCTAAATCACATTATTATGACCAAAATAACACATTAGCCATCATTCCACTTTATTGGAGGAATAAACAGTAGATCTTGACCATTAGGTCAAGTTCATATGTTAAAACCATCAATTACAATATAGGTTCGATCATTGCATCAAGTTACCCAAGAAACCATTGATCCAAGGTTTAATTGATGCTACAACTATATGATTAACCCACCATAGGTTTTGGAGATCTGATCCACCATCATTAGTGACCATGAAGTCACCATAGGTTGTTATATCAACACTATATTCATTAATCATCATCAAATATTAAGCTAATGTCATCATTGATTGATAACATTATTAGGGTACTTAATGGTTGATCATTAAACTTTTAATTGATCCAAAACCTGACCTAAGGGGTGACCATAGGTTGTCACCATAATATGACACCTTTTATCATGACCATCAGTTGTCATGAAGACAACACCATAGGTTTGTTTCAATGCTACCATCATCAGGTCATGGGTTTATAGAAGAAATCAGCTTAAAACCCTAAAATTGACCATTGGTTGATAGGTGCTTAGCACCATAGTTTGTCAAACCAACCTGATCCAAGTCCTATTATATACCTTAGGAATAACATACAAATGATAACAAGTTCATATATAACTGAAATCAGAATAGGAAACATTATAAAAATCGAAATCCAAGTCAAGCATATCGTTTTAGTGGATGGATCATCATTTTCAAGCAAGAACATGATCTAGAAAGCTTATGGTAAGTAATAAACGTGGAGCAAGTTATAAAACTTGCCTCTAATGAGAAAATGAAACCCCACACAGAAGAAAACTAGAGCATGTAGTTCAGAAAATCCAAGAATAAGATATGAATTTGTCCATCTAGCACCTTTCTTCATCAAATTAGCAACCCCTAAGCATAAGGAGTAAGAAAGGTAGGGTTTTAGAGCTTTAGAGCAATTTGTACCATGGAACAACAAGGTTACGACCTGGAGAAAACTAGGAGGAAGGATAAAAAATAAATAAACGGAGGAAATAAGGGAGTTCTTACTCTTTTAGGTCAAGATCACTCGAAGGAAGCTTTTTCAACCCTAAAATGAAGTCAATTGCAACCCTAGATACTTTTTCCAAGAAGATCCCCACTTTCTTCTTCCTTGGACAGGAAAATTCGTATAAGCACAGAGGGAGAACAAGGTTGGGAGAAGGAGGGAAGTGGTGGAGAGAAAATATCTCATTTTTGTGCTTGGGGATAAGTATATGAAACTTTAAGATAAAGAAAAAGAAAAAGTTGATGTTCTAGTATCTATCCAAGTGTCCATGGCCTTAATTTATTAAGAATATACAAGCACACACACAAGAAGATCCCCAACCATGTGTATAGACCTGCTTATATTTCCTTTATTGAATTTCCCAGCCAATCAAATAATTCATTAGTTGATATCGACTAAAGGTAGCTCATCCGTGAAGGGGTAAACCCTAAAATACCCTTGGAGAAAACACCTTCAAACCAAGGTTTAAATATATGCCCCATGGATAAAAAAGCTCACGAACGATGATATATTATCCAAGGAACATAATGCAAGTGATAAATATAAAACAAAACCTCTCAATTGGGTAAATTGTAGAAAAGTCCAAAATGTGCATAAAATTGCATAACTTGCTCAAACGGTATCCAAATTGGACCAAATTTGAAACTTAATCTTGTCTTATGATTTCAAAGAATATCACAAGGTTATATTAGGATTATAAGATTTCAATTATGATAATTAAGTTTATTCAACTCATTAAGCAATTTTAAGGGCCTTACACTACAAGTTTGTGATCGGATTGAATAGAAGAACAATGCTCATCTTTGAGGATTGCAAGCTGTTAATTTATTTAAGTAATATGCTCTATTACTCAATGGACAATATTTTCTTAGTTTTTAACTCTAATTTATTTCTGTTCTCCTACTTTGTATATTGTACGTGTTTCTTATTTGCATTTGACCTATATTTGTTAACTAATTGCAACTGTTGCTACTACACGAACATACTAGTTCTTACCCACATAAGGAAATGAGACCCACTAGAGCATATTTGAAATCTACCCTTGTAATGTCTACCTCAGGTGTCCATCTCTAGACAAGCACCAATTGATAATTGAACAACCACAATCCTCATTGTTGAGTTGAGGGTAGTTTCACTAGCAAAACTAGCAAGTATAAGCCCCCATCAAGGAGAACACCTATAAATTGACACATGGATGCCATGAATGAATATTTCAACCTTTCATGTAAGGGATGTTGACCCCCTTCCCAAGAATTTGGACAATAGCCAAAAAACTTATGGTAATCATCCATTTTGTCATTATTAGGTTAGTAAATTTCATCCAAGGTTGCTTGTCTCCCTCCTTGAAGAAGGCATTCTTGGGATCGGACACCACACTCCCTCTAATTCTCTACAACAGCCCCTTGACACCCTGATCCAAGAGCTTCACCACCATGACATCAACTTCATGTTTTCTTAATATCTCAACCTACAACGAGTAGCTAGAAAGTGGTGGGATTTGTGTGTATATGTCAATGGGGGAACCAAGTGGTGGTTGTGTATGAGTTGAGGAAGGGTTATCATATGAGGTGTGACTTGAGTTGTAAGAGCCACCTCTACTCACCATGACCATGAAATGCCCAACCTAGGGATGGAAATGAGTAAGTGTGACTGAGAGAGAGGCTAATGTATCAGGCTTAGATATTTGAATACATGTTTAGGTAATGTTAATGCAAGACATTGTATAATATATTGATTAATATAAAATCAAATAGCTTCAATTATTTATGAGATTTATTGGAATAAACTACCATGAAGGTACATAAATTTTTACCTCCATAATGATTATTTATTAGATTAAAAGTGGAATGATTCATTTATGCAAAACTGCTCATTTTTAAATCATATAGTTTTCAGATTTAAGAGGTTCAAATTAAGTTTTTAGTTTATGTTGCATATATGTTGCTTGTTATAGAATCATGCAAATTTAATATACTCGTGATGAAAGAGAGCATAGATCAATATCAAGCGAAATCGTAATTCATATAGATCTAGGTAGTATCCATGCAAAATGTATAACTTCCCACCATTCTAGTTTTGGGGAAGGAAAATGAAATTTAATGTGACTATTCATGTATCACAAGAAGGTTTTTCAAAGTCATATATTGTTGAGTATAGGCATAATATTGATGATCTTCAAACATTAGGGTATCCTCGAATTTAATGAGATCACCCATGTTTAAGTAAGGGTCTCACCAGGAGCGATGACATATTTGTAGCTCTTGTTTTGTTTATAGTCCTACCAAGATGACATATAAAGAATATTAATAAAGATACATGCATCATACACAAGGATTATGGATGATTTAAAGTTTAACGTAAATAATCCATACTTACTATGATATTAAGGTGTGATAATTATATAGGTTCACACTACTTAAACTTATATCTCATATTGTCAATTTCCATGTTTGACAAACATTAATTAATTGAATATTTATATTAACACTTAATTTAGCAAGTATAAAGGAATAAACAATTCACGACCTCTTTACACTTGTTGTTCCATTCCATAAGACATAATGTCTCACTCTTGTTGTTTATATATGTTACTCAACTTATCTCGGTGACATGCCACTACTTACATAGAGCCAAGAACAACATTAGATAGAAGTCCTCATAGAGGTGTTAGTTGTGGTTTTGCGGTTGCTATAGAATTGTCCATGTACTTAGGTTTGTAAATGGATAGGACAGGGTAAAGGTCACCCCTATCCTTACTCATGTTAAAGTTGTGGGTAACATATAAGGTAATTACCCTATTCCTATAAACATTTACCCTATCCTTACCTGTACCCATGTACCTATAGGGTAAATGAGTAGGGTAAGGTTGAAATGGATTACAGAATTCAAAGATAGATATGTTATAATCAACAAGAATTTCATATGATATTCCATGCATCAAACACAAGACATTCCAAAAATAGAGTTTATATGGTAATGATTATGTTTTGGGTGATATATGCCAAAAACTAATATTTCATTGAACATTATTTTTTACAAACATGGTCTAACTTTTTGGCATATTATTTATTATTGAGGAATCCATTTTTATCTAATATATGATTATAAAAAGGTGACATGCTAAGTTTCTAAAATAAAATGGTATTATAAGTTAAGAAAGTATTACAAGACATGTTAGGGTCTTAGTAGACATGAATGGATGAATGGGAATCCGAAATTATTAATTCAACCTTATACTAATGGGTAAATAATTGAAGCGGGTATAGTAAAGCTTCTCCCTTTACCATACCCTCTTAAGATCTGGGTAAAAGGTAAATTGGTTGTGGATAATAAAATTGCCTACCCTTACCCTACCCTAAATGGTTTGGATGGTGGGTTAATGAGTAATACCCCAATTGACATCCCTACATGTAATCCTG